>JAJQOW010000016.1:2283927-2646221 GCA_037975125.1 Latrodectus hesperus | reverse complement strand
TAAGTGAGATAGGCGGGAACCATCCAAAAGCCTTGGCGAAACTCTTAGATTTTCCCGCCAAGTCGGGTATAAATACCCAACATAGGAGAGTTAGTAAAAAGCTTTCGATAGAGTATGGCACGAAGGACTACTATACAAACTCATACAACTCAACATAAACACTGATATAATATTACTCATCACCTCATATCTAACTCATCGCTTCTTCCATATTAAATACACTAATGAAAACTCTATTACTCTGAACATCAAAGCTGGAATTCCCCAAGGAAGCATCCTGGGCCCAATCTTATACCTATTTTTCACCCATGACTTCCCCGGTTTGGACAATAAGTCAATTCAAATTGCTTTCTACGCAGATGACACTGCTATATTATCTGATTCTATGAGGCCGAATAATGCAATTCATAAACTTCAAAATGCGTTAATTAACATTGAAAACTGGTGCAGTAAACGGAGAATAAATATAAATGCTGATAAATCCTAAGTTATAGTATTAACAGAAAAAAGAGAAATAAAATAAAATTATACTTCAACATAATAAACCCTACCAATTCGATAAAATCCTTCCGGAAGTGAAAACCACTAAATATCTTGGATTAACATTTACTACTCAACTTTCATGGACTCCACATATCAATAAAATTATTAAAAAAGCCACTAAAGCTTATGGATGCCTATTCAACTTAATTGGAGGGACTGTTCTACCTTACAATGTTAAGACCCATCATCACTTATGCTTCACCTGTGTGGAATACTTATATTACGCCAAGAGACAAACTTAGAGTGTTTCAACATAAAATGCTTAGAAAAATTTTGAAGGCGCCCTACTATATTCACAATAAAAACATTTCGAAAGATCTGACAATTATTGATATTCTAGAGCATATTGCTCTAACTTAAATAAAAAATTCTATGATAAAGGAATTAATTGCACAGATGGTCCATTTAATCAAGTTTTTCGCTATGAGTATCTCATAGAAGACTGTGTAAATATAGGCCAATCGCCAAACATTATTTAGAGGAATATATTTAATATAATTTTTGTGTATAGAGTATATAACCTTATTTAACCTTACATTACTCATTTATTAAGAGTTTTTTCTTATTTTTTCTATTTCCCCTGTATATAACAATTTTATTTCAACTATATTATTTCCTCTCTTTTCAAGTAGAATAAAAAATTTTAACTCATTGCTCCGCCCCTCAGCTCTCTGCTGATTGGCTCTCACCGCCAAGACTCGGTTCCTCACGCTTCAAGACTAGCGTTCCCTGTGAGTACTGTTATGTCTTCCTTAAAACACTTATCACAGATGAAGAAGTAAAGGCCGTCACTTCGTAAACGAAAAGAGATCCAAGATCCAAGGAGAGTTAGTAAAGACAATCACTCTTGAATGCTAGTCTAGTGCATAGAAGCTGTTGTTTATCTGAGATTATTAGAGACTCCTGTGTTTGGAAGCTGTTTCCTGTTAAATAGCGGATTTGGAGCTGCGTTTTTGAGACTTCTACAGCTGCAATTTACCGTATTTTGAAAACATTGCTACGAATAAAAGTCTTGTGATTTTTAAGAGATTGTTTTATCGACTCCCAATCAACACAAACCGTGAAGCTCAGAAGAATATGTTTTTTCCAGCATCTGTGAATAATCCTTCCAAAAGGCAAGACTTGGCATGCGTTTAAATGTTATTTGAAACAACCCCTTATGCTGTGAATTTATCCGCACAACTTAGTGTAAAATCTTCTACCACTCATTAGTTCATAAAATCGTGAATTTGAGGTTTGTAAAATTAAGTATCTGTGTTGCATAAAATTATTATAATTTTTTGCAATCATTGTTGACGATGAAATAAATGACAATTTCAAATTTTGATATTTATATAAATAGAATTTACGTTATACATAATCTATTGTTTTTGAAAACTAAGAATTATATTGACAAGAACTGGTTATGTGTTAGGTTTGTAAACCTAATTTCTTCACAAAAAAGGCCTAATTCTATAAGTTGATAATCTCTAGATCACAGCAAAAATCCAAGAAGAAATAGCAATTGAATCTACATAGAGTTATAAACTGAATGCTTTGCAAGAAAAACAAATCTAAAATAATAACATAAAATTGAATATTAATAACATTTTCTAAAATGCTAACATATTACAGAAATTAATATCTATTCGTAAAATATATATTACTGGAATTAATTTCAAATAAATCCAAACTAATGCAGGTACTATTTTCTATAAGGACGAAAAATTTAATCTTAAGATCATTACCCATTTTCAGAAAATCTAATGTAAACAGTCTATAACCTGAATAAAATAATGAGCCAGCTGGTACATTTTAGGCTATTGTTTAGCTATTCGAATGTAATGCTGACTTTATAGTCATATTAATGCTTTTAAATATATTATCTTATCTCTGTTGTTGTTGTTGTTTACTAATGACACTTGGATAAGCCAAGCTCGCTATGCTATGTGAATTAAGTCGATTGGGAGCGTCTTTCGTTTTAATCAGAGCACCATGAAGGTGAAAGTACGACTTTGCTCTACACACATGCCATAGGGACCCGTTTATAGGGTAGGCAACCATTCACACCTCATTCATACAAGGAAAGGACAAAGACAGGATAGATAGAGAATTATCTCTGTTTTTAAGCAAGTAAGACATTATTTCTGCATAAAAACTTATTATTCATTAAAAAAAAAACTAAACTACTGGCATGACAGCCATATATTTGTTGGCCAAGGCCTGAAGTAGACATATCTATTTTCCTGACCTTGTCGTACGAAGCATATATCCTGGTTAGGTGGTCACTATAACGCGAAGACCTTAGAATTTAGTTCCCCAAGCATGCTTGGTACTCAGTTTATCTACCCACTGAAGAGGCGAAAGACTGAGTTGACACGGCCCAATCCGAAGATCGAACATCAGAGGAAGTTAGTTTAATTGTTTAGCCTAGGAGCTTAGCTAGTTTAATTAATTAAGAAGAAAAATGTTTCATATATCAAATGACATTGTTAAAATATATGATCTAATTTTATAACCCATGATTATACATTTTTATTCTAGTGTCAGCTTTTAATTTTGTTTGTTTTTAGAAGTTATATTCAACTGATTTTTTTACTCAACCAAAATGGTTAAAATGTATACCTAAATTATATATTATGAATACTAGAAAATTCCCTCCTTTTTTAATTTTATAATTTTTCTACTTTCATCAGAACTTTTAAGTAAAATATTCCCAAGACATAATTAATGCTTTCATTAGGACTAATTATCGAAATTAAAAAGTAGTAGGAGTGAAACATCTAAGAGGGAATTTTCTATTTTAGAATAAATTTTAATTGTTAGAGAATTTAAAATAACACCGTTGAGTTCCCAATTAAGCAATATTTTCCAAAATGAAAGAAACAATGCACTTGTTAAAAAATTTGTCATAATTTTTATCATTTTGGGAAAATTTATTTTACTTTTACTTTGATAGGCGGACAAATAAGTTGCACTCTAATTCCAATATTAAAATGTAAGGAATTTCCCTAGGTGACGACTTTCGAATTTTAGGAAATATACTAATTAATTTTATACTGTCTCACTGCTAATTAACTAAAAATTGATTTTCAAGCTAATTGCTAACGAACTCGCTTTGATGAAAATTTCTTAATTAGTTTAATTAACTAAAAAGAAAAATATTTCATATATATATATATATATATATATATATATATATATATATATATATATATATATATATATATGATTTTCATACACAAATATTTCGATCATCGAACTGTAAATCAATCAAAGCACTTTTAATTAATTAAGGTAATTAGAAATTCTATTTGTAATTAAGGAGATAAAATAGTTATTTTTACTCAAATTTATGGGAAAAAATGGAAAAATTGTTGCATTAAAATATCGAAAGATGAACAATAATACGTAAATGAAATTCAAATTTCTCTATTAAAAAACATCAGAAAGAAAATATAAGCTCAGTTTAAGGATAATTTTTAGCTATTTACGAGGCGTATTCGAAAAGTAAGTTCCATTTCACTGTACAGCCGCCGCAATGCTACGGTTAGTCTCCCGCACATGCGCACTAGTCTTCCTTGTTCACTGACGCCATTTAGGTTGTTCTGCGTTTTGTTTTCATATTTAAAATGTTGCTATACTTATTTAAAGTGTTTACAACAATAACTGATCCCGCCGACTATGAGATACGTTGTAAATCGATTTTGAAACACAAGGAATGTGAAATCGGCTGAAATCTATAGACAAATTAAAGATATTTATGGCATAGAAACGATGAGAGATGGAATGATGAAAAAGGGAATTGGAATGTTTAATGAAGGTCAAACTAATGTCAACGATGAGGCTCAAAGTAATCGGCCTTCAGTTGCCAACGTTGATCCAATAACGAAAATTGATGAAAAAATCCATGAGATTAAACTTTTCACAATGATGACGCACTCAGATGAATTTCCGCTCTTAGGTTAATCACAAGTTGTGTTCCCGATGGGTTCCAAAAATGCTCACTCACATCCACAAAACCAGACAAATTGGCACTTCATTAACATTTCTTGCATGATACGGAGAAGAGCATTTTTAAGAAAAAATGTGACAGATGATGGAAAGTGGGTTCGCCACGTCACACTAAAATTGAAACAGAAGTCAATGGAGTGGTGATACACTCAATCTCCGAAAAATCAAAACGACAATATCCAAACAGCACAAAAAAATCATGCGTACTGTGTTCTGGAATATGAAAAGGAGTTTGCTTATTGAATTTCTTTCCAAAGTTGAAACCATCAATGCGCAACAATATTGCGGTCCTTTAAGAAAAATATAAAAAAAGGAAAGAAATGCTTGGTAAGGTGTTGCTCCGTGATAACTCTCGTCCCCATGCTGCTCATGACACTTAAAAGATAATTTAACAGTTTTGTGGGGAGCAGTTCGACCACCTGCCATACAGTTCAGATTTGACGCCGTCTCACCACTTGTTCATGCATATGAAGCGCGAGCTCGGTTTTCGGTTCCGTAAATCGGATTCAGGCTCGAGTATTATAATTCGAAATTATTTTTAAACTCTAGGTTTCATATTAATTAGCCCTCCTGTGCAAAAAACAGTCATTGAACACCAATAAGTCAAACCACTCATATTCCAATGAACGTTAGTAAATTATCGGGTTCTTGAAAGAGAACTAGAGAAAAAAAAAGAAATGAATGGAGTTGTCGATTTAAAAAAACCGGCTAAATTTTTAGTGATTACGCAGATGCACAGTCTCCCATAAAGATTTTTTACAAAATCATTATTATATTGCTTTCGGAAAAAGCCTTCTGCGAAAATGAGTATTTGATGTTTATTTATTGTCTTTCTTCCGATAAAAAAATTAAGGCCTTCATCAATAAAAACAATTTTGTCAAGTCATTATGATGAGAACACCGAAAAAATTATTGCAATTTATGTTGTTAAGCTGTCGAATACACTTTATCTAAATGCCTCATGTAAAACCAGAACTTAAAAATTTGTCGTGACATATAGTTACGTAACAGTAAAATTAGTTTTATTTGCGTTTGGTTGCATTAAATGATATCCTCTAAGTTCGCTTTAATTCGTATGTTAATAATATTCTAATTTCGCGTCTAAAACGCATTAAATGATATCCTCTAATTTAGAAATTATTCAATAAGTAAGTTTCCGTAAATATTTACGGAAATTTACCCACTGTGTAATTTTTATATCTATTTATTGAAACGTGAAGATTATTAACTGAAAAGTTTCGATATCTAATTAGAGCTTTTCATTTCTCAAAACTTTCAAGCAAAATTAACGATTATCTACCACATAACGGTTGTTTGCCACATAATTGATCGTTTAATATGCAAAGAAACTACCCATTGTTCTTTAGCTAAGTCAGAAAAGAACTAATTATCTTACGATGGGAATTTCAGCGCATTATATAAAAAATAAAAAAGTAATGTATTTTTTAATTTTTGAAAAAATTTCGTTCATGGAAAAAAAATGTTTAGTGTCATATTGGTATTTTTAAATTCGAGAAATTTTGTTTCTGCAAAATTAAATTTAACATTTTTTAATAACGGTGGGTACTGGGTGTGACTAACCCTTCGCCACAAGGCTAGAAACTGCTACTTATTTATCGTTACCCACTGGGCACCTGTGAACCAGGTCACGGAAGTTATTCTTCACAAATTTTCACAAAAATGAATTACATTCTTACATGAAAAGTGTTACAGATAAATCCTGAGGGCAGTGAAATCTGAACCAAAATAAATAAATCATTAAAAAGCAGTTAACTTCATATTAAAATATTTTAATAAAACTCAGAACAAATTTCCGTACTTTTCCTAAAGACAGACAAGTCTATTCATTAAAGTTCTCCCAAATGAACACTTATGATAAGTTTTCTTAGTTTCATGGAAACCAGATATACAGAAAATGATTCTATTTCTTAATGAGTGATTTCTTTTGAATAATTAATTTGAATTTTGACACACAGATAGTTTCATGATATATAATTGTTCTAGATTCCTTCATTCTTTGAATTATCATAATTTGTGGCATAGTTTGTGCTTCTTTTACAGGACACCAGACTTCAATCCTTGCATTTTTGTTGGACCAGAAAAACAACATTTTTACTGAGATAAAAAAGGAGTGAAATACTAAAATACGATAATAGATTTATGCACAAAATTTAAGCTATGAATTGTTTCCATTTTAAATACAATGCAATTTAGAAAGGCAAAACGTGATTTATTTTTAATCACATTCAATCTAAGCAAATCACACATTTTTACATTGTTAATACTTAGTTATACTAGATTATTATACCAGATTATGATAGTGTTATCTAGATTACATTGTTATACTAGATTATAATACACGACTATTTGAACTAATATGTTAAACTGCTAGCACATTTTTAGAATTGATAGGAAATAATTACTTCAGTATTTTTTACTTACTTTCATTCTTATAAGAAATTTTACTTCCAATTTAACATATGATGCTCATAACTTAACAATAATTGATATTTGTAATTTAAAAGAATAGTAAAATTATGAAGTGTTAAAAAAGTGTGTGATTTTTTAAAGTTAACATAATAATTTTTAATATTTTTAATTTGACAATTTCAGTGTTTGAATTTAAAGTTCATTAATGTGTTCTATTAAAAGTGTGCTCCATTGAAATTGGTTTAAAAAATCCATGCATTTTTAAGGAAAGGGAAATACATACAAAAAAAGCATAGCTATATTAATAAAAAATATCCGATATATATATATATATATATGGAAAACAATATAAGTAACTTGCTTATTATTTTGTACTTCGGATGGGAATATAAATATACAAGTAACAGGTAGAAAAATGATATTTCGTAGTTTAAAAAGATACGTTATCTCGCTCAACAAATTAGCAACTTAATAATGATCACATGTGACAATCAATTTTCTTATCAGTTTCTTGGATTGATATATTTACTTTTTACATGTAAATTCCTGAAACATAATATCAGATTTGATACAAGAAAATGACTAATATATTTCACAACAGCAATACTTCTGTGAGCAAAAATGGATATTATTTGTTGTAGTTACTTATGACACTTGGACAAGCCAAGCTCGCTATGCGAATTTAAGTCAGTAGTTTAACCAGAGCACCACGAAGGTGTGAAAGTACGATTTCGCTATAAGACTCCTTTGATAGATGGCACCACCATAGCCACTCCCTCAATTTTGACATTGATCTGGAATGATAATATAATAAAATTTAATAAAAAACGATTGTTAAATAAGCACTCATGAAAAAAGATTTCAAAATAAAAAAATGGGATTTTTTTATTAAAGGCTTACTTGAATTGAAGACAAAAAAAAATTAAAATATAAACAAATACTAAAAAGAGAAACTTCTAATGAAAACTATAAAAACAGAAATAGGACTGCACTTTTTGCATTATCTTTTCATCTTCCAATTTTAATACCTATTTTGATTATTACTTTTCGATCTTTTTTTCATTATTAAGGGGTTATTCAAGTACTAATTATTTCACAATTGTTGTTTCTAGTGATTTTCTATCTATATAGATCTACATGTGTACAATAGATAATTTGACATAAAAATGTGCAATGTTTTGAAATTAGCGTACTAATCTTGATAAATCAAAATTTCATTTAAAAAGAAATCTGACTAAGTTACTTAACCATTTCATGTCATAAACCAGTTTCATGTATATGAAACAGATTATTTTATGCTACAATAAATATTCACTAATATATAAAACAGTATTCATTATCAGATAAACAATTTTTAATCATTAAATATATAAACTGAATTATTACATGAAATTAAATAATTTTATAAACATGGAAATCACTAAAAATTTGGTTGTTTTTTAGAATTGTTATTAATCAATATAGTATAGCTTGAAATCAATTACATTTTTATAAAAGACACAGGAAAAAATTGGATAAATAAATAAGTTTAATAAAAAAATATTTTATAAATAGCTTGAACAAATAGGATATTATGAATGTTTTCATCGATAATATCCACATTTAAATATATAATTGATATTTTTGATTAAAAGGCTAAAGATCTATAAAAAATTTTATAAATATGCATAGTAAATTTTTTCATAGGTATGTTTTCCAAATATTTTAAAAAGATTTGAATTTTAGAAGAATGATATATGTTCAAATGATTATTTGACCAGTTAAAAAACAAAAAATAACTACTGGAAAATTATTGTGACAATTTGGCAGTCATAATTTTTATTTCTATTATTAGAAGCAATTAATTACTAAAAACTTTTAATTACTAAAGAAAATTTATTTTATTATCAAACACACACATACAGTACACATAATCTCTAAAACAAATATCGCTAATAGTATGAAAACAAACAGAAAGAGAACATAATAATATAAATACAAAACTTAATAAGCAAACGTACAATAAGGAAGTTACAAAATCAAATATTTTGGGAACTTGTACTATATCCAAAACAAAAATGTTCCAAATAAAAAAAGAAAATAGTATACAAATTACACCTGATACATAAAGTCTAATGGTCAAAGTTTCAGCATACTATAACTACTAAAAATGCAATTTAATATTGTCTCCAGAATTGAGATACATAATATGACAAATTCTTTTTTTTTTTTAATTTATCAGATTATGAATTTAATCGAATTTATAGTATGCATGTAAACATTCAGAAAGGTGAACAATTCAAAGTTCTCTCCCGCCCCACTAATAAGATGTTAGAGACTGACTCAATTGGATTCTTCTCTTCTCTTCATTTTCCTTTTTACTTTTGGTTCATCAGTAGAATCATCTTCACTCAATTCAGACTGTCCTTTTAATCGATTATACTCCTCCAAAAGATTTAGTTTACCTTCTTTCATCATCTTGTTCTTCCACTCTTCCATTTCAAGCAAATAACGTCTTTTTTCTTCCTGTGCTTTCTCTTCATAAAACTGCAGCAAAATATGTAATAAACAGTAACAGTAAATTTATTTATTTTATTATTTTAAATAGTAATTAAATATTTATTTACAATTTCAATTGATTGCCATTTTTTCTAAAATGTTGTATACCATTAAATAATGAAACCAAAACTGACAATAAAATAATTTGAAATTTCAATTGAAAACCTATAATGCAGGCTATTTTGCTAACAATTGATGGCAGCTAATGAATTTATTATTTTATAATGACAGATTTCCAATATTTAGTATCAAAACTATTTAAAGTTTATGTTCTTTTAATGTGAAAATATAACAAATTAATGTGAAATTTTATGTGAAGAGTAAATATAGTATAATGTTCATGATTCTAAAACACATTAAATGAAATGGTGAGAATTTTACTCATATTTGTATTATCAAAAAAATATATTTAAAAAATAAAGTTAGGAACCGATTTAGTCTTCCTTAATCAATTTTCAATTAATGACATTTGCAACAAAACAATTCTATCTCTTTGAACTAAATGAATAAAAATCAAAATATTTTAAAATGTAAAAGCCATATTTGTAGCAATAAAAAGTTACCCAATACAATTACAATGATATAATCTGAATCTTCATTTACTAAGATAAGAATATTACAAAATAAATCAAAATTAATACTGAAATTTAAAATTTTTTTAAAAATCACAATATTTGCATACATATATCATAAGAGTATTTCATACAATAATTGTAAAAAGGGGCTGAAAAATTTAATACTCTATAATTATCTTACTGACTTTTAAAACTGTTACACTAGGAAGAAGCATAAATAACAAAACGCATTGAATTTTCAAGATATTTGGAAGCATAAATCTTGAGAAATATCAGATTTATCTGCCCAGAACCACTAACAGAAGCAATAACAGTATTTACAGCCTTAGGTACCGGAATTAAACAGAGATTGAATGGCATGTACATATACCCATATGGCTTGAACATGATCCCATAATTCAATGACTATAGCGACTGGCATGAGATGACAAGCCAGTCACTTGGCAACCATTGAACAAAATTTGTTCTTTGGTGAGAGACCTGGAGAATGTGCTGGCTGTGGTAGGAATTATGCATTTTCTGAGCGATAATCATACAGTATAGGCAACATGCAGTTATGTATTATCTTGCTGAAATGTAGTATTTTGACTCAAATAGTAATTTAAGCAATGAATCTTAAATGCAACTGACATGTAATTGTCATAACATTATTTAATGTGCTGTCTTTGTGAACATAACATGATAAGACTTCATACCATATTTCCAAGTAGAGGATCAATATGAGGATATCAAATGTAGGCTGGTAATGTGCAGGCTGCTCATTTTTAAACAAAAAGTTTTGTAACAAACCATCAATTAAATAAACAATTTTAACTAAGCAATAATATTTTTTTTCTTAGTTAGTCATAATAATACATAAACTTTTACCAAACATAACTTATAGGAATATGAAGTGATAAAAACTGTAATCTTGTGTATAAAACAGATTTAAAAAAATTTAATAAATGTATTCTTGCATTATTCATTGTATTAATTTCACTTGTTTTAAATTCATATTGTGTACAGACATATGATCATAAATATATTATTTTCATACTTTTAATACTGATAAAACAAAAACAAACCTTTTTCTTTTCTTCAGGTAAATTTTTCCATTGCACAGCAGCTTCCTTTATAAATTCCTAACAAAAAAAAAATCAAATATTTTCAAAAATTGTATAACAGTTATACATTTAATCAAGACATTTAGAAAATAAAAACAGGTGAATATTATATTGATCTATTATTTTAATGGCAAATGGTAAATTAATAAAATATTTAAAAGTTTATATATAAACTGTTAAATATAGCATTAGGTCATAATAAGTAAAAGTATAGCAAACAAAAAAGATATGTGCATATGTCTGAGATTCCCAAAGTATGTAATGCATACACCATCAATTCTTGTTCCTAGCTCTGACTTGAGTACCACCCCTTCGAAGCAAACCAAAGCTTATGACTGATATAGCAACCTGCCACCATTCTGTGGAAAATTTATTTTTAAACAATGCATGTAATACTTAATTACTTTGTGATACTCTGTGATCGTTTAAGTAATACTTAAACCATCACAAAATAGAAATTCCCCTCCTGTATCATCTTTGCATTTACCATCTCAACTGCAGTTATTTTACAAACACTAATCGCAAAAGGAAATTATGGTATTCCTTTGAACCCTCCCTCCAATTATTCTGTCTGATTATTTGAGCAGGTATTTATATAGTCACTTATCTTCTTGAAAGTAGTTATGTAGGATACATTCTAAGAAAGCTGTACAGATATTTTCCATAAAAATTAAATTATTTTTCGAAAAGCTGATAATGCAAGCGCAAATAAAGAATAATATGCATTGACATGTGATGTATGTGAACAAAAAGAAATGTGTCAACAAAAAATCGTTGTATGTATCAACAAAAATTTGTTTTCACTGAATAAGCATTAGTACCATAAAATGTCTTAATGGTATTATTCAAGATAGTATTTAGAGTAATAAAATGTAGAAAGCCCATGCTATTTTAATATATGAGAAAATGCAGAATAATTTCTTTTGAATATTCTTTAATTGAACACAACATTATCAATTGAAGAATCCTGCACAAGGATCAATAATTCAACAAGAAATTAATAGAAAATGAAAGACCACACTGGATGAGATCACAGACAGCAATAAGGATGCACATCTTATATCATATCAATTTCTTATATTGCAACAGTACTGATCCTATACCATAGATAATTTCATACTATATGCAGTCACTTTTCACAAAATACCTGTCACAATTAATTGATTTGTGACAGGTATTTTGTGGAAAGGTCTTTAGAGAAGATTAAATGAAAATGTTTAATATGTGTAAAATCCATTTCATAATAAAACTGCTAAGGAATTCCTTTCACACAAAGAAAATCAAATTGAGTTATCAAGTGACAAATGGCTAAAAATAAAATTATTTTTTTATATTTAACATAAATTTTAGATAACTACAAAATTTAAGCCTCCCATTCTAAGTGTGAACCCTCGGGGTTCTCCTTCATCTTGCAATTTCACATCTGTATGAAATTGGATTTTCAGCAGTTAACTGTGATAAAGATCAAATGTCGTTGAAAAATAGCTTGCATTACCTTGATATCTAACTTTATTCCACAAATTGAAAAATTATACATTAAGCAGCAAGCACACTCTACATTACATGAAACATGTATACACTAAGAAAATTTGTAAAGTTATATATTTGATTAAATTTTACTAATGTTTTGCTATCAATTAAAATTAAAATACTTCTATGAATTTCAATTTTTTATATTACACCCGCCAACTTCTTCTGACATAGCATCTTGCAGTCCAACACAATATGGAGGCAGCATCAGAACAAGAAAGGGTTCTAAAAGCATCAGTACCACAAACATTAAGAGAGGGGCAGATAAAAAGGTGTTTCCCAGTCATATGCACAGCATTGCAGAGAGGACAAAGAAAATCAGCAAATCCAATCTGAAACAGATGAGCCTGAAGATGATAATGACCAGTAACAATTCTAAAATATGTCACTCCTTCATCTCTAGAGAGGAATGAGAGCTGCATTCGAGTCTGATTTGAATTTCTATAAATATTATAAGTTTACACTCTTAACATTTCTCTAATTTCTTTTATTGTCATACAAACAAAAAATATATAAAATACAAACATAATAATATATTCCAGTTAAAGTATGATGATACTGATGATGTAAGATATCATTCCTTAATAGTGCCCTCAATTTGGATAAATTTGAGAATCCTAGGCATATGATAAAAATAATTTATTAAGCATCACAAGAACTAAATGAGAATAGAATTATTTAAGCAAAATATTATTATTAATTATTCACATATAAAGAAATTATTTTAATTTATAAAATATAATTATAAAATTAGAAATAATTATCAATTAGAAGAAAAAAGAGCATTAAGACAAAAATCGAAATATTTTGCAAATTTTAATTCCCAATATAAGTATGCGTTATGTTTTTCTCTTGTTAAAAAATATTTTTAATTTTATAAAATCTAACCTTTCCATAAAATTTTCAAAATTGTAACTTCAAAAATTTTTTTAATTGTAGGGCAAAAGTTTATGTTCTAATAGAAAATATAATCATCTTTGTTTGAGAGATAGCAAGCTTTAATTTTAAAATTCTTTTATCAGTTTTTAGCTATGCATAGTTAAATAATTAATTTTAGATGTCTTTCATACCAGACAGTTTAACAATACAAATAACCTAATGAATCACAGCATCTGATTTTTTTTTCATTTATTATTTTAAGCCTAATAATCATTTCCATCTTACTCAACTATTTCTTGAATTTACATTCCAATTTTCAGTTGAACTTATGTAGATTTACTTTTAATTTTCTGAAAAACAATAGCAGATTTTATGACAATAATAAGGTCTTTATAATCTTCTTTTAAAATAAGGAATCTTGGTTTGTTCAAGAGATAAAAAGCAAGAATGATTTAAGAATTTTGACAGATTATATAAAAAACCTGTGATTTTTTACTAATATTTTACAAATATTTTAAAAAAAAAACTCATCTCGATATAAGAAAAAATCTGACCAAAAACCCTTGAACAAATACTGAGCAATTTGTAAAATATTATCAATTCCATAGCTACTACTAATCACTCTTAAAAATATGATGTACTATATGTAGATTAAAACTGCCAAGTAATTAAAAAGATAAGTCATTCAACATTGTACATTCTTCTAAATTTTCAACATCTAAGTCTGGATTCACAATAAACCATATCCCAAAAGATGATTCTTTATGACTGAAAATGTTAAATTACCTTCCAATTATTTGTACAGTGACTGTTACAATGAACAGTTAATCTCATTGTGTTTTTGTAAAGTTTCTTAAATCTATATGCAAACTAAAACAACAATCTACTTAAATTAAAATGATTTCTGTTTAATAAGACAAAAATAAATCCCATGCTTATACATAGTTTAATGGTTAACACATTGGCTAACTCAACAAACATATAAAAAGTTTTAGAGAAGATAATTTCTATAAAAGAGAAATGTAAAAATATTTGTTATGCACATTTGTTCTTATGAAAATCATCATGCACATCAGATGTCCATATGGATATCATGTTTATAAATATATAAAAACTTCCATGCAAAAATATTCAATAAATATATAGCTAACATAAAAAGTAAATTTTTAAGTATTATTTTATTCATCTTTTGCTCAACTTTTCAGTTTACACTGTAAATTCCATAATTTACATCACATTTCCATTTATATACATTTCAAAATAAAAAAATCTAAGTACAAATTCTAATTTGGAAAGACAAATACCAAAATCTATTGATTTTCCTCATTAATGAATCTAAACAGTATACATATAACACAAAAAGTAAATAACCACTTTAAATTAATGCATTTTACCATTGGTTGCGTAATGCCACCAGCTTTAGCTAATGTTTGTACAAAGTAAGCATACGAAGAGACTGCTGGTGCTTTTGGGAGACCAGATTCTTTCAAAGCCTATAAAAGAAATAATTATTAATATATGTCCATACATATAACAATAAGACAATTTCAAAATATCAAGTGATCTATATGCAAATATGGAACTGCAATTACAATTTCTGATTGCTCAGTGAGATGAATTCTTCATGAATACATGAAACCTCATTCACACAAACTGACGGCGATGCAAAAGTTTAATTTGCATAATTTTATTTCACCAATATATATGCATACAAGCCTAAATCAAAAACCTACCTGAAGAAAGCCAAGTGTTTTTCAGCAACAAGTCACACCTTCCTCTCTTAGAATGTCTGAATATATAAAATTAGCAATTTTGAATAAACAAACATTTGCACATAGTGACCCCAAACTGCACAATAAGGTTAACAGGTTATGTCTCCCTCACACTATCAGTATATTTATTGTAAGGACAAAAGATGTACAAATTGGAGAGAAGAAGCTGTAACTCAGTAAATTTGATACAAACATAAACGAGATCTAGCTAATCAAATACATTAAAGAGGCAAAAAAAAACTATTAAAATAATTGAAGTCTAATTAGGTATTAGAATTTGTAAGTTTCTAAATAATTTTTTGTTAATACTGTTTCTTCACATGCATGTTTATTCAATAAATAAGACAAAATGATTAAGTCCTAAGAAATGTTATTACCACTTTGAATCGGAAATTTTAGACAAATCGCTTTCACATGTAATATAGACATTACTGCATAATTCAAGGTGTTTAACAGATACAGATAGCTATGTCAGTAACTGGACAAATATCCAGCATATGTGGTTATTCCCAAGACAGAATGAACATCTGTTTGCTCATTACTTTTCTTGAAGTGGAAACATTGTGATCATGGGTAATGTATGGTATAGTGCAATAAACACCCTAAGTCCTTACAAGTGCAGGTTGATGATGCTGTCAACTTGATTCTACAGAAATTGAGAATGGCCCATGAGAAGTAAAAAATTTATTTAAGTGAGGATTGTTACATTACCTCTGGTAATAATAGTTTTGTAAATTGACCATGTGCAGCATTGTTATATATGTTTTATCATTGCTGCATTGTATTTAATTGAAGCAGGTACTTCAAGTATGATTGTAAAAATGGTAAGAGGGTTGATTGAGAGACATTAAGTGTTACAGCTTCTTTTGCTATAGCATCTGCTTGTTTCTTTCCTTATAAAACCTTAGTGAACTCTTATCCAAAAATGCTGGAATTTGTTACATTCCAATTCGTTACTCAACAATGAGGAACTGAAAATTCAAATCTGATGGACATTGAAAACCAGAGGAGATTTGTGTAGGGGGTTTAAGAGAATTAATAAAACTGATTGGTTGTTGGTTCATATTACATATGCAATAGATTATTTTTTCCCGAGAGCAATAGCTTGAAGGATGGCAATAGTTTTAGTTTGAAAAATCGAGTTGTCATCCCATAGCTTAATCTTGTGTTCCAGTAGAAGAAAATTGTAGGGCTCATTTTTCCTTCCATCTGGGAATTATCAGAAAAAATCTTGTTTATAATCAGTTGTGGAGAATGGTGTATAAGTGCTGTAGATTGCTAAGTTAGGATATTAAATATTGAAATGCCCTTGAGTCTAGTTGCTTGGAAGGGCCTTGTATGTTAATTGGCTGTTCAAAATCATGACTGTTAAGTTGTAGGTGGTCCAAAGTGGTTGTTGACTATAGTTACAAAATATATTTTTTTATAGTTATTTTTTACAAGTTACGCAAAGAGGTGGGAGTCCTGCTCATTTTGAAAGTGCAATTATAACTCCTAATAACTAGTATGGTAATATATTGTTGTAGACTATTTATTTGTTTCTCTTTTCTTGAAGTCATGAAAACTGTCCATAAAAATGAATTGCCAGTCATAATTTTCTTCTAGGACTACTCAGTTCAGTGGGCAGCCTCTGTTATAAGGAACTTCTACAATCCCCATCATAGACCATGATTAGCTTTCGATCCTATAAGAAATTTAGTACTGCATGGAAGATATTCTCTGGAAATTTGTATTGCATGGTGCAAAACACAGTCCTAGACACTAGAGTAAAATCATTTGCTGATATCAACAGCTATTAGAGCAGCAGTAGTTATTTTGATGGATGCGATAATTTTATTGTTGCAGTTTCTGAAAGGTGAGCTCCATTGAGCGGTTAGACCGAAAGCCAAGCTGATTATGAAGGAATTAAATAACATGTGGATGATTGAGTCTACTGATGAGTACACACTCCACCAATTTGCCTAGTACAGGGAGTAGACCTATAGGTCCATAAGTGAGATGTCCGTGGTCATTATTTTTCTTATGAAAGAAAATGACTTGCCCCAGCTTGTAAAGCTTTGGAAAATAGTTCATGGTCGATGACAATCGTAGTATTTGAGGAAGAATTCTATAATTGCAAGAAAGAGGTTTGATAATGATGTTATAACTTTGTCTAAGGCAAGTACTATAAAATTGTCTAGTTTCTTGATTATAAATTAATTGAGTGTGAAGAGGAATCCATGTGCTCATAAGGTCTTGGATGTAAAAATGCAAAGGGCTTTCATCACATAGGATTGTAGAGTAAAACTCTTTTAGAATGGTTGGAATAGTCTGGGAGTTAGGTTGCAGTGCTCTTAAAGCTGTGTTTATGGATTTTTCTTCGTGCAAGCCTCTATAAGTTGCCTTTTTTTTTTGGAGCAAGTTTGTCAACTTTGTAATTTTGACTGTAGAATTGAAACACTTGTAGAGGGTTAGGTGTTTCTTATATTGTATATATTTGATTTGTAGCATTGAAAGATGAATTCTGAACTTTGTATTTATAATTTCTGCTGAAAAGATAAAACCTTAAACATTTCATGAACAGGCCTTCCATATAAAATATGAGACTATTTGACATCCATTACCCAGAATTGTCACTGCTGACTCACATTTTTAAAAATGTTCATTTCTAAGAATTATCCTGATTTCAGATTTTTTCTTTTCAAACCTAAATAAGTAGATGTAAAATACATGTGTATTTTTAACAAGATGGTGTCAAGGTTCATGCAATATTAGTATCAATAATTCTCTTGAAGACACACTTATCCATATAAAAGACAATCTTCAGAAACAAGTATACACATCAGATTTAGCTAGGGTTTTTAATAGAGTTATCTTAAATCCTTAGCATATACAAATCATTCCAACACCCTGAGCAAGATGCAGAACAATATCCATGATTTCATTACCAACACAGCCATACAGGACAAACCAATTAAAACTTCTGCCCCTCCAAATGTAAAACTCAGAACAGAAGACACTTTTTATCATTTTCAAAATCTAACAAAGTTTTAACTGTATTATTTTGAGAAAAAATAATAATTAAATTTATAATTCCAAAAGATTATTTTATGATTCATTTAAGAAGTTTCTCATACCATACTCAAATAAAATCGATAATTTTTTCAGGATATTTAACTTAGTAAACAGTGATTATTAGTTTATAGGCAATATTATATAAGCACAAGGTATATTCCATTAATAATAAGCAATATTAAAAAGTGTCCTATCAAATCATAAAAAATTTGAATAGCTTACTTTATAAATAAGAAATGATTTGAAACATAAATAATTAAGTTTAAAAACCTTTTTTAATTTCAATAACTGTCGGGACAATTTTTTGTCTGCTTTACGCCTTGCAAGTTCCAATTTTTGTTCTTCTGAGAGATTCTCAAAGAACTTCCTATGTTCTTCTCCATAAGCAACTGTCTCTTCTCGAGCCATAATTTCAAAAGGCTACAAAAATTTAATATAGGAATTAAGTAATAGGACAGTAAAATAAACAAACTTATTTTAGAAATTGTGATATATTAAATTCAAACAAATCATTTGTATATGAACATTATATAATAAATATAAGTACTTTTATTTAAAATTTTAGAAATGAAAAATAGAATTATGATTTTTTGGTAACAAAACAAAAATTGAGAAATAAAAATTTCAGCATACATTTATCATAAGTTAAAAATATTCGCTCAACAAAAGCAATAGAATTATGTCAAAGTATTTTTCAAGTACTACATTTAGCAATATAAGAATATTTAAAATTTATGTTAGACATCTTGGCATTGATCAAATACAGGATTTTCTAATATTTGTAACATGTACACATTTCAGTTTTAAAAAAATTGAAACTGAAAATTTTTGCTACATAAATTTTCCCTAATTTTGCATAAAAGATTTCAATAATTAAAATATACATCCCAGTCATTAATTCTAGATGGTGTTAAAGATTATACAATATTTTACAAGATAAGAATTTTGTATTTACAGTCAGTATCCTATCATGCAGAAGATTCTACTCTATTAAATAATATATATATATATATATATATATATATATATATATATATATATATATATATATATATATATATATATATATATATATATATATATAAGTAGTTGGTTTTAAAAGAGGAGACTTTTCAAATTAATTTTAAAAATTTCTTGTAGTGTAGAGGTTATAATTACAGCTACCTTCCCTGTTAAAGTAAATAGATGGTGCTAGGGACAACTAATGAATTTCCCAGATAAGACACTCTCACTTTTGATGATGTAGTAGTTAGTACATTGTTCTTTTTTGTAGCTGTTTTGTGAAATTGTAAGTAATGTACCATTACTGTTATATGTTTACGGACTTTAATTATATAAATAAACATATATTCCTGAAATCTTTGTTATTCCTAGTTATTATTATATTTGGAATTATGCATTTTTGGTAGCAAATAATGCATTTAAAAAAGTAAATTAATTAATTTTGAATTACAAACAAAAATGATGGCATTATTACAGTCAAAAATTGACTGAACAAAAAAAAAAACTCAAATTGAGTTATTTAGGGCAATACTGAATTTAAAAAGAACAATGCAAAATTAGCTATGATATATATAAAATTAATATTACTATTGAAGATACTTTTTTCCAAACTTACATGCATTTCAGTATCAGTTTCTAGTAAATTTTATAATGAATAGAAAAATAATCTCAACAATTGCAATTGAAAGATAATAAAATAGATCTATTGCAAACTAAAATAAGAATTTAAAACTGTAAGTAAACACAATTTTAAAAAATAAGTCAATTCTGTATTAAGATTTAATAATAAGTAATGAAGTAAAATATGTTCGCTGCTCACAACTATTTTTCAAGCACAAGTATATTTCTTCTATTGAAACAATAAGCAAATATAATAAATTACTAAAGAATGGAATAATTATTAAAAGCTTATATATTTTCTTTTAAGAATTTTTAAAATATCATGCAATAACCTTTTTTGACTCATCAGTAAGTTGACTCCATTTTTCTGCAAGCTTTTTTATTTGCTGTGCACTGGACAGATCTAGAATAATCAACATTTTTATAATAAGAATGCAGCAATCTCATTTCCAATAGCATACAGTTTTTATATATTTTGCAACATAAATTAATATCAAATTATTTACCATAGCTTCAAAGAAAAATTTAAAAAATAAGTAATTAAAATAATAAGAAAAATGAAAATAATTTTTCTTTAAAACAATAATAAATAATTAAATACCAAAATGTTATCAATAATTACTTTTCAAGAAAAAGAAAATGATAAGGAAATGTTCATTTACCAACATCTAATGAAAATTCAAACATAATCTAAAACTTAGAAAATATAAAAATAATAAAGTAAGCTTTTAAGCTTACCAGGATATTCTTTTAACAAGTCTTTTCTGTTTTCTTTACAAAATATCATGTATGCAGTTAAAGGACGTTTAGGAGGCACAGGTACTGTAACTTTACTTGAAAAACAAGCAAATCCATTTCTAACATTTTGATACGGGATTGTCCTTAAAATAGTCATAAAATATAAATATATTTTCAAAAGAATGATAATTATTAAATATGTATTCTTAAAAATTATACAGTAATAAGGTTTATGATAACTATGGCACTTTTTATAAACTTAATTTATTACCAAGTACTTTAGTCAATTTTGTAATTTAATTATATAGTATATGAAATAAAAATAAATTATTTCATATACATAAACTTGTATATAAAATAAATGCTTTATTTTATCGCATACAAAGGATTTTTTTTTTAATTATCTGTCTCTGCTAAGGTTTTAAGTAGTTTCAGAAATTATAAGTCCCAAGAAAACTTTGGAAACTATTAAAGGTAGACTTAAATATTATATTATAAATTTTATTTTTATACATGTTTTAAGCTAATACTTGTAATTTATTATAAATCTAAAGTGTTACTGCCATGAAAAAAAATTATAATGTTTAAAGGTATTTGTAATACTAAAGTGCATGTAATTCTCATTTCTCAGCAAAAGAAAAGTATAAATTTTTGTAATAATAACTCAATTATTTCATTCATTAATATAATATTTTTATACTTCATGGTTATACAAAAAGCTAAATTTTCACTTTATTTCTATGCTGATAATTTTTTAAGACATATTATAACCTTATAAATTTTGGTCCTATTCCCTTATCTGCTTGCTTAGGAAAATATATCTAAATTAGCAGAATAAAAAAACCTCAACCATAAAAATATCATTATACCTCATTTTGCTTTAGCAACCATTTTTATGAGATTCTCGTTCTTTTACATTCTTTAATCTCACTCAATGACTGTAAAATGTCCTCTACTGATAAAAGATGTCCCTTCTTCTACCTTTATAATTAAACTTCCAGTTTATCTTTCTCTTGTTCTTAATCATTATGTGTGTGCATTATTATATCATATTATTAATTCTTTTTGACAGGGAAGTATTACAATCCATTATATACTTTGGTATCCACGCCAACCAGAGCATTGGAGGTTGTGTTGGATCTGACTCCCTTGGACATCTTTATCTGCAGCGTTGCAAGAGTGAATGCATACAGAATGAAGCTGCAAAACCACTGGTATGACCAGCCTGTTGCCAAAGGGCACAAGGGCATCACCAGGAAAATTCAAGACCCTACTTTCATTATGCCATCTGACATCATGGAAAAAACATACATGTTTGATAGGACATTTGATATAGTTTTTCCAACTAGAGACGAATGGGATAACAACATGTTTGAAACTAAAACAGGAGATCTAATCTGGTACACAGATGGATCACTGAAGAACAGCCTCTCAGGACTGGGAGTTTGTGGCGTGTCACCAAGAATCAGCTTATCTGTAAGCCTTGGGCGATACACTTCGGTCTTCCAGGCAGAAGTTTTGGCCATTAACCACTGTCTGCGACTGAATATGAAGAAGGGCTACTACGATAAGCGGATTCTCATTTTCAGTGACAGTCAAGCCGCTTTAAAAGCGCTTAATTCCTTCGAAATCAAATCTAAAATGATTCTGGAGTGTAGAAACCTTCTTACAGAACTGGCAACTAGAAACAGGGTGATCCTTGTATGGGTGCCAGGGCACAAAGGTATCGAAGGTAATGAAAGGGCTGATGAGCTTGCTAAACAAGGATCGTCTTTTGTTCCCATTGGTCCAGAACCTTTTGTGGGATCAATTTGAAGACCGCAAAAACCAATGTTCTTAGATGGGAAAAACGGAAGATGTATGAAGCTTGGCTCAAATCTCCTGGTCAAACCCATGCTAAAAGTATGATCTGTAGATCATCAGCGAGGATTTCCTATGAAATTCTAAGATGCTCTAGGCAAAAGATACGTTTAATCGTAGGCTTCATAACTGGGCACTACTATTTCAGAAAACATCTCCATAAAATGGGACTGTTTCAGCAAGACCCTATCTGCAGGAAATGTCATATGCAAGAGGAAATGGATAAGCATATCATTTATGAATGCGAGGCTCTTGCCCTCCCTAGATTAACCTCTTTAGGCATCATCCATACTAGAGAGTTACACCTAGACTCCATTAAAGGGTTATCAGACTTTATTAATAAAGTGGGTGACCCGAGCAACTGAAACTAAGAAACATTGGGTTTGGAGATAACAGTACAAAATGCTGATAAAAGCAGAGGTGCTCAATGACATACAAACCCAACTCTTAGAGAAGAAGAAGAATACTTTGGTAAATGATTAGACAAATAGGAAAAGTCATATATATATATATATATATATATATATATATATATATATATATATATATATATATATATATAGCTATTTTTGCTAAAAATATTTAGGTAGTATACTCTACTTACAAATAGTAACGAATGTCTATAAAATAAATTTGCAATATAATGAATATTTAAAATTTGCAATCCATAAATGCCCCAAAACAGCCTGTATAATAGCACCTGCTTCCTGATCATATGTATTAAACTGATCCTCCTTTTAAGACAAACCCATCACAATACATTAGCAAATTCTAAAATCACATGAAACTTGATAAAGAAAAAATATTTATAAACAGTAAAAACACAAAATTTCATATGTAACTTTATTTTCGGTTACACTATTTTAAGCAGAAATAAATATTAAGTTCAAAATAATTTTTTGCTATAGTTTTCGGGTGTTTGAGAAAATAAATTCAAATATAATTAAGATAATTACAAAAAATGTTATCTCAACATATATTTGACATTCTAAACTATCAATATTTACAATCCTGAATTCAAAGTAAATCATAGTAATTCGGTAAGTCACAGATAAGAAAAAAAACACATTTAAAACAATCTTTGTTTAGAAGCTTAAAACACTCTGTTCAAAAAATAGAAGATAATGAGAAAAAATACAATGGAGTATAACGTTTAATGTAAAAAAATTATTTATATATATATATATATATATATATATATATATATATATATATATATATATATATATATATATATATATATATATACAATTTAAAGTTACCAGTTCCTTAAAAGTAAATTTTTCATAGATTTGCCCAGGACAGACATAGTTCAACTTATTCTACGAAAAATTTTAATGAATTTTAATTTATTGCTGTAATATATGACACTTCTGTAATAATTTCTACAATTGAGATATCCCAAAGGAAGAAAAAATTCTGGTAAATCTATTCTAGGATTGGATTTAAGAATCTTTCAAAATTTTCCCAAGTAATAAACAGTTTACTTTCTGTTTCAAAACAAAATAATTGACGAATAGCAAGCAAGAGACGAATAACAAATGATGAAGTGATTGATTCATTGATTCAAAGCTCAACACTTACAAAGTCCGCTGGTCTGGTGTGTAAGTTACCACTACTCATTATCTACAATATCTAGTAGTGGATATTTCATATATTTTCAGATATAAGAACAGAAATTCGAAATCTAAAATTATTATAGTTTTTTGTAATACGTTTATGGCTTAAAATGTCCAACTTATAGACTCCTGCTCTGTCATTTTAAATTATCATCAGTTGGCACACTTCTCTGGAGGATCATTTAACAATGGTTGGCACAAAAATTTTGGTTTTTCAGAAATATGAACAGCTGATAAATATAAATAAATAAACAATTCTTTTTTCTTGATAAGATTAAAAATGAGAGATTAATAGTGTGTTTTCTTTATGTCGTTAGTATTTTATTAGCTGATTACCTTCAAAATAATAAAAAAATAGTATTAATTAAGAAATTTCGCGGTGTTTTTTTAAATGTCTGGAACAAAAACAGATATATCTATTCTGCCGCTATATGTGGTTGATGCGTTTACAAAGAAGCCTTTCGAAGGAAATAGTGCGGCAGTCTGCTTATTGTCTTTTCATGAAGTAAAGCTCTTATTTCATTTAAAGACATTTTTTGACGACAATAAACATTCTTAAAGAAAAATGAAATAAAAATCCCAAACTTTGATTTTTGAAACTCAACATAAAAAAATTTTACACGCAATTGCAGTATACCAAATTACAAAAAAAAATATATTAATTAGTAAAATACAGTGAAAGCGTTATTTTTTGTTTAACTTTCAATTACTTCTCTAATCTAATGCATGTAGCAAAGTATATCTAATTCAGTTTCGTTTTGAAAAAATGTTTTCTTCTGTTGTTTCCAACAAAGAAATAATAAATTTCATAAATTTGTAAATAGTTGACTGTCCTATAAATCGCCGAGCTGACAGACGAATGGTTAGCGCTCTTGCCTTCAGTTCAACAGTTCGTGAGTTCGAATCCCACCTTGGGCATGGATGTTTGTAGTGGTTCGGAATCCCCTTTAAACCGTAGGTCCCGGTCAAATTAGCCCTCATGTGCAAAAAATGACCGTTGAGCGACAAACAAATCAAACCATGTCCTACAAATCATTTATAATCTGGCTTGACATGTTGCTATTTCAAACTGCTATATACTGCAGTACAAAAGGTTTTATGTTAATTGTGTGTATGTAATTGTTAAATGAAATCATAGCAGAAAATGAACATTATGGTCAGAGTAGCCACATTTGGCGATTATTTTTCTCTGAACTGCGAATGATGTAGGTATTGGAATTTGGGTGGCAATCCTGATAAAAGTTTCCATTTAAGTACTCCTTGATTCTTTGGCAATTTTTTATGCTAAAATGTGATTAGCAAGATAGCTCTACTCAAACACTATACAAACATAGGATTACAAGAAATTAAAGTATATTGCCAAACCAAGGGATATACCGGATTCTACACTGAATCTAACAATCTTAATGATATCTGTTGTTTCTGATAGATACCAACTACATATGGAAATAAATTTAAAAAATTTAAATATTATTTTAAAAGAAAAATGTTGCAAAAAATTAAAGAAAGTGGTTGGCTGAAATCATATAATGGGATCAAACAAAAACAAATTTTATCTTTTCTTAATTAAAATTACACTTGACAACTTCTATTTAAAATTAAATAAAATAATGATTTTGAACATTTTTAAATATATGTGTATAATTGGATATCTTTAATAAAATCATTTTAATAAACCTATAGTTTTTTAATAGATTTCTGCAAGTTATTCAAATGTAAAAATATATATTTTCTAAATTTTATTTTAAAAATTACATAAAAAATACTTACATACCTTGTCTACCATTTTCATAAAAATGTATATTTCTATACAATGCAACTTAGCTCCATAATTAAAAAATAAACATTACCTTTATCACACAAACAGAATAATTATCTGAAATTCATCAAGTCCATCTCAACTAATGATATTCAAATAGGCTGGAATTTCACAAACAGAATTCTTAAAACATTAAATTAAAAATGCAAATGCCATAAATTGGAATTATAAATCTCATTAATTAATTCTCGTGATTCTCTTCTTGTGAAGTTAATGTTGAGTATGAAATTGAAGAAGGACATACATTTAATAGTTTATTTTTAAATATGGCACTTATAAAATTTTAAAAAAAATTAGTATCAAAGTGTGTTGGATAAAATTAAACACTTTTATAAAATTCAAATATGAAATTACACAAATGTATAACTATCCTACACTTGATGTTTCTCTCATAACAATCCAGTGTTGAAGCACCATCTTGTGATGAATTGGCACAAATAAGATACTTTGCCCTTATCATCCTATATTTGGCAATTAATTAATTTTGTTAAAGTTATTTAGTGAAGAGAAAAATTATTAAATCAAATTTTCCTTTTTTATTTATTTTCATAGATGTTTTCTAAGGATTTAAAACAAAAAATTGCAGCTGAAATGAAACATTCTGAAACAGCATTCATTACCACAAATTCAGAAGAGGAAACTTTTGAAGATGGTAATTAATTATTTTGAATAAATATACATTAAAAAATCCAAGTTCTATTTATAGATATTTTAATATTAAATTTAGGAAAATTATGTTTTTGTGCTTATTATAAAATAATATTTATCTTTCTTTGCAGGTAGTTCTTTCCTTTTGGAGTGGTTTACTCCAACTTGTGAAGTTTCCTTATGTGGTCATGCTACTTTGGCATCTGCTGCAGTGCTTTTTATGATATTTGGTATATTGCCATTACCCTTACAGTGTTTAATTCATTTTAATCTGATATAAAAAAGCTGGTTTATATTTTTTGATTTCACTGACCTGCAAAAGCACTAAAAGAAATACAGTCACAAACCTAGAAAAATATAAATAAAATTTTCTTGTAAACAAAAATAAAAACTAATTTTGAATTTTAGGCAGTTATACATCTGCTAATGTCTATACTTTTATCTAGCACTTGCATACAGTCACAAACCTAGAAAAATATAAATAAAATTTTCATGTAAACAAAAATAAAAACTAATTTTGAATTTTAGGCAGTTATACATCTGCTAATGTCTATACTTTTATCTAGCACTTGCACAAGGAAGCATTCCTTGGTTTTTCTTTAACTGCTGTTAATATTTCTTACTTTAATAGAACTTTGCAGGGGTTTTTTTTAAAAAATCCAAAAAGGCTTTTTTTTACAATTTTATTTTTGCTACCTATTTTCCCTTGATCTTGTGTAATTAATTTTTTTATACAATTATTTACAATTATTCAAAATGATATAAACATGTTGAGCTGCGCTCATTACATCACCTAATAAAGTAAAGTTTCTCTTTCCATGCATATATAAACTTTGCAACTTTTAAAGTTAAAGTAATTGCCTTTGCAAATTGTGTTTTTTCAATCAATAATTCTTAATATATATTTAGAAAGATTCTTCCATACTCAATTACATTTGTATCTCATTTTCTTAAAATTTAAAAATATGGATTCACATCTTCACTTAACAGTAATTAAAAAGTGTTCATTTTAACACAAAACTTTCTAATGGGAGTTGAAATATTATGACCAGTAATTAGTTGGATCTAATATGAAAAGAGTTGGAAACATAAGAAATGATAGTTTTAATTTATTTTTGTAAGTTATCAATTCAGTGATTTTGTAATCATGATGAATATTAGGTAATCAACTTATTGGACTCTGGTTAAATTAAAACATAACAAAAAATTTATATGAAAAAGGAAAAATTTCAAGATTTGGTTACAAATTTGATAATGTATATAAAGAATAGGTAATCAAATCATATCCACAATGAGAAGATTGATTTAAAAATGAAATAAATAATGTTTTGAAAATACTTATAAAGCAGCTAATCAAATCATGGATTTTTATGTTATTTCTGTTTGAATAGTATCTAGAATTTCTCCCAAATTCCTAAAATATTTAAAAAAAAATTCAAATTCTAGTTTTCAAATAAAAATTGAATCCCTTTTTTTCCATCGAGTCTCAATTTTTGCATTATTCGTTTTATTAATCTACCCGAAATATTTTTTTCTATGCATAATTTTAGAAATATTCGTGTAATATGATAAAAATCTTATTGTTTAAATTTTAATGATGATTTTATAAGAATTTAATTATTTCATCAAATACAAAGGAATTTCAACTTAATATGTTTTGCAATTAAGATTTATGTTTAAGCATAATTTCTTATAAAAAATAATTTATAAATTGTTATATTTATATAAACACATTTATAAATATATGAATTTTAAAATAAATACTTTGTTACTAAATAATGATGTACACTTGCTAAAAAAAAACTAATTTTTATTTAATTGGAAATTTTTAAATGAAATAAATAGTATTTACTTTGTGTTATTTTTTAATATGTATATAAAAATAATAATACTTGAAATAAATACAAAACATTGAATAAATATAACTATGCAATTTTTTCATTTTAAATACAATACTTTGACTTCTATAGAGTTTAAACTATCTTAATTAATGCAGTATTATTTTAAATAAGTTGGAGAATTTAAGGCCGATCCAGCAACTTAATCTTTTGCATTCTTGACTTTTGTTCTATAATTCCTGTGTTTGATTCGCACTTTGAGCTTGGATGTTTTTTATGATTCAGAATCCACTTTAATTTTGTAATTTACCGAATTAGCTTTCATAAGCTGTTTTGCAGAAAATTTTATATATAGATAGATTCATTTGATATAGTAGTCCTTAAATAAATGTACATTGTGTTTTCAGCAATAAAAAATAATATAAGTAGCAGAAGTGATGTTTGTTCTTGTGTGTTTATTTTATCTCAATTATAAATTAATCATTAGCCAAAGCAATATTTCTAAATTATATTTTTTTAATTTCATATAATTTTAAAGTATGAATTTTTAATGCTTTTTGAGTGAAATCAGTAATACATTTGCTGCCAGTAAAGTTTATATATCCATCCTCAAAAGTCAAATGTATAGTCCATTATTTTTAAAAATGCACTTAAAAAATTTTAAACACAAAATTTAAGAACTATTAACTAAGATATAAAAGTAGTGCTTCAACTAACATGCAACAAAAACTTCTTTGTTCAATCACCATTGCTACATTAAAAATAAAGTATATAACTTATTGTCCTAGAGTGTCACCAGCATAACAGTGCCGTGCTGATGCTCTAAGGTATCAATGGCAGCTAATGTGCAAATATAATACTTTTTTTTAATTAAATTGTCTTCTGTGTATATAAAATGTACTTATAAAAGCATGTATACTGTATCCACAAAGTTTACTTTTATTTGTTAAAAATTTTATATTTACTCAAAAATATACTTTTACATATTAGTACTATATATAAGCCGACCAATGGCTGAGTGGTTAGCGTTCCTGACTCTTGAGCTGTGGGTCCCGGGTTCGAATCCCGGTTCGGGCATGGATGTTACTATCTCTCTGAGTTTCTCTGTCCTTTCTTGTGTGTTGATGTATGAATGTGGCCCGCCCTATAAACGGGTCTGTGGTGGTATAATGCGGGTAATGCTACTCGCCTCCGTGACTTAGTTCACAGGTGCCCGCTGGGTAACGACAAATGAGTAGCAGTTTCCGGCCTTGTTGTGGCGAAGGGATAGTCACCCAAGTGCCCGCCCTTATTAAAAAAAATAATAATAAATATTAGTACTATGTAATAAAATTTTAATAACTTTGTTTTAAAATTAAAAACTAATGCAAAATGCTTAGTTTTTAATGTAAGCTTTTCATTTGCACATTTTAAAATTCTTCTATTTAATATCTGTAGTTTTGTTATAATTTTTGCTTTATATATTCTTAATTGAATTTTTATTTAATAGCTTTGTGATTATTTTTATAAGTATTTTATTTTTTTACTCTTATTATACTGAATCAATTATACTTAATGACAGACATTGTTTATTGTTATTTGAATTTTTCTTTACAGGCAATAAATCTGCTGTTATAGAATTTCAAACTGCAAGTGGCATTTTAAGAGCAAAACAAGTTGTAGAAAATCGAATAGAAATTAATTTACCCATTTATAATTCAACTTCTGTAAGTATTTAAATTCTACATTAAAAATTAAGATAGCCCAATACTTTCTAATCAATCCTTAATTTAAAAAGTATATTTACAATTTTATTAAAATTTCCATGTTATATGCTTAATATTTAATAAAATTGTGTAACAAATTGTAATACTTTTTACTTTATCTTTTTAAGTTAATAACATTTAAATTTAAAGTAAACCAAAAATTTTATACTTGAGAGGTTATTATTCTTAAATCTATTAACAGTAGGTACATCTCATAAAAAAAGCACAAAGGAACATTGAAATTTAAGATTAATTCTGTTGTATGTCCTGTTTTGAAATACAAAAATTAAGAATCCAGGATACAGTAGTAAATGGCTACTAAGTTAATCACTTAGAATATCATTTAAAGAATCTGAGTACTTCAAATTTTGTTTTCTCTCTCTCTCTCTCTCTCTCTCTCTCTCTCTCTCTCTCTCTCTCTCTCTCTCTCTCTCTCTCTCTCTGTGTGAGATAGATAGAGTATTTCTTAAACTTTAACTTTTAACCATCACATGCATTCAATTGGCTGATAAATCTCCATATGAATTCTAATGGTATCCTTTCTCAGCAGACATGACATCATCCAGATAACTTGGCTCCACTAGTGTAGTACACATGTGCTTGACTTCATCTCATCGTGTAACAACACTTTTATAGCAATTTTATCAATTATTCTGTTGTCATGCATTTCATTTTAGTTTAATGATTCTTGAGAATATATTATAAGTTCTGAATGGGAATTAGGTCTGGTGAATTACAAAGCCAAACTAGCATGTTTATTTTTCACATAAAAATATGGATTAATTTGAATTATAGCAAGGGGCCAAGTCATGTTTGTGTGTGTGTGTGAAATGTTCCATCAAATGTTTCCATATATAGAATAATCTTACTATACAATATTTCTATGATCTGACAAAACTCATCAAGCCTTTAGAAGGAATTTATTTTACAATGACATTTGCTGTGGAGAGGGAAAAAAACTTAAAATACTTGATTAGAAGGAAATTTTATTTTCTTTGATACAATATGGTAGTACAGTTTCTCTTTTCCACTTTGTCTAATTACATTTGATTTGTATCCTTGCGCAAATGCATGTATTTCATCACTGAAAATGTATGTAAAAGTCTACTTGATGTGAGAATAATTTAAATACATATTTAGAAAATATTCACTAAATTAAAAACAAGTAACTCATTATCATATCTGAAATATATTTTGTAAAGAATAGGAAAGTCTTTGGTCTTTAAATTTTATTAATAATTGAAAATTCTTGTTTATTTTCATTAAATTTTATGTTTATTAAAATTTTTAAAAAATTATTTCTACTTTGTATTTTCATCTTATTTTACTTTTTATTATTTTTTATTTTTAGGTTGAGAAGGAATATGATGATTTAGTTCAGGTAATTCAAACTACCTATTGAATATATTAATTATATTAAGTTTTTCTCAGGGGAATACAATGTATAATATTTGCAGGCAGTTGTTGGATCACTACCTGTTAAAGATGTTCTTTTATCAGATACCAAAAAAGTTCTTATTAGATTATCTGATGAAACAACTAGGTATTTTTTTTCTGTTTTGAAACTTGATTAATTTATGTAAAAAAGCAGATTTCTATGTTATAAAATTATGCTGCAATGTAATAATTATTTTTAATCTACTCATTTATTTATTTATTTTGCTTTTATGACAAATTTTTCTTTTGAAAAAGTTTACTTTTCCCTTACTATTTGCAATTTTGTTAATTTTGATATATGTTATTATGTCTATTATTTATTATCAGTTATTTGCATAATTGTTATCAGCATTTTAAATCTTCTGTCTTTCTGTTTACATTTTAAAACTCAGGGAAAAAATGTACTTCATTTAATAATACTTTTTGTTTATACTATTTTCTTACTCTTTGTCCCTTCTTTTTTATTATTTTGTAAATTAATTTTGTTATAGTTATAACTATTGTAAATGAGTTTATATCATTAAAATAGAAAACTTTGGGTTTGATTATCATTAGACTGCAGCACTGTTTTTAGATTCACTCAAATTATCCCTTTGCTAAAACTCAGTAATAATTTCAAGAAAATATATTATTTCTTAATTTTTCTAATACAAATTTAAAGAAAGTCCTTATATCAATAATTATTTTTGTAGTTAAAGAAAATTATTCATAAAATATAAATTGATAAGTTTTTTATTTATTATTTTATATTAACTTATATATTAGTAGTAGTTGAAGAACATTAAAAATTTTTTTTTACTTTTTACTCTTTCAACAAGATTACAAATCTAATACTTTCTTTTTGAGATTAGTTTAGTTATAAAATATTTTATGTAATTATAGAAGAGAGCTGGAAGCAATAAGAACAATAGATAGTGAACTTATATCTGCTGCTCCTGATGTGAGAGGGGTTATTGTGACAGTAAAAGGCTCAGATTTTATGGATTGTAAGGATGAAGAAGGAAATAGTTATGATTTTATATCACGATATTTTAGTCCATGGTTTGGCATTTCTGAAGATCCAGTCACAGGTATAAGTCATTAATTTCGTATTTACTCAACTTAAGAAGCAATTATTATGTGAATTCATTGTAAATTTTAATCATGATACAAGTTTCAGAGACTTTTTGCACATTTTTTAGACGTTTCATTCTCCCACATGAAAATAATCCTCTACCCAGAAAATTTTATTGTCACAACAGCTACATTTTTGGAAGTTTTATTAATCATCTGATGTTTGGAACGTTTGTTTAATGCTAAATAAATGTCAATTCTAAAAGGGTAATAGATGGAAGGATGCATTTGCACTCTTTCCAAAGAAGGTTACTTCTATTCAGTAATTCTGAACTGCTGCAAAAGTCATGTTTATATATATAATTCTATAGTATCATGATGAAAAATAGCATAAATAATTTTTAAAAAAAATTGTCCTAGCTTATCATCTAAAGAAAAAATATTCTAAATACTTATACAAAGAAAAATGCAATTTTTCATGGATTGAAAAATAAAAGGAAAACTCTCTAGCTTAAAGGTATGTTACAGATGTATTAAACTATTCAGTTTTATCTTTAAATAAAATTTTTACTCTAACTTGTATATAAAAATTGTAGGGAATCTTACTGATGAATGTACACTGCAGAATTATTTATGAGAAATATTTGTCACATTAAAAAAATGTCATAACAATAGATAAATTTATTATTATTATTTAACAAATTATATTTAAGTGATTGCAGAAAGAAAAGATCAATTTATTATCACTAAAGAGGAGGAAAAATTGTAGTACATAGTTTAAAGAATCAAAAGGAAGAATGGCTTAAAAATAAAAAAAAGGAAATTTAAAGGATTTATGATTATAGCTGGTTTTTATACCAAGATAAAATTAAAAGAAAGACATTGACAAAATATCAAAATCCAACATAAAATACAATCAAGAACATATTTAAATTTCAATTTTTAAGTATGAAATTCCAGATCTATATTTACAATGTCATCAAGACAAAGCAGCCAGCTACACGGGATGATCCACAATTTTTTATTTTGAAAAATGGAACAATAAACAGGAATTAAAGCCACACCCATCAATGATACTTCTGCTAAATCTCCTAATGTATCACCAATGGATTTTTGGGCTTTAGTATTCTTAAAATTTACAGTATCAAAATGCTGATTTACAATTTTTATGAACTTTCTGGAAAGCTGTTCTGGAGAATTGGAACAAAATGCCTCTTCTGATATTACAAAAAGCATTAATGATATGGAAGTTACAATGTAAAACGATAGTTAGGAATAAGGGCTGTCAAATTGAATATTTAAAACACATATTAATGTAAATTTTTTTTGTATACCTCATCAAAATAATCTAAAAATTGCGTGAACAGCCTCTGTATATTTCATTTATTTGCTTTCTCCTTAAAAGTTGGTAGGGAAATGAAAACTCATGCTAACAAAGTTTGCAATATTTTTTGAACTAACTGTTGATTAGATAATCTCTGGCCTTCAATTCATGGGTTCAATTTCCATCTTGGTCATGGATACTTGTAATGATTTAAAATACACTATAAATTAGCACACAGTAGTTAATTTGAGTGAAAGCTCCAGTCAAATTAGTATTTGCATACAAAAACTGACTACTAATCAATGAACCAAACCACCACATTCAATTCCTACCAGAGAATGTTTTTGATCAAAACAGTGCAAAAACATGTTTTTTCCCCATAAGTTTTATGTTTCGTTTAAGATTTACTGTTTTAAAGATAGAAATAATGTGTTAGTTCCTATAGAATTTTAATTTCTTATGGAAACTAGCAAATGTAAAACAAGTTCTAAACATTTATAATTGAAAAATGAATTAAATAAATTTATGTAAACAAATTGAATTTATTTATATAGAATAGTTTCCATTACTTTATGAATAATTGATGACATCATTAATTTATAAAATTTTGATAAAATATGCATGTAATATTGTTTTATCTTTTATTAGACAAGGGTAAAATTTAAAAATATAATGTGGGGCATGTTGTAAATAAGATGATAAAAACAAGTTATATTTTTTGTTAATTGTATTATAATAAATGTTTCTATTGTATACAATAAATTAAGAGTTTGTTTAAATAGTACAGTATTTTTAAAATGAATATAAATCTAAATTTACTGATAATTGTCTACTTCATAAGCACATTTCATGTACCACTTATGACATGCACCAGACATAGTAGTTTTTAACACTTTTGATTGTAAATCAAATAATAGCATCTGCAATTTTTAATTATACTGAATTCTTTCTTCATAAATGCACATATATATTTATTTAGAAGAAAAATTAAAAGGGATTTGTTCAAGTTTATTTATATGCAATTTTCAAATATTATTATTAATCTTGTTAATTTATTGATTATTTCATTGTGGATTGGTTATTCACCAAATACAATACATTTATGGCAGTAATATTAAAAATTTCATTAAAGCACAATCTTCAGTTTGTGTAATCTAATCCCTTACAATTTACTATTAATTAATATTCTGTAATTTCAGAGGAGATAATATTCCAATTTTAAATTAAATCTTAATCTTAATTTTTCAACTGTGTTAAAATAATATATTTTTAGGTTCTGCTCATTCAGTCCTTGCCCCATATTGGGCAAAACATCTCAATAAAAGTACATTTTATGGTAAGAAATTTTTCATTTATTGTATTTTGTTTAAAATAAAGACTTATTTAAGTATTTGTCTCCAGTTGTATAATTTATAATTTTTCCTCTTTTACTTTCTTATCAACATATAATGTGATGGATTAGTTTGAAACATCTTTGTTAATGTTTGCATCCTTAAAATATTAGAAGAATTTTCTAAAATTTAAAATATGTTATACTTTTTTTTATAATATATACATCCATTATACATTATTTAGTTTAAACATGTATAAATTATCATATTGCTTTTAATTATTTATAATTGAAGGCTCCTTATAATATATATAATTTTATATATTATTTTGATTTTAAAATAAATTCTTTTTGCTTTAATCAAATTATTTTAATATCTAAACAATTATTTTAAAAGATGTCTTTTATGTTATTAATTTTTAATTGAGAAAAAAATCAATTTATTTTGAACGAAAAAAATATGGGGTGATTATAAAATAACTGACACATTTTGATGTTTAAAAAACGTTTTTATGATCATATGTATTGTTACCATTTCACATAAAGTTGGAGTGGACTCCACTTCTTAACTACTCTGATAATATGATATAAAGTTGCAGGAAGTTTTCCTTTCGTTTAAAGTACCATTTATTACAGAAGGAAAGTGTAAAACAGTGGTGACCTAAAGGCCAGGGTTATAGCTACAATAGTCGAAATGTTTATCTTACGCTGCGTAAAATCGATTATTGTCTTCATATTTTCTTTGTCACAAAGAAAGCATTATGAAAATCCATTAATGAGATTAATACCTTTTTAATCTATATTACCATTAATGATGTTATTTTAAATTGATCTTCATCATTTTATGAATCATTAAATTTCAAAATGTGTCAGACATTTTATAGCATCCTGTATACAGCATTATCTGTATTTTTGTATCATAATAATTAATACAGTAAAAATTTACATATAATGCCTTTTAGTTATTTTATTTTTCATACAGTTTTTATTATAATTCAATTGTACAGATATTAGAAAAGGATCATCATAAATTTATCTAACAAAAAGGGAAAATGTAAAATTTTATATCAATTCATAATATAATAAAAAAAATGTTGAAAAGTTTTTATTATTAGAATTGTATTGGCTCTGCTTGGTCTGTTGCAAGTTCCTCAGATGATAAAAATCACAGTAATTATTATTTCAAAATACACCTATTTCTATTTTTGATGGAAAATGTGTTTGTGTGTGTGTTTGCGCGTGCGGCGTGTGTGTGTGTGTGTGGTTATATTTCCCTTTGAAAAATAACAAAAATATTATATAATAAAAAAGTTTCTATCTTAAAAGAGTGTTTTTTATTATGAAAGTTTCAAGTTTGTTTGACATAAATATTTTTTATAGTTTTATATAAATTATTTTTATTAGTCTAACAAAACTATGTGTACTTAATTGTTTGGCAAAACAATGATTTATTTAAAATTTAAGGAATATTTTGTTGAAATATATGTTGCATTTCTTATTTCTCTAGAATTTCGCATCAACTTTCGTATATATTTTTTAATTTTCTCACTCCTTCAATTTTTATACCTGTCTCTGAACTTATAAATTAAACAAGAATATCATTGGAGTATTGTTAATTTTAATTGCATGAAATAAATTGTAATTAACAAACAAATAAATCTTACTTTCTTCCTTTTTTATTTGTTAAAAAATCATTTATGTAAAGAATTTATAAAGTGGTGCATAAAAAATGTTATATACTAATGAATTTTGAAACTTCATTATTCTTCACTAAAGAAACAATTATTTAATTTCTCTAAGTTTTTGTTGAGTAAACATGCCTTCAGATATATTTATACAAATTTTCTTTATTTACAGAAATAAAATTGTAAGTTTAATATAACCCATTTATTATTGTACTTAATTATTTTTATGTTATTTGGAGGAAAAATTAGATTTTCATCCAGTTCAGTTTTTCCATTTCTGTCCACATTTTACTTTAATTAAAATTCGATTTTATTTTTAAAGTGTATTATTTTAGATAATGTAATATTTATTGGAAAAAAATTGAGCATGTTTCTTTAAAAAAAATTGTGTTATTTTTTCATTAAATTCTTAAACATTTTTATCATATAATATTCTCTAAAAGTTCATTCTAATTCATTTATTTAGCTCGTCAGTGTTCAGCTCGTGGTGGAAATCTATACATGGAACTTATTGATGATCGTTTATATATTAGTGGCAATGCTGTCATTCTAATACAAGGGCAAATAAACTTTTGAAGGATTTTAATTCTTACTTATAAATTATTGATAAGATTTTTTAGTTTATTAATATGATAAGTGTAAATTTTTATACAGTTTGGAAAATTATTTTTTCATATTACTATACAAATATATTTTATATACCTAATTAAAATACATATTAATGTACGTTGGATTATATTTTCTGTATTTCACTATTTTTGCTGTTATAAGTATGTTATTGTTGGATTTATTTACAAATTATTAAAATGTTAATAAAGTATTTTTAAAAGAAAACATTTTTGGCAGACTTACTTTAATTAATTAAAGTGTTTGAAGTCATTATTTATTGCAACATAAAAATTAATGTTGCAATAAATGTTGACTTCATTTATTGCAACATTAATTTTTATGTTTTTTTATTATATAAATAAATATTCATGTATTTTCAGTGATATTTGAAATATATAAGAGTGTTTGTTTTTTTAAATTTGAGTGCTATTAATATTATGTCATCTCTAATACTAGATGTTATTTACAATCTTCTTAAATGTGAACTTCCCAAAGTGCTTTGTATTCCCAAAGTGAAAAAATAATGGATTTTAAGCTAAAATTTGCATGAATTTTAAGTTTTATTCCATTGACAAAAAATTTTAGATATAGCTTAAAAGCAATCATAGTTAAGAAATTAAACTTTTGACACTCTTCAATGTGTAAAAATTACAATAACTTGGAAAAACACATTCAAATGTATAAAAGTAAATTTAACTTCATTTAAGTTATTTAATTAATGAATCTCATAAATAATGGTTATTGCATATTTTTTTGCATAAATGGCTTTTATCTTATATTCTTCGTATCTTATACTGAACTTTTTATGATTTTATGTGTATATGAACAAACCATTCCTTAAAATTGTATGAAAATTTTTGCATGGTTTTTTAAAAGGAATTATATCAAAAAGCAGTTTTTTTAATAAAATTATACCATTTTAAGGCCAGAACAATGTTACTTGACTCACAGTCCCATTTTATGTCTGCATCCTTTAACATATATCTTGTTTTTAGTAAATTTAAATATACATTAGTCAAAGCATATAATATTCACTTACTTGAGGACATGGTGGCCTGGCTCGTTAAGGCGTCTTTATCATTATTAGAAAGTAGCGAGTTTAAATACCAACTTAACCAAAGATGTCTCATGTCCATTAAAGGTAGCTATTACATGTTTAATAGCTTGTGATTGCAATATCTTTCCCATAAAATGATATGTTAGAAAGTGGCAGGACAAGTATTGAGGGTCTTCTGCTTGGTCACTATTTTTAAACTATGAAGATTTCCACTTAGCAGCTTCTGTCTAACTGGCAGAGCCCAACTCTGGTCTAGATATAGGGAAGTATGCCAGTGCATTCACTTACACAATGTAACATTTCTTTGTGAATATTAAGAAAAGGATGTTAGGTAGTTGTAATAATTTATTGAATAATCCTTATACCGTTGTGTACTGTTTATTTTTTAATACTGTGTCAAAAGTATTAGAGGAATGAAAATGTCTTTTTAATGAAGTAAAAGTATTTTCTTCCCAATATACAAAGAGGCCAATTTGTTAGTAATTTTTATCACTATGCAAATACATTAGCCTAGCATTTGCTATGTATTAGATGGTCACATTAGCAAATTATATTTGTATAAAATGCTTAAAAAAGCTTGTCTATTGGTAGTGATTTAACTGTCCTGGGGAAAAAAAGAGGATTTGAATGACTTCGAGGGAAATAAAAACAGAAGATTTGAATTCAGAATGATAATTGGTCCTCATTGCGGTGGACTGAGTGTTTCTAAAACTACCAGGTGTATGCATATCAAATTAGACGATTGCTAGCAGATGTCACCCCGCATATATGCAAACATTACGAAACCATGGCACGGGATTTTTTTATAGCTTGACCTTTGATACTCACATTTAGTTTACATTTGGACGAGTTTCAGCGTGCATTATATTTTTTTTACTGTGTTGAAAATGTCGAATTTTATGCCATCCGACCTCGATTTGCGGACTGCATTAATTTTTTGTTACCATCTGAAGAAAAAAGCTGCCGAATCACATCAATTGCTTATAGAAGCATACTGTAGCAATGCTCTGAGCCGTACGCAGTGCTACAGGTAGTTTGAAAAGTTTCAAAATGCTGATTTCGATGTGAGCGTGGCAGACCACCAAAAAAATTTGAAGATGCTGAATTGCAATTTTTACTCGATGAAGATGATGGCCAAACGCAAGAACATCTTGCAGAACAATTGAATGTTGACCAAAGCACTGTTTCCCGTCGTCTCACAGCAATGGGCAAGATAATAAAGGTCGGTAGATGGGTATCACATGAGCTAATGGACCGTCAACAGGAAAACCGAAAGATCATGTACGAAATGTTGCTTGCCCGTTACAAACGCAAGTCATATCTCCATCATATTGTGACTGGGGATGAAAAATGGATTTATTTTGAGAATCCCAAACGTAATCGATCATATGTTGACCCCGGACAACCATCCAAATCGACAGCAAGACCATGCTGTATATTTTCTGGTATCTGGAGGGGCCGATCTATTATAAGCTTCTCAAATCCGGCGAAGTCGTTAATACTAATCGCTACAAGCAACAATTACTTGATTTGAACGATACTATACTCGAAAAACGCCAGCAATACAAGAAACGGCAGCACAAAATGATTTTCCTTGATGACAACGCAGCTAGCCACCGTGCTAAACCGACCAAGTACATCGTTAAGGCGCTCGGCTGGGATTCCTTAGCGCATGCGGCTTATTCTCCAGACTTGGCTCCTTCCGATTATCACCTATTTGCATCATTGGGACACACATTGGCTGACCAGCGCTTCACTTCTTACGAAAACGTGAAATCTTGGGTTGATGACTGGCCGGTCTCAAAAGACAGATAATTTTTTTTTTTTGGCGTGGTATTCACACATTGCATGAAAGATAGGGAAAATGTGTAGCTAGCGATGGATATTTCGAATAAAGAAATATCAGCTTTCGCAAGTTTATTGTGTTTTTTAAAAAAACTCGTCTAATTTAATTTGCTTACACCTGGTATGTTTGCTATACTTTTCCCGAAAAACGTTTAAAGTTTTATCGTTACTAGTTTAAAAAAACAGCCAGAGATAAATCTGTGGTCACAAAAAATGTATTGCTGCTATGGGATAAGAATAGAATGAGAATACTTGCTCCTACTAAGAGAAATGTCTTGTATGTAACTATGAATTACACAGAATTACATCTCAGTTCGTATAACATCTAAATGATCATGGAATAATGTCTTCAGAAGCTAATAGAATCCATGTCGCGCATATCGTGCTGTTACAGCTTTTCAGCGCACTATAGTGGGAGGTTCCTAATAAACTGGCCACATATTGTACATAACAAAACTTTTGATAAAAATGTGAGAGACATAAAATGTACACTTTTTCTTTATCCATGAATTTAAATTTATGCTAAAAACTTTCTAAGATATAAATAATTTTTCTTTAGCACTTCTTTAATATAAATCGCACCAATTCTGAGACTGTTTTTGCGACACGTTTATGTAACCAAATTTTTTTGAGAAGTATATTACTAATTTGTAGTTATTTTAAAGCTCAAAAAACAGTGCAACAAAATTTTGAGGCATATGTATAAATTAAAAGTAATTCGTAAGTTAGCAAAATTACTAAAGAAAAAATTGAATGGATTCAGTTTTTCTAAACTTTATATTAATCTTACTGTAAAAAAATAAACTAGTGTTTAATATTTAATTATAAATGCTTTTGCTCTGATGCTTGTAGCTCATCGTCTGAACATGTTTTTTTGCGGTAGATCTACAGATTTTCACATATCAACTAAAGATTGCTTCTGTGCCGACTTTCTAACCAATGTTTATAAAGGATCCAATGTAATTGCATTTAGATTTTTGTTGGCTGTGTGTGTGTGATTCAGAAAAAATTAATACTTTAATTTTAAGGTACTGTAGGCCTTGGCTCACATGGGCTGTTGGACCGCACAGTTTAGTTTAATATATAAAGACAATAATTTTGAGGAGCAACAAAGCAGTTTTTTTTATTTATTTTATTTACATAAAATAGAGTAATTACGTATTAGGATAATTTTAAAAATAGAGCAATGTGTCTGTACGTTTATTTTACATGTAAATGCTTTTCAACGTGGTTTCTAAAGAACTTATTCGATTATGTACTAATAATGGTTATATTTTTCATGATCAAGTTAGACTTACTCTATTTTTATTTCTTTTAAAAGTGTTTCAAACAACGGTTGGCTCAGCAAATTCACGCCTGTAGATTTAAACCATCTGTAAACAAAAACAGCGTGATTTGTGATTCATATCAGCATGTTCAGTCAAATGTAAAATTACCGGTTGCAACTGGTGAAAGAAGTTATTGATATCATAATTGGGGAGGGGATCAGCAAATACCAATAAATTTTTACAGTTATTCAAACTGATAACCAAAAAACTTTAAGTCTCAGATCTAACTTTTAGTACCTTATGTAGAGAATATAATAATGTGTTTTCCCCAATACCTTTCAAGTAGGATAACTAGATATAGTGAAATAAAGATAAAATAATAAAGAGTGTTACTTTTCAAGAGGATAATTGAGCCCTTTAATTTTTTCATTTTCAAAATTTACAAATATTTATATTCAGAATATTAAGCTAAATTTTTAAATGGCTTTTGGAAAAACAATTTTGCCACTATTTGTCGTGGATGCATTTACAAAGAAAGCATTCGAAGGAAATAGTGCAGCAGTATGCTTATTATCACACCATGAAGTAATTTTTTTTCTTTTCCTTTATTTGTTAGTTTGTTATATTTATTAAGGATGCATAGTTTTTCGATTTAATTAATTTATTTTCCACTTTAATTAATGAGTTCAGCCTTTTAAAATTTAGTATTAAGCGTAGCTATTTCAATAAATTGAACATCCTGCATTGTGGAATATTTTTGTCTTATTTATATATTATAGTTCAACATTTTTCCATCATTAAGTGATTAAACCTTACTTATATTGATAGAGAAAAATTATTTTTAAATTGAATTTTTTCATGTTATGAAAATTAAACTTTTTTATTTTTATCAAAATGACAGGGGTAACATTTTCACAATGAGATTATTATCATCATTTTTTGCTGAATATCTTTTCACTTTTTATCCATTAAAGTCTATTTCATTGTAAATAATTTAGTTTGTAGTACAACTGATTATCTGCTATTTTCTGTTTGTTTCAATTTTTTTATTGTAAAACTTTATAATCTTTTCAAATCAAGAAGACTTTTTCACTCCATTCAACGCAAAGCAAATGCAATAAGATGAATGAACATCTGTCATTCACTTTTTAATGTTTGCATCATAGATGAGAAATAAGAGTTTCCTTAAGACTCAAAGTCTTTTCAATCATCAAAGAAATACAGTTTTTGGTTTATTTATATTTGGCTTTAACATCACTTTCAGCCTTTCTTTACTTTATGACAGTAACAGTTTACATTTTTAACTAGGAATCCTGCAAAAAGAGATAAAATATTACACATTTTAAAGTATTGTCATCAAAATAAGTGCCTACCAATCACTTTTGTGAGATAAATTTTAGCTTGAATTGTTTATTAAGTGATTAGAATTGAATCACTGTAGCCTTTTACTAGCAATAAAATTTAATTTAAAAATTCTTTATCGATTTCCATAAAATTTTTACTTAAAATTACTCAAGATATCAATTACTGGGGATTCTGCATGTTTAGTTAAAAGAAGAACTTTTCAGCATTTTTATGAGATAACAGCCACTATTTTTTTTTTCTGATTAAAAAGATATTGCTCACAAAGGAACAAGAATTTGCTAAAAAGTTACTCATATTTGATCTAGAACTTAAAAAATTCTTTTTTGCCAAGCTGCTTTTAAAAATTTAGGTGTTTCAAACTTTTTAGCCATATTTGTTTTTAAATGACAAATTTTCTTTTTACAAATACATAAAAAATCTTTCACTACTTTTTATTAATCTATAAAGATAAAAGTAGTGAATTTATTACTATTTCCTCATTTGAAGCTGAAATTAGTTTTGGAAAAAATTTAATTTAAAAATTCTTTTATGGGAACCTGCCTATTGAAAAGAGTTTACATGTAGTAAGTAGAGAGAAATATGCCTCTTTTTTCTCAGAAAGAATCTAATGTTAAGTACTTTTAGAAATTATTCCAATATTTTACTCTTTCTCTCTCTCCCTTATCTCACTTTCTTATACATATTCTCTGATGCTCCCACAGTAGAAAGTAATTAGAAAGTTGTCTTTTAAAATTTTATTATTCAGTTGTACTTTTAAAAAGAAATAAATAAAGTATATTGATTGAAACTGAAAAAAAATATAAGTAGAAACAACAATATTTAAATTTTCTTATAATCAAAGATTACACTTAAAAATTGACTGAATAATTATTAATAAGGAAAAGAAAACAATTATGTTAGCAGTTTATTATTATTTATTAATTATTTTGTTAATTATAAGAGGCTTCTAATATTAGACAATACAAGCAGAGTAATCATTTTATCAGTGTTGATTGTTATATGTTAAAATGTTTCTAAATTTGAGAATTTTGATCCTTAAAATTATTTAAAATATATATTTTTTAAAAAAATGTTATGAATACATATAAAATTATTTTGACATTGAATGAAAATTCTTAACTTTTGTTCTAAAGCAGCCAACACAGTTCCTGAATTTTACTATTTCAATCAAAGGAGAAACATGTGTCAAACCAAAGGAGAAACTTGAGATATTTGAGACAGTCTTGAATTTTTATTATGATTTTTTAATTGTCAAGAATATTACAATTTCCATCTTAATAAAATCCATTATTATTAGATTTTGAAATTCATTCAATGTACAAACTGTTCATATAAAATATAAATTTGTCTTTTCATTAAGATTTCAATATTTGTACAATGTTAAACTATTCGCTTTTTGTTAGATGTTTGATCCTTAAAAATATATTTTACAAAAATTAATTTAGTATTCAATGAAGCATTTTAATTTTTATTAAAGAAAAATAAAATGGATCATTCTTAATTTTTGCCAAAATTTTCTTTAGTTATCAATTTAGTTTGAAAAAACTTGAGATATAGATTTGAAAAAGTATAGATTTGAAATATGCAGTCTTAAATTTTTGTTAATTTTTTTTTATTTTTATAGATATGGTTATTTTTAACTTAATGAAATCCATTATTACATTTTAAAATTCATTCAATAGGTTTTCATTAATAAAGTATATAAAATTTTGTTTTGTGATTAAAATTTCAATATTAGGTCATAGTTATAAAATATTTCTAGCATATGATAATAAAGTTATAAATATTTTGTGATTGTAATACTTGATATATAAAATATAATACAAAAATCATAAAAACAGTTTTAATAATTCAATATTTGATACATTTTCTGTTTGTCTTTTAAAAAACATTCATGATTTTTTTAAACTGTTACTGATTACAATTTAAGAAAATCAACATTTTTCTGAAAATTTAGCTTAATTAGGTTGTAATTGAACAATAACTCTTGTCATAATGTGCTATAGAAGTATAAATGTTTTATTGGAATATATTACATTCTTATTATAAATATTATAATAAAGTATAATATCTTGTGGGCTCAATTCATTTTTATAGATTATTTCAAGAGATTTAAAGCAAAAAATTGCAGCTGAAATGAGACTTTCAGAAACAGCATTTATTACAAAAAAATCACCAGAAGATTCCTTTGAAGAAAGTAATGAACTCATTTTTGAATTTTAATTGATTTATGTAAAAAAAGATAATTAAATATTTTCTTACAAAATTGCATGAAAAAGTGTTTTTCTTTACAATAAAAAATATCGATTATCTTTATTTACAGGCAGTTATTTTAAACTGGAGTGGTTTACTCCAAAATGTGAAGTTCCCCTGTGTGGTCATGCTACCTTGGCGTCTGCTGCAGTGTTATTTATAGTACTTAGTATGTAGGAACAATTAATATATGTTAGATATAGTTAATGATATTCTAGCAATAAAAATACATTGTATTTATTACCTTAACACAATGAAAATAAAAAATTTTCCAAGAAAAATATTTAATGAAAAATTGCAATGATGAAAATATTAAAACACTATGAAAATAATAATTTACAATTACATTAATAAATGTAACTGATATAAAAGAAGAGCCCAAATCTCAAGGATAATTTTATAATATTAATAATTTTAGTCAGTTATAAAAAGCACACAAACACTAAAACATGGAAACTATAAAAAATAGAAAACATACATCTTTAGGATAATGTCCATTCTCTTCAAAATCCTTATTCTTCTATATTTCTAATGTTGGCTGATATGGGTGCTTTTTATATATCTGTTACAAAAATATATTGATCTTCTAATAGGAATTTCAAGCTTCATATCAGTATGTCATAAAATTAAACAAAATAATAATAAAATGATGGGTTTTTTAATGCAATTAGTTAATATGGTGTAGTTATTAAAAATTTTTAGATACTTATCGATTATTTCATTGACCATTTTTCTAAAAAAAATATCAGTAAGTGTTGCAGTTTAGTGACTCTACTTACAGTTTATATTTTTTATTACATTTAAATATTATTTTTTTTATTATATTATGCTTTATATTTTATCTATTTGTTTCAAAGAAGATAGTGATTGCTCTGTTTTATCTTGTATATTAAAAACAATGATTGAAATTTGCCACATTTTATGGAAAGTTTTTTATTGAAGACTTTCAATGGAATAATAATTAAAACTATGTTAATTAGAGGAGTTTTGTTAGAGGATTATGTATAGGAGCTCAAAAGAGAGAACATGCCTTTTTTCTGTGTAGCACAAAAATCTTAGAAAATTATAAAATTAGAATAAGAATATAAATTTTGTTTGATATTTTGACTTTTCTACCTATTTCTACTAATGATGTGTTCAAACTATTTACAATTAGCTGTTTTTTTATATACAAAAAAGATTATATTGTCATTAGAAAAATTGTACATAGATTTTTCTTAAATTTTCAAATGAGAGATTAAATTTTACCTTTTTGACTTTAAATTATGTACTTTTTCATGTTATGGCATCCACTTTTAAATTATGTACTTCTACATGTTAAAATACTGAACTATTTATATTATTTTCACTGTAAAGTTTTTATTTAAGCTTTTAAAGTGTGTTATTTCATATGAAAAGAATGATCATAGAGCAGAAAACAGCATAATAGTTGTTGTATAACCTATGCTGTACAACAACTATGAAACTATTGGCTATGAGTTGTGCTGCTAACATTTTGTAACCTTATATTTGTGATGAACACATATTTGCATCTCTTACATTTGTGAAAGATATTTCTATTATGTTATCATTACTGTTAGTACTTTTAGTAGTCTGCAGAATTTCTATTGTTGAATGGACTATTTCCACTTCATTAATAATCTTTGAATGCACATTTTTCATAATAATTAATATTTTCATCAGCAGCAGTTTCTTAACGAAAAATAAATTTTCATAATGAATTATATTTTTATTTGCAGCAGTTATCTGACTAATAAATTGTCTCTTAACTTTAATTCTATAATCTTTATTTGATCTTAAGTTAAAATATACTGAAAAAATTACCATTTTCTAATTAATCCTGAACCTGTTACTTGGAGAACTTGTGGTCTATTTGGCATCTAAATGTACACATTTTATGGGGGTTTTTTAATTGCAGAATCTGACTTGCTAAGTAATTTCCCACTAACAAACAAATATTTCTGTTTTCCCTTGTTGCCCTTAATCTTATTTCTTTAATTCATTTTCAAAAATACTTGAAATTATTCATGCCTTATTTGCTCTGTAAATAATTAATAAGGTATTTACGTCTCTTGAAGCATCTTAATTCTGAAGATTTTCCAATAAAGTAAATAATTTAGATAATAATTTAAACAAATAAAAATGTAATAAATTTTTGTATAATACTTTCCACCTGAACATTTTTTGCTTTCCAATTAAGAAGTTTTAACAAGCATTAATTTGAAAAAATTTTTACTTTTAAAAAATTTTCATAAAAATATGAGTAATATCCTTTTTTTTAAAAAAAATATCATTTTAATAAAATATATTGCTACCTCTGAAACTATTTTTAGTGCCATTAAGTTCATTAATAAATTATTATTGAAATATTTTTTGCAAATTCAGTTTTGTCATATAATTTGAAAAAGTTTTGTTTCATCTGGTTTATATATGTGAATTAATACAAAGCAATATTGTAGTAATATTCTTTATTAATTTATAAATAAATTATTTATAATAGGTTTTATATTAAATGATATTAATTTTTGAAACTTTATTTAAAAATTAAAAACTTTGTTTTAATTTTTTATTTTTTTACACATTGGAAAATCTACTAAAAATTTTTTTAAGTATATTTGATAAGAAATGCAAACAAAGAATTTTAAAAAGTTCTATAAAATATTTAATGATTATGTGATGTTTGAAATAATATCATTATTGTTAAATTATGATTATTTTTTGAAACTTCATTTAAAGATGTAAAATTTTGTTTTAATTTATTATATTTTTACATATTGAGAAATTTACTAAACCTTTTTAAGCATTTTGTTTAATAAGAAATACAAAAAAAATTTTTAGAAATTCTATAAAATATTTTATGATAGTGTGGTGCTTGAAATAATAATATTATTAATAAATTAAGATTATGTAAGAGTAAAAATATTTCATAATTTTCATTAACATGTTAAAGATGATTTACAAAAATTAGTAAATTTCTCAAGCATCTCTAAGCTTTAAGATTTTCCACTTTTTTCCCTGTCACTGTCAAGGACTGATATAATTAAATTATAATTTTTGCTATATTCATTCATTACACTTTTTAATTGCTTTATTTTATGTATATTTTTTTACTTGTGCTTATAGATTTGTAATTAAATTGGCATGCAGTATTCAATAAATTCATACCAGAGTGTGACTTAACATTTTGTTAAATGCATTTTTATTTTGAAGTGCATTTAAAATAACATTGATTTATCAATAGTAAAAATTAATTTTATTATGCATGTCTATTAAATGTAAAATCATATAAATGTTAGTTGGGAAAGTAAAATGAATATGTAATTAACTATTTATTACATATATTGTATATCAGTGTTTATATCTGAAATTTACATTGTTTTTATTTTGCAGATAATAAGTCTGCTGTTATAGAATTTGAAACTGTCAGTGGGATTTTAAAAGTTAAACAAATTGGTAAAGATCGTATAGAAATAGATCTACCAGCTTACAATTCAATTGCTGTAAATATATTTTTAATTATAATTGTGTTTCAAATAAATAAGTCTTTTTGTATCTTTTTTTTTAAATTTTAGGATAAGAAATTAAATTTATAATAAAATATTTTTATATGTTGATACTTGTTAAATAAAATTATTTATTTGCTGTATTAAAATCGCTCAATCAGCAAATAAGTTGTAAAAGGCAGTATTAAATTTCATTGCATTTGTATTTTTTCCAGTTTTTCTGTCTAGTAATAAAGATTTTTTTATAAATATATTTTCATATTGTTGTAAATATGTAATTTATTATATGTAATAATAATATCGATTTTTTCAGCATGAGTAATGTGTTTGTCTAGGCATGTTCAAAATTAAAAGTCATATGCTCTGTTATATCATAACAATACACAATAAGTAGATGACAGTATTAATTCTAAAATCATGGGCATTTTAATCATTGTCTTAGAAATGCATATCCTATTTTTAAACTACATTAAATTTTATATATAATACACATTAATAATGATTTTTAAATTACAATTTTATGCAATAGGTTCTATATTTATATTGAAATAGAAAATTATTTAATTGATTCAACTATTCCCTACAAATAAAAATATTGAACTCATTTATTTATGTTAAATAAAAAATTTATTTTGTTTAGAAATTTTTTGAAGTTTATTTGTTCTGAAGTTTCTTCAAATTTGTGTTACTTATTTCAATAATTGTCTTTTTTTAGGTCAATGGAAAATATGATAATTTAGTTAAGGTAATTTATTAGCTATTTCATTGAAATTTAATTGAATTATTTTTTCTTTAAATAAATTCTAACTTTTGATATTTACAGGCAGTTGTTGGATCATTAGATGTTAAAGATGTTGTTTTAGCAAAGTCAAAGAATCTTCTCATTCGATTGTCAGATGAAGTTACACGGTGAAGTCTTAAACAAGTGTTTTAATTAATTTTCTGTGGCCAAAAGATTACTTTAATCAAATAGCATAATAATGCAACGTCATTCTTCTATTTTACTTTTTTAAATTTTTTTATATTACTTTCTTTTTCATACTTATTTTGTGTAGTAATAAAAATATTTTATTTCTTTGTTCTTGTTTACTCTTTTAATAACAATGACTTCAAGACTTTTAAGTAGTTAAAAATTATTTTAATCCACTTCTATTATAATTAAAATTAATTATGTATTTATAAATCAATTCTAGCTTTTCATTTAATATATTCCTAATTTATTGTTTTATAATTTTTATTTAATCACATTGTGTGTAGTACAAAGTACCCAAATTACATATTTGGGAAAGTATTATGCAAAAAGCAATGAACAAATAAAAATTTTAAAACTGTTGCTTGCTAAAACCCAAATAAATTTAATATTAATGTATCATAAAAAAAATGTTGCTACCAAAAATATTCAGTAACCAATTTGAAAGAAATATTTCATTTTGAAATGTGGCAAGCTAAACAATCACATTCTTAATGCATATAATTAGGAAAAAAATTAATGTTTGATCTTTTTTTTAATATTGTTGAATACTAGTTTTTCCTGATATTCAAATTCTGTATTTATATAAATTTAAAAATCTTTTACAGCCATTGAAAATCAGCCCAAATTTTAAGAATTAATGTCTGAGTTACATATAGGAATATTATGTTTAGCATTAGAATTTTTCTTTGATTATATGTGTAACTTAAGGGAGTATATTTTGTTTGAATTTTTATTTACATCTTACAAGAAGGTATTTCCTTTTTCACTTTTATTAGTAATATTATTTACTTAATTGTTACAGAATTTTCTTTAAAGAAAATTGTTCATCCATATGTAAGAGAAAAGAACAAAAAAATTTGCAATGTTTTACTATGTAAAATTACACATACACAAGTTTGATATGCTTTAAAATGTCTTTACTACTTATGAATAACAAAATATATCTGAAAAGGCATTATCAATTTGAAATAGTCTTTTAAAGATAAATGAGATCTCATAAGAAAATGTTTTTAAAAAAATTTTTCTCTCAATGTTTTCTTTATTGACAGTATTTCAGAAGATAACTTATTTTCTTTTTTACAGAGCTTATTGCTTTTATATACATATTTTTTGCATAAAAGGATTTATATGTTATAGAATATATCATTAATTATTTAACTTAGAGGATAGTGCATTTTAAATAATACTTTTACTATCTCAATAGTCCATTTCTTTTAACCTAATTTTTTTTTAATTTAGCCTTTCTTTTTGTTTATTTGCAACCATGAGAATCAAATACGCAAATTCTTGAAGTTATATACTTTTATTGCATTATTGTTTAATATTACAGTCGGTGGAGGAAATGTGACTTTGGCATGTCATTTTTTGAAAAATATTTTTATCAAGCTTGTAATAATTTTCTTAAAATATGATATTTAATCAATGCTTTATAATTATGTATATTTTAAAATTTTCAAAGTAAGCAATATTACTTATTAAAGCTAAAAAAAATTTTTTCTTTTGTCAATTACACATTTACAGATGCAATTTTGCTTTAATCTTTGGATTTACTTTTGATCTCTTAAAAAATTTATAATATCCCTTCTGCTTCTCCCTTTCTCTCTCTCTCTCTCAATATATATATATATATATATATATATATATATATATATATATATATATATATATATATATATATATATATATAAAATCCAAAATTATTATTTTCAGTGAAAAATTCAACTTTTTTAAATTATTCATTTTATTTCTATGCAAGATAGATTTTGTCATGAAAGTAATACATTACAAAAAGAAAAATCTTAAAAATCCTAAACATTCAGATTTGGCAACATGTTTATTAGTCATGAATATCGTTTTTCATTAGAATATCATTTTTCAATAACGATATTGAAGTCTATTAGTTTATTCTTTTATTGTTTGTTCTTAGTTAACTCAATTAAAAAACTTATTAGTTTTTTTTAATTAAATACATTTTAAAAATTATGTAATGTCATATATCTTTATTTTAAATTTTGTATTAATCTATTTCACTGGATGCTTAAAGTTATTTAAAAGGGAAAGAAAGTTGTCAGCTCATTTAAGCAAAATGTATATAAGAACTTAAAAGAAATCATCTAGCAGTTGAACAAAATATTTTGATAAATCAAGTAAAGCTTAATTTCATGCATTTTTAAAATCTAACTTGAATTATTCATGTAAAGGCTTAGAATATTGTAGTTGTAAAATTTTAAAATTTTCCTCTAACCTTTTTTTTTTTTTTTTTTTTTAAATTTATTTGTAACATTTATTGAAAAAATGTTATAATCCTAGTTTTACATTTTGTTATTTATTTTTTTGCTGAAATCTAGAAAACAATTTTTTATTTAGAAAAATAAGAACATTCCTCATCAGGTTTTATGATGAACTGAAATTCATAATATTCTTCCTTTATTAGTAGATTTGTATTTCATATAAATCTACTAATGAAGGGAAATCAAAAGTATTTAAGTACAACTTGTAATACATGGACATAAATGTTAATATTTTCTTTATTTTAGAAAATTGCATCAATGATTCTTCATAAATATTTACTATCCAAATTTATTTGATTATTTCATTCTTTAAAATGCCCCTATTTATTGTAATATCATTATTCTTAGACACTCCATATGCAAAAGATGCAAATTACAAGTTAATTTTTACATTAAACTGTATCTTGCAAATTGATCTTTTAACAATAAGTTAACAAATTGACAAACATAAATTTCATAAATGAATAATTTTTTGTTTTAAAATCAATATAATTGTAATTTCCAAATTAGTGACATTGCTGTTATAAACTAGAAAACTTAATAAATGAGTATATTTTGATGCTGTAAGTTTAGAAATTTGCTGCTCAAATAATTATACCAAATTATTTTCCTTATTATTATTTCATATAAAAATTTGAAAATTTCGGAAATATGCTTTGGTAATTATTTTGGATAGTAGCAGGAGTCATTTGCACTTTTTCTTTATGAGTTGAATCTTATATCAATTTCATTTTAGAAAAGAATTTGAAGCCATGAAAACAAGAGATGATGAACTCTTGTCTGCTGCTTCTGATGTAATTGGAGTGATTGTGACTCTACGGACCTATGAATATGAAGATTGCAAGGATGATGAAGGAAATCATTTTGATTTTATATCACGATATTTTGCTCCATGGCTTGGAGTTTCTGAAGATCCAGTTACTGGTATGCTTTATGTTCTTATACAATCATGGAAATCATATCTGAAGAATTTAATGTACATATTTTCAATAATATAAATTATTTAAAAACTTTATTCTGTAGATATTTAAAAATGAGAGTTATTTAACTTGATCTATAAAAGTGTTTTAAATTAAATTTTGCATATCTTAATTTTTCCTGCCTTTCCTACAAGTTTGAATATGCAGAGCATTTTAACTTATGAAAAAATGTTATAAAAAGCCCATATATTCACTTTCTTTAAATCATAAAACTTAGAAAATTCCTTAGCATGCACTTCAATGAAAAAAGTTTATAAAAACAGAAATATCTTTTGTTATTCAATGGTGACTAAGATCAAAATTTAAACTTTTCATTCTGAAGAATTCAATCTTATCTCTAAGTCATAATGAGTTCTTCCTTCAAAATTTGATCATATTAAAATTATAAAATTTTATAATATTCATAAAGTTCCGTGTATTGTTTTCCAAAAATTGATAGACCACTATAATAAACAAGGTTTTTATTAAATTGGTCTATCATTTTTGGAATTGGTCTACCATTTTTTGAACAAATAAAGTTTTTATTAAACTTCAAAAATATATTCAATTATTGTATTTTCAGGTTCTGCTCATTCTGTCCTTGCCCCATATTGGGCTCAAGAATTTGATAAAAACAAATTATATGGTGAGTAATTATTTCTTTTATTTTACTCAATGTAAAATACGCTTTTAAGTTAAAGATTTAAGTTAAAACTTTTTTAAATTATAATTCTATTGTTAACTTCATGATTTTAGTTTTTTTTTATTTCTGAAAATAAAGTTAAACTGTAGATATTTAAAACTTTTGTTTATTATTAGATAAATTTTTGTTTATTAGCAAAATGTTTAAACTGTAACATCAGTTTTATTATAATAAATGGGTGTGTATTATTGAAAAGTTGTTTTAATGTTTTAAGTAATTCATTGTTTTTGTTAATTTATTTAAATTTATGTTAATTTTTTGCTTTTCAAGTAAGAAAAAATTCATGTTATTTTAAAAACATTTAAGGTATCTGTATGCTAATTTTTATTACTCATTGATGTTTGACTAAACTTTCCCACTGAATACTAAAAATAAGAATATTTGCTTGCAAATTATGACATCTAAGTTATTTTATTTAGTTTTTCTGTAATTCTTTTACACAAATTTTTGTATTCTAATTTTATATAGCATTGTTTGAAAGCACCTAGTGTAAAATAGAGAAAAAAATTTTAAAACAATATCAGATGTTTACTTCAATAAAATTGATATATATATTTTTTAAAAAAATAGGAACTTCTAGAAAATCTTCCTTGCTAATTTATTAGTAACTACTACTAAATCTATGGCATGACAACCTGTGTGGGCCAAGACCTACAGCACCCATCTGTGTTTTGACTGAAAGGCCCTGGGGTGCAAAGCTTATGTCCCGGTTAGGTGGTCAGCCTAATGCGAAACTCTCAGTGTTTAGCTCCCAAGTTTGCTTGGTACAGTTTATCAACCCACTAACAAGATAAAAGACTGAGTTGACCTTGCGCAGCCCAAGTATCAAACGTTAGACCTATCTAACGTTACTTCTTTAGACTGTGAAGCGCTACCACTAAGCCACTGGGTTTACGGCTTTTATTTATATTTTGTTTATTATTTATGACAGTAACTTAATATAGAAAATGTTTGAAACAAACACTTAACTCTTCAAATACTAATTATAAATTTTAAAAAATACTTTGTATTTTTAATGGGCTACTTAATTTGTAGTTATATCTAAATTTTGTTATTAGTTTAAAAAAAGTCAAATGATTTATGTTTGATAGCAAATGATATAGCCTTCATATTTTGTCTTTCTTCATGTCTTACTTTTTTAATGATTTAAATATTTAAATTTAATTTGTCATTATTATGAATGTATTTAATTTCATATAGTTTACTAAAATATTTCATGTATTTGGCTTTACTAAACTTTTAATTTGTAAAGCCAAATACATGAAAAAGTTTGGCTTTACTAATAAAAATTTTTATGTCATTATAAATTTAAGAATTGCATGAATGACTGTAAAATATATTTTTATGAAATGTGCCTGCAATAAAGCTTAAATTTTTCTTATATATACATTTATTTAGCTCGTCAGTGCTCAGAACGTGGTGGAAATCTGTCTATGGAACTTGTTAAAGATCGTGTTTATATAAGTGGGAATGCAGCAATTGTGATACAAGGACAAATAAGTTTTTAGATGTTTTAACAGCATAAGTTAGTTGTATTTTACATTTTAAATTTTGATGATAAAATAAGCATTTTTTTAAAAAAATTTTTGCAATATAAAATTTATTATTTCTGACCAACTATATAATGAGTTTGTTTTACATATTATGGGAGCTGTGCAATGTTTATTATTTTTATAGATTATTTTAAAATTATGCAAATATTGATAAATGTTTGAAAATTTTTGTAAAATATTTTTTATAAAATAAATTTTTTTTAAAATTACTATTGTTGAAAGTTTTTTGAAGTCCAGTTCTATGCTTTATAATAGTCATTAAGTTTCATATTATTCAAAGATATTAATAATCTTTGACCGTATAAAGAAATCATTAATAGAAAGGAATGCTGTAAAATGATGTTTAAAGTTTTATATCGAAATACAAATATTTTTATAAAATATCTAATATGATATTGAATTAATTATTATAAAATAGGAAAAAAAAATGAAAGATGATTTCATGGAAAAATGAATCTTTCATACTTTTCTTAACATATTTTCATTTCAGTCTAGTAAAGCAAATGATTAAACAATTTCAAAGTCTCTTTAATAAACTTCACGCATCAAAAGTAAATCCACATTATTATATAAAATCCCATCAAATTTTAAACAGTATAAAATTCATAAAGAACATAAAATAGACAGTTAATAATTGTCCCCTACTTAAATAGATTTATCCACTTTTTTAATTGTAAATTATTTCTCAATTTACTTAGTTTTAAATATTTTACTGAAATATTTGAAACAAGGTATTTAAATATTTTGGTGCAAACTAAAAAAGAATGTCATCAACCCATATAAACTGTGTATTTAATATCATCATTCATTACAAGCATCTTTAGTATTGTAATATAATGTGCATTTTATTATAGCATTCTTAAATAACACATTTCATAGAATATTAAGTCTGTTACATTTTATCAATGCAACCTATATTTAATATATCATCCAAAATAAAGTTGTTATTTTTACTTAAACATCATTTATCACAAATCGTTTTTATTATATTTAATATATCATTTTACAACATTCCAGATCCCCTGCTAGTCATTGACTTTCTAACTGTCAACAATTTATTGGAGTTGATCTGTCAAATGTCAGATCTTTAAAGAGGATAAGACAACAACAACAATAACACAACATTCTAATTGCCCTGTCTAGTGGTCAGTGTGCCTGACTGCAGATAGGGAGGTCCTGGGTTCAAATCCCAGTTTGAGCATGAATGTACTTTCTCTTTCTCCTGTCTTTGTCCTTTCCTCGTGTGAATGGTTGCTTACCCTATAAACGGGTACATATATGGCATGTGTGTACTGAGGATGTTGGACTTCTCACCAAATTATGGTTCAGTTGAAAAAATTGAGCAGCGCACCCCATAATGCCAGCCTTGCTGGCGCAAGACAACATTACAAATGGAACGTTTTATAGAACATCAAATTTGTCTTATTTTATCAGTTTTAGTTACATACAACACAACTATTTTTCTTGTAATTATTGATTAACCGAAATTTAAATTTGTACATGAAGTAGCCCGAAAATTTTTCTTTGAAAACTAATTTAAAATTCTTTGCTATGTTTAGTTTATGTTAGTTTTCTTTGACATTTTATTCCCAATTTACAATCATGTAAAAATTGTTGATAAAGAACAATTTGTATTAAGGAGTTTATATACTTTGTGCATAATGTTTCAAAGTTCATGAATAGGACCCACCTCCAACATCTGTGTTGCACTCCATGGCAGTTCTGAATCATCGCTTTATTCACAAGCCAGAGAACTTTTGGGGCAGTGACTCCAGTCATCTGGTTTACGTTTATGCACTGTATTCACCTGTCCTGTCTTCGTCTCGTGTCTATTTTGTGATTTTTCATGTGTTTTATTTGTGTTATTCCTTGTATTTGCCCTGCCATTGGAAATAAAAAAAATATTTCAAAGTTCTTTTATGGTTCTTGGGCATCTAAGTAAATTTAAGTTAAATGGAAACTGTACGGAAATTTTTCTCAGATTTCGTTGTACAATTTACATAATTTAAAGTAACTTCAAAATTTTGTCTACATTTTTTAAAATGTGAAGAATATTAAAAAAAAGTTAACAATCAACAACTAACTACCTGTATTTACTCAAAAACTTTATTTCAGCTAATAATATAATGTGTGAATATTTGGCTTAAATATTTTTTCTAAATTTTAAGTCTCAGAAGAATTTATATTTTGCAAGTTTCTTCTATCTTGCATAGAACTAAAATATTGTCTGGTGTATTATTTTCAGATTTAGTTTACATAAAAATATAGGAATGTATGCTTCTTTTTTCCTCTTGAGAAATGCTTCAGTTTCACATATCATAGTTTCACAAATGCACATTAATTTTTGAAGGTTTAAAAAGCAGTTATATTCATTGTTTTGTGTATTTTTTTGGAATTAATGTCTGTTTTCCAATCTCTCAAATATAATTTTACATGAAAAGTATCTCAATTTAAAAAGTGTTTTCCAGCCTTTCATAGGTTCTATGATAAGTCTGATTTTAGCATCAAAATGCATATATTACTGTAAACAGTCAATTATAAAGATTACATTTCATCAATGTTTTAAATTTAGAAAAAAGTTTCGAAAATATAAGATCTACCATTTTTTTTGTGCACAGTAATATGACATTGAAAGAACATCTGTAGAAAATAATTATTTTAATTATTTACAAATAATTTTATTTTCAGAAACCTAAATTTCTGCAATTTGATCAATTTTGCTATTATCAAAAAAATTTAGTGAACATTTTTGTTTAGTTTCCTTTTATATTGTTTATCATCATATGATAGAGATGTATTATTATAAAAGGAAATTATTCCTGTGATAATTTGGTAGTAAAAAACATGCAAAGTAAATGAAATGGTTTTGATATAAAAAAATAATTGTAAATCTTATTTCCAAATAACATTGTTTGAATAATATTTCCATTTGTAGTTCAATATCACTATTATTATGTCAAAAAATAGTTTGTTTGTCCTTGTAATTAATTTACTATGTTATAATTTTGTACTATATAATAATTTATTACTTTTCAAGATTTTTTCCTTTAAAGTTAGTATTATTGATAAATTGTAAAATGTTTAAGCAAAAGCCTGCAATACTCAGTTCAACATATGCAGTCTATTTTAGTGTGAAATATTAATGATTATTTAAATGATATATGTATTAGAAAATCATTTCCTTACAAGTTAGGTGTAAATGTTTATAAATTATAAAAGAACCAACACACTGAATTCAATACACAGGTTTATTAATCACATAATATGAACATTTTGGCACATCTTAATTTGGCCAAAGCATATCTGAATAAAGTTGACACAGACAACATATTTGTACACATACAGCAGCATTTCTCAACTATTAACTGAGATTAAATAATACATTTAATGAACTTAATACATGTGACAGATTTCAGAAGAAACAATTCATTTTATTGATGTAACATGAAAGAATAATCCATGAATCCCCACTTTTATGCCATTAGATCTTAAAAAATTATTTTAATGATTTAATTGCATATTTATTTTTAAAAATTTATTTAAAAAAATCAACTTGATTCTTGAACACAGTTAAATGTTGAGAAACGCTGCTATTAAAACAATCACGATAATGTTCACAATAAATTCTACATCTGAAGTATTGCCACCAAAATGAATTATACAAATTCTGATGTAAACATCAGTAAAGTCATTTCACTAACTGTTCGTTGTCATTCTGATAGGAGTGAAAAATTAAATATTTAGGGAATAAAAACAATATTAAGTGAAAAACGAAATCACATTTCTCTCGATTTTTTTCACTGTCTTAAATTGGAAATAAAGAATAATTTATTCAAAATAAAATATCAATACATTTTTTATTGCTCACACACAAAAATATAATTTTTTTTTCACTTTTAAAAAATGTGAGTTATTTTAACAAGTGAATGTAAAGCTTTTCTCATCTAAAGCAAACTATGAAACAAAAATTATCCATTGCATTTTTATAAATTAAAGCTGCTTTCAAGAGGCACTATTTAAAAATTGTAACGTATGATTTTTCATAAATAAAACTATGTACAAATAAAGCATTTATATAAATCAAAATCTAAAATAGTTTCTATATATAATTAAAAATATTTTCAGATATTAATACCTTGTACTATTATATAAGCTCTTGCTAAAATTTGTCAGTTTCATGGCTATCTGCAAATTATGATATTAAAATTTCTTTTAAATACAATATATATAATCCTTGAAAATGATATTTACTCTACAATAGGTTTTGTGTGTATTTTAACTGAAACAAAGGAACTACTAATGTTTAAGACCAAATCCAGAGTTGCTTTGCGATTTATTTTTGAGGTTCTCAGTTATTCAAATTTCAAAATATTATAAATAAATTATGATGACCAAATTGTGTTTTTTTTTTTTTTAATCAAATTTTAATGTATATATGCATGCCATTAATTTGAAGCAGTATTTGGAATAATTTCTGAAAATTTTTATTCTAAGCCTAACATGGCGTTGTATTTTAGTTTTTTCCTCATGCCAAGGTTTTAATTTAAGATTTATTTGAATCCTATGCATAATTTATTCACTCAAAATAAAAGAGATAAATTAGTAAATAACAGTCGCATTTTTCTATTCTGTTGATGTAATTCACTAATTGCATTATTGGAATTATACATAAATATTAGGCGAATAAAATTTATTTAAATGATATCAAAATAGAACATAGTAGATCAAAACTGACCTTAAATAATTTCATGGTATTTGCAATAATTTCAAAAGAGATTACACATTTTCTAAGATAATCCAGAGTACAACAAAATACTTAATTACAACATTTAATATTTGTGATGAAATTATTCATGGATTTTGAATATTTTACAGCACATTTATGTCACAATGCCAAATTTAAGTAGTTTGAAATCACTCGTGATATGAAGTAAATGTTGCATATGAATTTACCAAATATTTCTATCTTCATTTTATCAAGGATTCAATAAAATATATATATGTATAAAAATGAAAGGTTCTTAAACGTGGCTCATATTTGATATTTTATAAGGGTATAAACACATGAAAAATACATAAAATAACTATTTTATGCATTTTGATAGCTAAATAATATTAAAGTAAAAAATCAATATATCTACAATATTTTTCAACTTCGTTCTGAGTAAATGATTTTATTTTCTATTGCCTACCAAACTGTTTGAAATTAATTCAAACTTGAAAGGGAAAAAAATGGCCAAAATTTAAAACTTCGATAGTTAAAAAGATGAATATTTTTAATTGTTTTCTTATATAAATAATTAATATTTTCTTATGTTAAAAATGAAAAGTTTTTTCAATTGTAAAGCCTAAAGATAATATTTTACGATATTTCTTGAAAAATATTTTCAGATAAAAATGAAATTCTCTTTTGATGCAAATATAAAAGTAGTTTTTATATGAGAATTTAAACTTGGATGATATTATTGCTTTTGTATATTGTGGTATTCTTTCTCTAATTGTATTGCTCATATTTAATTTTCGATACATATGTGCATGTATATAAATATACTGAATAATAGGACATAGAAATTCATATGTAAGTTAGCTTGGCTGATTTAATCCCCATTTAATAATTAAGTTCAAGATTATTAATCTCAATAAATATTTAAATCTGTGTATTTAATCACAATTAAAAATCAGAACAAACTTGGAAGAATCTTTTCTGTTACAAATTAATTTTCCTTATTAATTTTGGAATCCAACATTATATATATATATATATATATATATATATATATATATATATATATATATATATATATGATGTGTTTTGTAAAATTGTATGATGTAATTCTGAAATTTATTTCATGTATTATTGAAAGCTTTTTTGGGTGCATTATCAATTAAAATAAGTATAAACATTATGTTTTTTTACAACGAAGTCTTTGTAAATATTTTTTATGAAAACAATTTTGTGTCTCGATTGACTTATATAAGAACTCATTGAATAATAGATAGTTAAAAATCACTGGTTTGTTTTGGAATATTGCACATCTGTATTTATTTGTGTACAAGATACAGAATCAAAAAGAATCAACGCTTATGACTTAGATTCGTTCTAATTTTAGCCAGTAGGATCACATATGACGGATATCTCAATTAAGTATATTAATTAAGATTAAAATTAATTGAAAAGAAGGCTACTTTTGTGTACACATGTAATGAGATATAGAACACTTCCCAGACTCAATCCAAGCATTCGTTCTTTGAAAAATGAATTCTTTAAATACTAATCTAAAAAATGTTTATTTACAGATGTTATTGTTATGCATAAACATGCTATGCAATGGCGTTGTTTAAACTGTAACTGTGGACGGTCCACGCAAAACAGGACTAAAGTACTTCAGTAGTAAATTCGATGTTTCAGCTGAGAATAAAACATTCAATTTCTATGGCTGTAAGTGAATGAATACATTTGTTCGATAGTTAATACACGTAAGAGTATTTGGCGTTTCTAAACACAAATGTTTCGAACTGAATAACAATGAAATTGACTGGAAGCACTAATTACAGACTTGCAGAAAATAACTCTTCTATCCTAGATTATGATTTCCTTAATCCTGAAAAAGAAAAGAGAAGCATTAGATGATATTTATAGTACTGAAAATACATAAATAAGTTACACAAATGCAAATTATCATCATTAACATAAAAGTCATCTGACAAATTTTATTTTATAATGTGTACACAAATAAAAAGATTACTAGAATTAAATATTTTTCTGCTGCATAGAGTGCCACAATTTAACTAGTTTCATATGATCTCTAGCTAAGAATACAATGTGATTTTATTTACTCTTTTCTGAACTGAATTTTCGTATTATTTATACTGTACAAAAGTTTAATTCCAGTTTTTAGTTTATTTGTAAAAAGCCCGGTGGCTTAGTGGTAGCGTTTCACACTCCCAAAGCACAGGTTCGATACTCAGGCTGGGCAAGGTTTACACAGCCTTTCATCCCTTCAGTGGATCGATAAACTGAGTATCAAGCATGCTTGGAAACTAAACACTGGGGGTTTTGCATTAGGCTGACTACATTATCGGGACATATGCTTCGCACCCCAGGGCCTCTCGGTTAAGAAAACAGAGATGGGTGCTGTAGGCCTTGGCCCACATGGGCTATCATGCCACAGACTTTAGTAGTATAGTTTATTTGTGTAATCCAAAAAGTTGTTTTTGCTTGCAAAAGACAATTAACCCAGCTTAACGGCTTAATAAAAAGCCTTAACTCTAAAACATCCATGGCAGAGGTGGGACTCAAGCCTATGAACTATTGAACTGAAGGCCAAATTCATTCAGCTACAAGCTTCGGACAGGAAAATTAAATTAGTAATATCTTGATTGCCAAAGATGGATTTCCATGATCGAGAAATTACCTTCGATTTTTGTTTTTAGGAAGAAGAAGAGTTAATGGGGTTATGCGTTAACAATCTGAAGCCAATGGTGACAAAGGCAAACTTTGAAATGAAATTTTGTAATCATTAATGTGCCGCTCTAGAGTTACTTCTTGCACGCGAAGGCTAAAACAATGAATACCTAGGTTTTAAAATGGAATTCCAAACTACAACAAACATCCATCCCAGACGTGGGAATTGAGCCCACAAGTTATTGTTCTGAAAACCAGAGCACTATGTCATCAGATAATTTTATAACAAGAGTGTTTGCTCTCGTAACGGTTTCGTTTACTTCTCGCTCAATTATCTTTTTTTTCTTTGTATGCACGAAGGTAAATTATAACGGAACTTACAGTTTAAAATGGATTCTAAATCACTGCAAATAACTACGTTCTAGATGGGAATCGAACCCAAGACCTCTTGAAACGAATGCGAGAGCGTTAATCGTCTTACTGCGATATTCGCAATTTTGGGTGACAACTTAGTGATTTTAGCCATCGTTTCAAAATTACAAGCTGCAGTTTTTGAACAAAAGTTAAACAGAATATTGTACAATACTACATTATGTAGCTCTATTGAGACGTAAGTACACGAATATTACATAGTAACATGTAAGAACACTAACAAAATATGCAAATGAGAGAGATTTATTAATAACTATAATATTTAGAGTGAGAATCACAAATAAGGAAGTGCAAAACTGCACTTCTTTAAGCATAAACAAAGGGGTGCTCCTCTGGAGAGAGCGTTTGTTTGCATTAGCTGGCGGCGATGGAACAAAAAGATCTCGCCAGATGGGAAAACTTTGCTCTGAAACGTCAGCTAACAGGAATCACCTGCGTCCTATCTTATTTCTGCGCAGATTTCTTCCTACAGCAACGCCAGAAATAGCGCCACACAGCAGAATTGGCATGGGGCGGATTTCTTGACATCTGTCGGAAGATCAAGACAGAAGAACTGCCTATCCTGTCTTGGATGCCAGCTATTATTTACGCGGTTTCATTACAAATCCGTTCATCTAATAACAAATCATTCGCTTTTCTATTTTTTTTTTATTTTTAGGTGTCAATTATTAAGTAAAATGTTTTTTGTAAAAGCATAATTTCATAAAAAATATGTTGCAAGATATATAAGTACCATAATAATCTAATTTAACAAAATGGTTTATCACAGCTTTTTTTTTAAATTTGTTCACACGTACTTTACTAGAAAATGTTTCCACGAACTAACATTTATTTTCTTGAGTATTATTCATTAAGTCTTTTTCACAAAAGTAGGAAAACACAAATTTAATGTTTGCACTTGATACACAACATGTCATTTTTCAGGCATTTTTTTATTCCCTCACATACATAATAATTTAACTTCAAAAGAATTATTCAAATCCATTATGTTTAGATATACATAAAAATTAAATCTTATTAGTAAACTAGTGTATTTTTATTAAAATTTACAATATATATATATATATATATATATATATATATATATATATTGTAAAAACTAAATTAACTAAAGTAAAATTTTTAAAGTGATTTTTTTAGTATGAGGGAAAAAAATAGATGAAACGAAACACATACACAAAAGATATTTTTACTTAATTATCTTTTATTTCGTAAGAAACATTATCTTTTGTTTCATATGAAATATTATGAAAACAAAGGAAAATAATTAGAATAATGATGGAGTAAGACAATTTGAAATTTAAAAAAAATAGAATTGGAGAAAGAAAAAATTGTGAAACGAAAGAACTAAAATGTGATCTTTCTCAACAGGTGATCATGTGGAAGATGTTTCGAATTTATTTGTCTAAGCATATGCGCCATCTAGCTATATATATATATATTATTCTCGTTGACTGAGGCATAAGAATTAAAAAGAAAGTATAATATTTTATACAACATTTTAAAGCAGTACTTATTTTCTTAAACAAGTCAATAAAAAATTAAAAAAGCTAAAAAATATTTTGGCAGAAATCAGTGCTTAACAGAACATCTAATTATCAAAAATGTTTGCTAAATGTTCAGCCTATATAAAAGCATCTAAATGTTTGCTTCTATAATTAATATTTTATAATCAATCTCTATAATGAACACTTTTATGGCTGAAATTATCTGAATAAAATATTGCCTATTCATTTAAAGAAAGAAACACTCATTTTAAAAATGATATACAACAATAACATAAATAATGAAATTTCGTATCAAAAGTTCTGTCCATGTGCTGCTGTGTATGACCATTCATAATGTAAACTGATCATGATTCAAACCTATAGCAAATTTGGCTATGTATGAAATTAAGCATATAACTATTACACTAGTCAATAGTTCTTTTTTTTTACCTTTTCTTTATTTTTTTCTCTTTGGACCTGTCACACGACAACAACAACAGCATATAACTCGACATAAATGTGTATTTGTGCGTTGATGAATATAAGTTTTTAAATGAAAGCGTAATGAAAAATATCAAACGTAGATTGAAACCACCAAGGAATATGAAGTAATTATTAGCGAATGACTGTTGTCTGGAGGTTTTATTCATAAAAAGGATGCTCAAGTATTGATTTTGCTGCAGTGCTGCAGGCACTTCTGTTCATTCATTGCGAACGTGTGAGACTCACCAACATCTGCGCTTCCCGCGTGATTACTGCGGGGGAGGGGCAACGCGATGACTCATTCATGTGAAATGCACTTTTCAAGCATTCATTGGAATGATGTATTTTAGATATAAAAACATTACTTACATCTAATAAGAAAAGAGGGAACTTCCTGGCATTTTAACAGATGCATGAGTATTGTGGATTTTATTTCTTTTTTGTTATTATATATATATATATATATATATATATATATATATATATATATATATATATATATATATATATATATATATATATATATATATATATATATATACATATATATATATATACATAGATATATATACACATACATGTGGTACTTTATTTTTTGGCGATCCTGTAACCTTGGCGAAATTTCGGAATGTAATTGTTTTCGCCATTTATATATATAATATTCTTTTTATTATTTGTACATAATTAATGTATGTTTTATATGTGTTGGGCTCACAGTGAGCTAATGGTAACACTGTTTTATTCGATGAGGAATGATCCGAGTTCGATCCCATCTGATGATGAACAAGAACTGGATGTGCGCTTCAGCTCGCGTGTTTGATAGTGGTGGGGGTGGTTGGGAATTTTCTTGGTTTCTTCCCTTGGGACAAGTGGTTACAGTTCATTATCTTTAAAAGAAACTTTCATGGAAGGCAAGAATGCTGAGGATTAAAGTTTTAGGCTGTTCACTGCTCAAGATTTTAAGTATTTCATATCCCCTTTCATTAAAAAATTATCATTATTATATTATTACATTTCGTGCAAATAATTATTTATTATTATAATAATTAATAATTATTTATTCGTGCATACGATTGATATAACTATAGTACTGTAAAAATTGGCTGTGGATGGCAGACAATGATAAATTACTGGTCAAAAAGTCATCCTGACTAAGGGGGAATCTCTATAAAAGGGAGGAGGAAGTACTTTTTAATTATAACATTACCATATAATTATAATAGATTATTTTTATTCTTGTTAACAGCACAATTTTTTTGTGAGATAGATTTTCAGTATTTTCGAAATCTTGAAAATGGCACTCGAAATATTTATAATTATTTTTTAATTTAAAATTTGGGTTCCTAATTATGAACATGATAATAAAAGGTAAAAATTAATCTTAAACAAAAGTGTTTGTTCATGCTCCTTAATTGTGAATGAATCTTGTTTAAGCTTACAAAATAATATTTTTTTAAACGTGATATGTATAACCCTTATCACATTGTGTAAAGCTGTTTAAGGAAGTACACATGAAAAAGAAGATTTCGGGAAGTACTTCAGCATACGATTAATAAAAATCATTGAAAAATAAGCTTACTATGTTAATTACTAATTATGTGAAAAACTAATCCTTATATATAAAATAAATTATTAAGGGAAGTATTATAAAAAATATATATCCCACATGTAATGCATGGAATGAATGTGATTAAATTTATATTTTATATAGCAACAGAATAGTTATAATTTTTAAGTAATTTATTTTAAAACTTATTCTGCGAAAATTCGTACACGAGTTAAACTTCGCGGTAAAAGTTGTTTTCCCCCAATATCGGTATTCTACAGGGGAAGAACACATTGTAGGCGCTGAAGCGGTTATATCAATTTGAAAAACGTCTCAGTTTTATATCAATATGCAATTGTTTGAAAAAGATAAATTTAATAAAAAATCTATCCTAATTATTTTTTGAATCCAAATATAAAATAAGTGGAATTGTTTAATGTAGTGAGTTATTCGAAACATTTGAGCATAAAAACTTCAATTCAAAAGTTTTATTCAAAAATAATGAAATTTTTATTAAATCATTCTAACAAAAAAATCATAGGATTTTTGATTCAAAATTTTGAAAACAATGCATTCATTATATTTCCACAAGACTCTTATTTACTATCACAATTCTGAAAATGTAATTCAATGATTTTAATTTACAATATAAAATATTATTTTACCACAAAAATATTATAAAAAATACAATATTTATAATGATGCAGTGATAGCGCATTGGTAATTTTTACCAAACCAATTATCCAAACATTTTTTGAAATACTTACCAAATAGTTTCAATTATCCAAATATTTGGTAAAATCTTACCAAAAGTTTGCATAATTAAATGATTTATCACTTTAGAGTCACTCTTTGCTAATGAGACCATTTTCAGCCGAAAACTAGACTTAAACCATTACAGTTTGATTGATTGACTGCCATTCTATGATTACTTATTTTGATTCGAAGGCTAGCTGTACTGGAACTTACAGCTGAAGATGGACTCTAAACCACTGCAAGCACTGACACCAAAGGTGGAAATTGAACACTGGAATTGTTGAACTGAAAACCAGAGATTAGTCATTTAGCTACAAACTCGGTGGAATCATTATAGATATCCTAAAGCAATGTGAGAGTTGAACTTACGAAATTTGATTTAAAGACTATGTTTGAATTATTTGCTACTCTAAAATCACTTTTTGCATTCGAGTGCTAACTTAAAAATAGTTATGAATTAAAATGGATTACAAACCCTTACGACATTCATTCCCGAGTTAGGAATCAAACTCACGAACTGGTAAACACAACACTTAAGCACAAAACCATCAGAAACCAGCTTGGGGGAAATCATTAGATTAAATTAACATGCTATAAATTTAAATACAAAAGCATTAAATGATGTTAATTGATTTATATTTAACAACGTATTAAAGGTTTTTATTTAAAACATATATTTTTAATAATTATAAGGTTAGCTAAACTTTATAATTATTAAAAATATATGTTTTAAATGAAAAATGAACATTTAACTATATTGTATAATTATACGTCACTCAACGGGGATTTTTTTAAAATTAATAAAAAGGTTTTTTTTTAATAAATAAAAATTAAAGAGAAAAAACACTAAGATTTTACTTATTGAATTCTAAATTAAATATCAAAAGTTTAGGATTTTTTTTATAAACTTACAAACAATGATATATTTCGAATAAATCAATATTCACAGCTTTTTATTTTTACCCTCTTTTTAACCATAAAGTGATTGTTTCTTTCGTTACAGTTGAGATTATGGCTACATCACTTTATTACTATTCTCATTGGTTTCAAATATCCATGACGTCAGACAACGTTTCATCTACGTCACATCTTATTGACACGGCGTCATCAATCCGACTTGTCGACGAATTTGATGCCTGCCTTCAAATCGCCTTCTTTGAGTGACAGTGAACAAGGCAAAGTGGCACAGGTGCCGTATAATCCAGGATACCAAATTCTGAATTTTTTGGGGATGAAGAAATCTGCCAAGATGACGTATTGTGACGTATGCGATGACGTAAATACTAGGGCTACCAAAATAGAATTTACTGCATAACTCTTATAGGTCTCCATATGTATGACGTAATAAAAACTAGGTTGCCAGATACATAAGAAAATCCGCAAAAAATCGCCAATCTCAGAATTTGGCATCCTAGATTATACGGCCTCTGTGCCCGATTTAAAAATTTCCATAATTAATAAAATTTTAAATTATTTTTTTTTGCAAAATACATTTTTGGAGCTCTATGCGAATTCTAAATTAATAATTGCAATATTTAATCTCTTTAAATCTTAAGACTAATGCCTTGCTTATGCCAACATTAATTTTTTTTCATACTTTAGTAACCTCGCATAGAAATTATTCCCAAAATAAAATTTGTATCGCGTACTAATGTCATACCAAATACATATAAATCCAACTGAGATTCACTGCATCCGATATCTATTATCAACTAACAGAATGGTTCGTTTTATCAGCTTCTATTTGCAATAAATCAAGTGTTGGCAGATTCCTCCGATACGATGTTTAAGTTGCGTGATTCAAGTTGTAATGTTTGAAAGGCTTTTTGCAAATCTAACGATGAGGTGCATATCATTACCTCTTGATTACATCAACTGTTAAATAATTTAGTAAGTGATATAGAAATAAAACTTCGTATTCTGAAGAAAATGAAAATCAAATTATATACATGAGGTGTATAGAAAATGATAATTTTTGTATTCATACTAACAAATAACCTGTATTAGTTGTTTCGGAAACTTTCAAGCTATGAAAATTGTTATTGAAAATAGTGCATTAGAATTGGAAGTTGAAAACTGTGTATCAGAAAATGGTATCTTACTTCTTGTTTTGTTTTTAAAAACTTAGAAAATCAAATCATATACTGTCGATAAAACCAAAGTTCCAGAATTTTTATAACAGGAAACTTATATATCAGTTGAATACAATAATGGAAAAATGTTTTTTTAATGTATTAAGGGAAAAAATGAATTTGTCAATAAAATTTAATGGCAAGTTCTTGATTTCTAACATTTGTAAATCAAATTAATTTTTTTGTTATTAGTACACAGATTAATTTATCAGTCGGAAGTTATTCAAAAATATATTATGTAACTCAATTTAAAATACTGTATGTTCAAATGTTGTGGTGGTCAATATTTTTTGTCATTCTACAGTTATATTTTGCACACAATATCTAAATGACACCGCGTTGTAGGCAGCCTAACAGTTGAAGGTCATTGTAAGTCACTTTAATATCCACAGCGTATTGCCTTCCGGAAGAATATTCAAAAGGAGGAAATCCGGAAAACTTCCAAGTACCCAGTCGGAAAGGAGTTATTGTTTAATGCATAAAATTAATCTCGTGCTGTTCAGCAGCTGCTGGGATCAGACCCGTGACCTTCAGCGCAGAAAAATGGTGTCCTCCCACAAGGTTACGGTGAGCCCCTTTGATACCCAATTGGACAAGGATATACAGTTTAAACATGACATTCACACCTAAAGTAGGAATCAAACTTACGAATCTTTCAATTAAAGGGTAAGCATTCAGATAGCAGCTTGGACTCTAACTGATGAAGTCACAGTTATGAAATGTTAATCGCTTAATGGTCATTTTCATGCACACGAAGGCTAATTAGACCGAGACCTGCGGTTTGAAGTGGATTTCAAACCACTGCAAGCACCAAAGCCCAAAGTGGGGTTCGAACCCACGAGCTGCTGAACCGAAGGCATGAGCGCTAACCATTCAGCTACCAACTCGGAACATAATAGAATAACTCAGTTGAAGACAAAAGAAGAAGTTTTTAGTGTGATAAAAATAGACAAGATTCTAAAAGAAACTATTTACTATTTAAATGTGATTTTTTTATTATTTAAATATTAAAATTAAAAAACATAAATTTAAAAGCTTAGTTTAAAGTAAATTTAAAATGTGAATACTTATGACTTTATATAAAGAAATCTGCCAAGTAACGGTTGTTTTATTTTTCGTTTTACGGTCGACATTTGCACACGGAGGCTAATTTAATAGCGATCTACAGTTTAGAGTTCACTCTAAATCAATAGAAACATTTATATTCGAGGCAAGTATCGAATCCAGGATTAGTTGAATGGTCTGCCAGCTTAGCCGCACGTGTATCCAATTAAAAGGCAACATCATTCAATTCCATGGAAAAATCTTGTATATTATGACGTCTTGAAAATCAATAAAACAAAAAATATAGGTCCGTTTTTGTTATATAAATTATATGATATTATATTATAAGTCTACAATTTCACCTTTAAGTACTTTCATTAAATTTCCTTTTCAAAAATACTTTTTTATCTTAAAACTTCGGGTGCGCTTCTCTAATTAGTTCCATTGATTTTTAAGCGAAATACAGAGGGTATTAACTCATTTTTAGAACGATTTCGATTAAGAATTTAAAAAAAGTAAATGTTTTGAAATAAAAATTTTTGGCAACAGCTTATTATTTGAAATGAGAAGTATCGTCTGCTACTTTTAAAATTATTGTTCTTTCAAAATGTAGCATGTAAACAAGCTGTGGATTGAGGAATAGGTTTTTGCGCTTTCCGAAGAGAAATATTCTGATTCCAGGATTCAAAAACGTTGTGAAATGCATGGTATTAAAATTTCTAAGTGCAAAATAAGCAATATTATTAATCGGACAGGTAAAAACCATCAATCATAATTTCTACATGGAAAGAAGACACCAAACGAATATCTGAAAAAAGTACGTACTGTTTCAAATGTTCCTAAAGTGAAATCCCTGGTAACAAGAGAAAATCCATCAACACAGAAATCAATTGCAAAGTATTTAGATACATCTGTAGCAACAATAAATAAAATAATAAATCAAGATTTACAACTTAAAAAAGCTAAAAAACATAATGTTCACCAGCTTTTGCCGAGACATGTGCCTCAACGCAAAACATTTGGTAGATTATTGTATGAAAACCATTTAGCAGGAGATAAATGGAAATACATTGTGACCCTTGATGAAGCATGGGTTTACCTAAATGACTGCAACAAAAAAGGTCTATTTACTATAGGAAATGAGGAGAAAAAAATGTACAAACCTGGTTCCGTCAGTGTAAAGAAAGTTTCAGTAAGGGGTTTATGATAGTCGTGCAGGTTTCTCCTACAATGGAAAAATAAAAAGAGAAGAAAAAATGTTAAAATCAACTCATCATACTATCAGGAGAAAATTTTACGTCCAATATTTACAGAAGAAATTCCGCTTCTTTATCCCAAAGACTTTCAAAGAGTGATACATCAACAAGACAAAGCTACAAGTCATACTTCGAAAACTACTGCATTCCTTGAAAAAATGAAGACTAATACAGGTATTGCATATATACCTTTTCAACATATTCCTGTGAAGTCCCCTGACGTTTCAACTATGGACTATTGTGCCTTTGGTCTGTTAAAAAGCGCTCTTTCTAAACGCAAACCCACCACGATGGATGGACTCTGGAAAGTAGTGGAAGACGAATGAAAATCAATAATACCCCTGGAAATTTTATGAATAGCTCTTATATCATGGAAATCACGATGCAGACTTATAGTCCATAAAAAAAGCTACCAGATCAAACATTTAAAAAAATAGTTTTTACATTTTAAACATTAACTAAACGCCCCAAAATCGTTCTAAAAATGTGTTAATACTCTCTGTATAATGTAATCTTATCCTAATACTCAATATGGCGTAATGATAATAGAGCCTTATTCTTTGAAATGAAAGATTTCAGAGTCAATACCATTTAATTTCCAAGAACAAAAAATATCTGCTGAGTATTTGTTGCTCTAAAATAACTTTTTGAACAAGAATATTAATTAGAATTGGGACTGCAGAATTAATTGGATTCTAGTCAATTAAAAACATCCACACTCTATGTAGAAATCAAACCCATTAACTTTTGTACTGAAGACCAGAGAGCTTTTTATTTATCACCTAATGTAACATTAAGTAGAGGCCACTTTTCTGCTGTTTTCACCATATCTGCTATTAGAGATTTCTCATTTGTAACACAAGAATGAAGTTAGTTATCAATAAAATAATTATGGGTCGGAAGATATAAATCTCAGAATATATATGTATATATGTATGCATATACATACATACATACATACATACATACATATATATATATATATATATATATATATATATATATATATATATATATATATATATATATATATATATATATATTTAACATGCCTATATACTTTATTACAATCTTCAGTTGTTAAGTTATATGCTATGTGTTGTCAATTATACATAATATACTTACTTAATTTTATTAATGTATTATATTTTACTTTCTAAATGTTCTCTATTATAATTATTTAACATCAGTAGAAGATGTAGTCCTATAGATCAATAAACCTCGTATATGGCTAAAGTTTGATGAGAACTGCCTAAAGTCTGTTGTATAGCATTTTAATGAATACCGCACAATTGCTATCAGAAAGGATTTTTCGTAGGTAGCTTCATGTGTCAAGGGAGGAAACCCGGAAAACTCCCAAGTACCCACCCCAACAGGCGTGCATGCAGAAGCCTGAAGCATAACATCCCATCTTTCGTTCTGCCACAGTTGCTGGGATTGAACCTCGGACATTTCATTAGGAAGAACGGTGTCCTACCAAAAGGAGATGATGAACCTCAATGGTGCAAAAATAATGCCCCAATGGTGATTTCTAAAAACGTCTGGTATATTGTCATCATTTAAGGTTTATTACTTACATATGGCGTTTTTTTTTTTTTTTCATAAAGCTTAATTTGTTGCGAAGTATTTTGAACAATTTCGTTAATTTTTTATTGCTTAAAAATGTAACACCAATACTTGACGTCAATTATAGAAAATGTGTGTGTATCACATTTATTTAATATTTATCACAAAAGCCCGAACAATTGACTAACATGTTATTATATAAGTCCCATCTCAGTTTAATTTAATATTATTCCCATCTGAAAAATATGTTTCCTAAAATGTGTGCCGTGTATGTTTATATATCATTAAATAATTTTCAAACTTTTTGCAATGTGTTATGTTGTAGCAATCATATAAAATACAGAGTGTATATTAGTTAATAAAGTAATAATGTATTTATAATTTGAGTATTTTTATTTTATGTTTAATTTATTTTATTGTTTATTTTATTTTTGTATAATTTATGCATTCTTTAATTCAGAAATTCTATTTTCTCAGCCTTTTATCTTTATAATTTGCGTTTGCTATTTTTATGCATTTTGTAATTCAGGATTTCCACTTTCCCAGTCGTTTATATTTCATGATTTGAGTTAAAAAATATTATTATAGAATCCATACACACAACATAAAAAGATTGCTTATCATGCATAAAAATAACATAATCTGAATAGAAGAACTATAAAAACATAACTTGCAACATTTATCAATAAAAATATATAAAAATGCTATATAAAAGCAAAAAAAAAAAAAAATTAAGTTAGAAACAAATATGATTCCTAGCAACTCATGACGAATGCAGGATGATGGGTTAAAAGCTAGGATTGATAAAAAACGCAAGAAAAAATATTGCATCCTTATTCATAAAATCAATTTTCCGCTGTTTAGGAAATAAAAGAACGTAAGCATTCCTAGAAACTAGCGAATCCGGAAATAATCGCTGCTTCCCAACTGAAGGGAGGGATTCTGGTTTCGTTAGGGGCCGCCCCATTAAGTTTTTGCTGACCAACCAGACTTTGGTGGGTCGCGGCTCCTAACCATCACTTCTCGACCAGGATGATGAAGACTCCTGCTGCTCCGGAGGGAAAGAGGAGAGTCATCCCGAGGAAGCGCTTTCTTCTCCGGGGCCACATGTTCGCCGGAAGGAGGGGGGAGGGCTCTCCAGCCCCCTGTTGTCAATACCGGGGAAGGGGGAAGGGTGGCCGTAGTGAGGATGCAGATGGGGAGAGACGGTGATGATCGATCCCATCTCTGCTCTTGATGCTCCCAATACACCCTCGCTGATGCCGCAGGAACCAGTTTTGGTGGGACGCGAGGGAAAGGATGCTTCATTCGGCTGTAATTGGGATTTTCTGCCTCTGATTGCTGTTGATGAGGATGGGGAGGACCATCTTCATGGAATTTAAGGAAAGTGGTCGTATTTTGAAGCCAGTAACGGTGTCTTAATTTAAATATTTGGCCAATGGAACGATTTGATTTGAAATAATCAAAGGGAAATAATTTCGTAATCCTTTATGAGTAAATTTGTGTGCGCCTTGAATTTTTTTTTCTTCTTCAAAGAAATACATGTTACGATTCAAAAATTAATGATACTTCCTGCATATTAATCTATATTCTTTGCTATCATTTTTTTATTAATATATTTTCAACCTACGATAATTTTATTTATTTATTTTATTAACATGATAACCAGAAGAATGTTCAAACGTCAATAATTTAATTTGAACGGGCCGTGTTAGCCTAATGGTTATAGCATCGGCCTTCTGTCCGGAAGGGTGGGGTTCGATTCCCAATACAGCCAAAGACCTACTGAATACTTGTGATATATGTGCTCGTTAAATCTGTGGAATCGGAAGTCTTGTGTCGGTCATAGAACAGTTACCATGAGGGCAATGGTCTGGAGAAAATTTTCCTCCCCCTTCTGATCAATGTCTAAATTGAGGGAATGGATTCTCAGGTGGTGCCATCTATTGGAGGTGTTTACAACAAAGTCGTACTTTCACCTTCCTGGTGATCTGGCTAAAATGAAAGACGCACCGTACTAACTTAAATTCGCATAGACAACGGCAGAGCGAGCTTGCCTTGTCCAAGTGTCATAAGTAACAACCATTTAATTTGATAACAACACAATTGACTCAATATGAAAACGTACGCGATACTGATTGTGATCTAAATAAATCACAATGGATTTCGCAGTACAGAATTATAACGTAAGGAATCAACGCGTTATATGAGGGATATGAAATCGCACAATAAGAGTACCGAGGGGGTATTACTGTATTCCAATAGACAATCCGATACTTGATTAAGGGACGAATTTGAGTCGAATTCTTGTATTTTTTTTCCAATCTCAATCATAATTTGCATTGCGGCCAATATTTGAGTAAAGTTGATAACGCAGCTTTTTTGGTTCTAAGCACAACTCGATTAAATGTGGATTTTTTTATTTCTTTTTTTATCTTTCAAGTTCTGATTTTTCCTTGATAAAAGCGGCGCTTGAAAGGAAGGGCCGTCGGGAAGTGTGCAGCAGGAATGAGTGAGTCAGCGGTCGATTCATTGTAGCGTCAGCTGTTTGAGATGAACCGGCGCGGATCGAAGACCCTCAGCGCGGGAATCGAATCGGAGGAGGACAGCGGCGTAAGTCTGGAGATCTGCTCCGACAAAAGGAAATCAAATCGATGAAATCAATAGAAATTGATGAGAATATAAACTTTCCTGCTGTGACAGATGTTATTCGTGTGGCGTAACAAACATGTGACGTAACCAGTGGCGAAGTATCTTTGTAAATGGTATTATCGTGCATTTTGGGGCACTGGGGGAATGTAGCAAAATTAAATTTTCTAAAATAATGCGCGCACGCAAATAGTGAAATTAGTTTTCTTTAATCCCTGAGAGCAAACTTTCTATCGAAATTATGAAATATTCACTTGCTTGAATGCATGCTTTGGTTTGTTTAAAACTCTACGGTAACTTGGTTTAACGACCACAACCTATCGTAAGCAGCGGAGTTAGAATCACTACAAAAATCTTCGAATAAAATGTGAATCAAAGCCTCAAACTGTTGGTTTGATTTGGTTTGCTTGTCATTTTATAGTCGATTTTTAACTGTAAGAGGACTGGAATCAACAGTTTTAATGTGAAGATTCTTTGTCCGAGGTGGGAATCGTACCCACGAACTGCTGAGCTGAAGGCAAATGTTCAGACATACAAATACAGGATAAGCCTTTTACTGTAACCAATACCTCCCATACGGCCTATATATAAATAAATTACACTATTTACATTACATATATAAATATAACACCATAATATCAAGAAAAACTTGTGATAATATGAGTAATATAATGACCAACTACATCATTATTTATTCAGGGCAAAATTTAACTATACTTAAATGTAAAATGCATTGTCTTATAATTTTTTATCTGTAAAATGTGTGTTACCGAGTCCCAATATATTTAAATTATTTTTGTTTATTTTGTCGAATTCGTTTAGAATTTCCCCTTTTTTGTTAACCAAAATCACGAAATACAGCCGCTTCTTAATTCCAAACCAGATCCAACTGACGAGATTGACATCTGAGCTGTATTTTCCACCGATGACTTTGGTCTAAGTTAAAAAGATAAAGAAAATGTTTAAATAATATGAGGAGTGTTACAATAAATTTTATAATTACAGGATTGTTCAAGAAAACATCAAATATTTTCTCCGAATCTATAAATTGTCCATTATCTTAACAAGCTAAAAAAATGCAGGGTCTTTTATAAAATATTTTCAAATAAAATGGTTAAAGAATTAAAAATAGTTTGATAAAGTTTACTCTATATCATAAAATTAATAACTAAATTTATACAGATATATGAATTCTATGTGAATCGTATTATGATTAAGGAAGATATTCATTAATCTTCAATTAAAATTAAATCTCAAAAATTAACTTCAAATCTAAGAACCTAATTTGTTAATTCATGCATCTTCTCTATATCAGACCATATCATCCATGTAAAACTGATCAAACCATGAGATCTGATTTTAGAGCTATGAGGATTCTAGGTAAATATTTGTGGAAATAAACCATGAAACCAATGTTTATTTAAGAGGAAATACATACCGAGTAATACAATTAATTAGGATTAGGTATATATTCACCAGACTGGTATGGAATGTTTCATATATCAATGTGATTATGTACTAGAACTGTAACACATATAAAGTTGTAATTTAATCTGTATTTACAACTAAAACATTATCTATTTCAAACATGCTTAAAACTAATTTCAATTTAAATCGAAGTTAACAAATCGTGAATGTATACTTTTAATCAAATTAATTTATTCAACTTATTTAATGGTTGAATATTTAGCTAAGACAGTATCTTATGACCATTATTGGTTGCTTTTCACTTTATTGTCGTTACCATACTTTCTTTTTTTGCATGTGAATATTAGTGAAATCAGGAACTTAGATTTAAAATGGATTCCGAATCACTTCAATCATTCATTTTGCAATGTGAATTGAATGTGCAAACTTTTAATCAACTTAACTATCATTTAAAACATATTGAGATGTAATGTCGCATGGTTATGAACTGTCACTAAGTAGTAACATAAATATGCTATTATGTTAAAATTAAGACAGAATATATATATTGCTATGCAGAAGATTGAACGATTTCCGAGTGCTTACACACAGACACTATCATCATGATCATGTTTGGACATTGACAGAATTTGACAACTTAACAGACAATAACTCTATCATCGTGATCATTTTTGGACATAGAAGGAATTTGACAACTCGACAAATCATCATGATCATGTTTGGACATAGAAGAATTTTGACAACTTGACAAATCATCATGACCGTGTTTGGACATTAACAGAATTGGTCAACTTAACAGACAATGAAACTATTATCGTGATTATTTTTGGACATAGAAGGAATTTGACTACTCCATAAATCATCATGATCATGTTTGGACATTCACAGAATTTGACATCTTAACAGACAATGAAAATCTCAACGTGATCATTTTTGGACATAGAAGGAATTTGATAACTTGACAATTCATCCTGATCATGTTTGGACACTGACAGAATTTGAAAACTTAACAGACAATGAAACCCTTATCGTGATTATTTTTGGACAGAGATGGAATTTGACAGCTTGACAAATCATGATGATCATGTTTGGACACTGACAGAATTTTGACAACGTTACAGACAATGAAACTATCATCGTGATCATTTTTGGATGTGAACAAAATTTGGACACTTAACAAAAAAAGACACTATCATCATGATCACATGAATAGTGATGATAAATGACGAGTTCATCATTATAATTTTTGGTATTAATCGAGCCATTGTTCTGCATGACTTCAAACTAATTTTTCCTTTTTTTAAATCAATTAATCGTTTATAATAATTCCTTTCCCCAACAGTTACAATTATCGTAAGATCAAAAAATCTAAGCCCTTTGAAATCCTTCCAGTCGTCAAAAGAATATATTTCACTTTTACACTCCCTCACTTCTTTACAGTGTGTCAGTCATTCATTGGAGAAACAAATAATATTTCCATAATTCATATTCAATAAACTAAATGATTGAATTAGGGAAATATTGTTCGCTACTCCAAGTGGGAGTTATAATAGGAGCAACCAAATCTATGTACCAATGTTTATGTTCTCACACTTCTTTACAGCATGTCAGTCATTCATTGGAGAAACAATATTTACCTAATTCATATTCAATAAATTAAATGACTGAATTAGGGAAATATTGTTCGCTTCTCCAAGTGAGAGTTATAATTGGAACAATCATTGCTATGTACCAATGTTTATGTTCTCATTTCTTTACAGCATGTCAATCATTCATTGGAGAAACAAACAATAGTTACCTAATTCATATTCAATAAATTAAATGACTGAATTATGAAAATATTGTTCCCTTCTCCAAGTGAGAGTTTTAATTGGAACAATCATTGCTATGTACCAATGTTTATATGTTCTCATTTCTTAACAGCGTGTCAGTCATTCGTTGGAGAAACAAACAATATTTACCTAATTCATATTCAATAAATTAAATGACTGAATTAGGGAAATATTGTTCGTTTCTCCAAGTGGGAGTTGTAATTGGAACAACCATTGATGTGTTCATTTTATTAATGCTCATGTTCACTTTCTAGATTATTTCTCTAATTCAATGGAGATACAACACAATACTTTTCTAATATATATTCAATTAGATAAATGAGTAGTAACAATTTCAACAATCGTCTTTGTAGCTAAAATCGTTGCATTTCAGGGAACACTTGAGGTACAAACTTCAGAAGATTGGCGCGTGTCTTCCAGAATAAAAGCCCCGACTTGCACTGATATTAAAATCGATTTCAGCCCCGTGGCGGAAAGTGCACTTGTACCGTTAACGCCCGCACGTGGGGGTTGAAAGAGGGGCTCCCAGATGTTTTCAGAATTAGGAGGGTGCAACTGGCGTGGGAGGGAGGGAGACATTCTTTGGCAGGGAGTCTCCCCCTCTTCCTCGGAGGCTATATGCCAGATTTCATGGCGTTGCGTTGTCACAGGCTTTTCCCTTTTTTATTTTTTACCATTATTATCATTTCTCACAGCGCGCCTGTTCTTGTTTTTTTTTCTTCCTCCCTTTCATCTTCACGCCGAGTAAAAGGCGGATGGAACAACCAGTTTTATAAAATCCCACCGACTGAGAGGAGAATGAATCGATTCCATGACAATCCTGCGAAGAGAATGTTGAGTTGAGTTACCCCATCTCCTGTGATGAGTGTTCATCATTTTCAAACACTATTAACACAAAATGCAATCGATTAAAAATTAACTTTCCTTGAGCTTTATTGACACGCACAACATACATGCAAGAAACGATATGAAACTAATGCATGGATTATTTGAACAGAAATTACACTGAATACACTTTATTGAATAGCAAAACACAATTTAAACTTTTTTTTTCACAACAAAAATTCGAAAATTAATGTAAATGAAACAAATTAAAAATTGAGAATTGCATTCTGATACATTTTATAAAAATATTGATCATTTAATTTTATATATGTGTAAAAAAATTATAATCAACATGCGATACATTTCTAAAATAAACTTATGAAATATGTGTACTTTAGGAAAATCTTATGTATAAAATCACAGAAATACTCTAGTGATGTGCAACTAAAACTTTAAACAACTCTAAATAATTTTTAGATCTTGAAGTTTCTGTACTAACGGTTTTGTTTCATTCCATAGCAATACTGAATAATTTTTTGGTGAATTTGGTTGTTAATAGCTCCATTCACAATCACTTCTTGTTAATGGTTCACTTTTTGCATAAGGACTACATAGATTGGGACCAATAGTTTAATGAAGATTCTGAAGAGAGATTCCCAACCAAAGTGGGATTCGAACCTATGATCTACTGAACTGAAGAGCAGACTGTAACCAATTAGCTCATTATTTTGACAATCCGGTTTTATTTGTTTATCACTTAAGAGTTACTTTTCACCCAAAAGTGCTAATCAAAGCGGAACCATTACAACAACCACACCCAAAGTAGGAATCGAACCCATAAACTTTGCAGTTACACCTATGAAACATAATACTACCTAATTAATTAACTCATTTCAAATAAAAAATGTTTGAGCCTAAATGGATGGCTTAATGTATAAAAGATTAGCCTAATGTATAAAAGGGATAGCTGCGAAAAAAAATCGATGCTCCGTTGTCCCAAACAGAAGTCAGGGTTGTTATGAAACGTAATAGTCTGGCAGCCTGCCAAGTGAATGTGTTTTACTTTTAAAGAATTTAGTTTAATGGCATAGAATCGAAAAAACAAATGGAAATGTGTTTCTTATAACAAATTAATATGCATTTATCAGCATTTAATTTTCAGTATTCCCAATTTTCATCTTTGGATAATTTTTTACTTTTTTTACTTATTTAATTAAAAAAAATATTTTCGAAAACTAGTTAAATTTTTTTATATAATATTTTTTAAATATTGGATATATTTTAAACAATATAGATTGATACATTTTTTATCGCTTTGCAACCACATTTTGCACACGAAGCCTCGTTCAACAGGAGCGGCAATTCCGAAGTTTACACCTGAGGGGAGAATCGAACAGTTGAGCTGAAGGACGGGGAATCGATTCTGCTCGCAACACGAAAGAAGTTGATCGCAGAATTGTTAAATTGAAAACCAGAGCTTTATTTGGAGGTTGAGGAAAGAAGAAAAATATTCATTTGGATTACACAAATTTAAAAAAAAATACCAGATTTGACCACAAAAATTGTATTGCAACACTGAATTTGACCACCAGCATTGAGTTGACCACAATATATAAGGAGAAAATATATTTTATATCTTTTACGCCCACACATACAGTTTATCGACATGTTCATCCATTTTTCTTTATCACAATTCTTCAAAAATTCGATTTTTAATGAGGTTTTTGCACAATGACCTAATTTTTTAATAGCTTTTTTCGTTTAAAAAATTTCCATTCGACCACATTCAAATATTATACATTTTGTCTTAAAGAGGACTTGTGGAAAATGGGGGTCACATTCATGACTCCCAAAGAGGGACTTTTAAATCTCCTAAGCAACTACATTATAAAAGACATGCTTACCAAAAAGAAAATCGCGCCATCCACCCCTCGTTGTACAAAAAGAACTCAACTCGAACTTGTGGCCTTCTACTTCGAAAATTATGACTCGCCATTAGGCCGCTATGTAATTATTCCTAAAGAAGGACTGGAAAATTTTACAAAATTCAAACACTGCCTAGTACCATAATGTCCAAAGGCAAAATCTCATTTTGGGACTTTTGTCAAGTTTTTGTCTTTTATTTAAGTGGCACGACACGTAGGCCAAGACCTACTGTACTTATATCTGTTTTCCTGACCAAGGGCCCCTGGTGTGTGAAGCTTATACCTCGAATAGCTGGTCAGCTTAACGTGAAACCCTCAATGGTTAATCCCCAAGTAAACTTGTACACATGAAATCATTTATTTTCATAAAAGTACAAAATTTGTATTCGGCACAATTTAATTTCTTTTAATGTGTTTGTAGATCCATGAAAGGTTTTACTCAAGAAGACTAGCTTGGCTGTTATCCACGCAGCCTCAAAAGAAATTTGAAATGTTAACAACATTGTTATCCGACACGGGAATTGAATCTAAGAACTGATGAATTAAAGGCTACAGTGCAAAGCGTTCGGCTACAAACAAATCTCAAAAATATTGCGAACGGGTCTTAGCTTTTCATTTACCAACACTAATTTTGTTCTTAGAAAATTATTGGTGATTAATTTGCTCTGGTAGACAATACACATGAAGATAATTTGAACAAAACTTAAGAGTTTAATATGCACACCACACCGCTGTAAATATTTACTCATAAGAAGGATTGATTTGTTTATTTATCATTCTTCATTTTTCACATGGGGGTTAATTCGTCCGGAACCTAAAATTAAAAGGATTCAGAATCATCAAAGACATCTTCGGTTAAGGTAGATTGGTTTATTTGTCACAATGGGCACATAGGGAAAATTATTAACTTGTAAAAACAGCTACTTCTAGATCAATTGCTTGGTTTCTTTGTTGTTCTATAATGCCATTTTATACACGAGGGGTGTTTCGACCGGAACCGCCTGTTTAAATAAGATTTAGACTATAAATACCTAAACGATCAGCTGATTTGTTTTTTTATTTCTAATTTATCATCCTAGAGGTTCAGCTTTTGTAAACAAGGGTTATATTAATCGGGAACAAAAGTTTAAAATGGATTAAGAACCTTTACAGACATCACCCATTAAATATTTCAGGACTTGGTTAATACTAGATTGACTAAGAATTCTGGATCAATATAATGCTTTCATTAGCAAGATAATCAACTATTTTTCTTGGTGAATCATTCAGGTGGTTCTTCGTAAGAAATACCTGTCATCATGAAAAACAAAATATCTTCCTCACATTCCATTGACTTTCACTATTGCTGTTACAAAAACTAGGGGAAAAAAATAGAATGTCCTAACCGCAGGAAAAAAAGCGAAGTGAAGTGATCTCATCTGGTGCCTTTTAAGTGTTCGCTCAGCAATCAAAGCAGCGCCTCATCTGCCGTTGACAGAAAAGGGGAGAGATGCAAACGGCTGCCGTCAAAATCGTTTGCTTTATTTTGGTTGGCGCGTCCCCGCTCTTTGCACAAGAGTTCCTGTCAGTAACCAGCTGGTGCTTCTTCCTCTCCAGGGAAGACAATCCTTTCTAGGAAAATGAAAAAGATCGCAACCGTACCCGAGATTACTCTGGAGGGTTTACTCACCCAGAGAGAGAATGCAAAAAACGTTCTTTTCTTTCATTTTAGGCGTCATAAAAGAATTCGACATTGCTTGCTAAATGAAAAATGTTAAAAAGAGCTTGTTGAAACACTCTTTTACAGCAATATCAATATAATTAATGCAATCAAATATTTACTCGAGTTGAGTTGTTTTCTCAAACATATTACCAGCATTTGAAGATTTATTTTGTGGCGGCAGAATGAAAAATATCTCAAATACAAGCTTAAAAATTACAAATGAAATAATATTTAATAATAATTAACTTATTAAAAAAAGTAAAAATCGTTTTTTTTTCTTTTTCCCCAAGGGAAATTAGAGAAATTTAGCATAAATTAGAATGCGTATAATTATTTAATAGAATCATTTTTTTACAAGCTTTACGGTATAAAATATTTTAAATGTTTCAAAAAAAAGGTTTTAAAGCTTTATTGCAAAGTGATAACACTTTTAATGTTAACTTGGAACCCTAAATCTAAATTCAATACGAAAAAAATGTTATTCTTTCGCATAGATTCAAATTTACATTCCTGATATCACAATCATCCGTGAATCGGAGCTATTGTCGATAATCCACAAATTTATGAGAAAAGGAACTAATAAACACAAATATGCATTTGTACAGCCTAAACAATCATTAGCTAACAAACTCGCTCTAATTACTGGGGAAATAATAAAATCATCATTTCTAAATCTGATCATTAAGTATACATATGTTTAGAAAATCAAACAAAACTGCCTGCTATTTTTTTATTTTGTTTATTTAATATATTAAAACACATTTATCATTGTTCTTGAAATTTAGACTTGTATATTAAGTAGATAATCGGATATATATATATATATATATATATATATATATATATATATATATATATATATATATATATATATATATATATATATATAAGAGAGGATCAACATTCATAATTCACAATATATCCGTAGAAACAAGAAACAATAATATATTTCAATGTTTATGAGAAAATATTTTCAAAATAATTTTTGTAAAGCATAAATGTTATACGTATTAATTAACAAAAATTAATAAGGATTATGGTTTATTGTTATTTAAAGAAATGCGCTCTATTTCCTTAGTTCAGTGTCATAAAAAAATCCTTCCACCTTCTCGCAAAAAACTATTTTCTATAGAACCATTTGAAATAAATATGGAATATTTTGAGATTCGAGGACGGGGTATTGGTTTGGTGTTCTTTGCATACTAAAACTTATTACTCTGTAATCTCCACAGTTTTAAGGAACTACAAAATAAGAACTATGCAGTAAAAAAAATGAAGTACTGCAAAATTCTCTTTGGAGATTGGAATCAAACCAACGAACTGTTGAAGTTAAGGTTACAGTGATAGTTATTCAAGTACCAAATAGGCTATTTCACAGTTGCGATCATGTTTGAAAATAAAAAAATGAAAATGACATTTGCGAATTTTTTCAAATGTAAGCTACATATTTATATATTACGTTAATTACGCTAGTTTTATTTTTAATTTATAGTCATTTCCAAATAAGTTTGATGAAGTTTGTCCGACCCTAAATTTCTCAATTGGCGACAATATTGAGCTTTAGTCTGAGTTGCCGTAACAGAGAGACAGACGGCGACATTCTTGCAGAAAACCCTTCCCGACCGAGTCGGCAGCAGAGGGCGTAGGAGGATCCAGATGGTCTGTCTAGCACGTGACGAGATGTGGAGAATCCGCGAGAGGGGCACTTGCAACATTCACAGGTGTCTAGTCAGTTGCTTTTTTTTCTTTCTTCATTTTTTCTATTTCGCGGGCCACCCGCGTTATTCCAATTGGGTGACCTCCTAGAGGTCGCTGTCGTCTCAATTCAGATGAGAGTTTCTTTTTCTTATTTCCTTGGGAATTTGTGTTCTTAACGTGACACTAGGAATTTCAGAATGAAAGACAAGTTGGCGATTTGTCTCAAGAAGCCAAAGAAAAAAATTCGCAAAATATGCTCACCAAATAAACAAATATAACAAAATACATCTAATTCAGATGTGCAAAATTGTATTTTTTAAGATATTATATCTTGTTTTCTTTTCGAATTTCATTTAAATTAAAATTTATGAAAATTAAGTAATTCTAGATTTTGGAGATAAAATTATAACTTCAATTATTTAAAAAACTTATTTTATTTTAATTATATTTAACTTTAAATTATATTTTAATAATATCTTTAATTTTATTGTAATTTTGTTTTTTACTTCAAGGAATATTCCCAATGTTTTTTATTTTAAGTATTTAAATTTATTTACAAATCAAAATTGATGAGGGTAAAGTGTGGCTGATCCCCACCGTTCCTTTAAAATTTTTACGTCAATACATTTATTATAAAAACCGATCGCCTTAAAATTTAGTTTGCATAAAAGATAGATTAATTTCACTTTAACAAATCCTCAGGCAACAAAAATATCAAACGATTAGTAATCGATGTGCTTAGTTGGAATCAATATTTAGAAAAATAGCACCAAAAATATTTTAAATAATAAAATGCAAAATATTTGTATTGGATTAAACAAATGATGTATGCAAAAAAAATTAAAATATTAAATTAAATAACCATTGATTCCAACCAAAAAATTTTTAATATCATATATTAATTTACTTATATTAATCTATTTAGGTATCAAAAATATTACATGTGTAGAGTCCGAAAACAAGCAAGATTAATATAATGAAATATTGAAAAATAACATTGGATATTTGTGAAGTTTCTAGGCATTTGTGATATCAACCAATTCAATGTTGATTAAATTTTTAAAAACATGAATTATTTCCAAGTTTTATTGAAAAACTTTAATATACACACCCCAGATAAAAATTACAAAAAACGAACGAATAATCATCAGAAACATGCTCATTATAATTTAAAAAAAAAGAGTTATAATTTTCTGTGTTTTTTGTTGTCCATTCTATGCTCTATCAAGTGCTGTGTAGTTAATAGGATTTTTTTTAACTATAAAAAAGTTTATTAAATATGCAGGACATTTTCCAGAAAATTCCGAAAATTAATTTCCCACTTATCAATTAACCTGATTCACATATATAAGAAGATTTATTATTATTAATATTCCAAGAAGCAAACATTAATTGTTATAAATTAATATTATATATTAACTGTAATAATTTAATTATGAATCATAATTATAAATGGAATTATTATTTGAATTTTCAGGATTATCAGATCTTGAGAACATTGATAGCGAAACTATTGAATATAGCAGATGTTGACATTATAACCCTTCCAAGAAAATTGTTCATAGATGGTGGCATTAATTTAAGTGTTCCAAAGGTAGAAACCAGGAAATGTTTGAAGCACCCACTGCAACTGGAAGAAAGCAGAAGCACCAATCATATTGCAGGTGGGATTGAAGTGCGGACCTTTCCATCTGAAGAGCAGTTAAACATTAAAATACTGTAAAGTCATCGATTACGATACCTTATATTCCACTTTTGAAAATAATTAATCGTTCCATTTTTCCGAAAGTGATCAAAATTTTCCAGTGATGAATGGCAATGGCCGTAATTTTCTCAATAGTTTAAGTATGAGTGTCACACACTCGTACATATATACACGTATTTTCGAGAGTTATTGTGAATTTACAGTCTTTCAAATAATTTATTGTATTGCACACACTTGAAAAAATTCCATTGAATTTTTACGAAACTTCTGAAGCATATCCAGCTAATAAAACAATATTTGCAGTATCACCGTCAACACAGGTTAGATTTGCTTATTTATTTGTTACTCTACAGTTATACTTTACTCCAGAGCACTTGTTTGACAAAGCTTTAAGTGGATATCACTACAAACATTAAGACCTAAACTGAGTTTGCTCTTTTAAGGCTCTACGATCATATTTCTCACCAATAGGACATGAACTGAATGGCTAAGGTGTGGTTTTCATTATCGGAAGGAGTGAGTTCGAATCCCGTTTTAACCGAAGATTTGTCGTGTTCTCTAAAGGAGGTTGAATTACGCGATTAGCTCATGGTCGCAAAGCCCTCTAAATGAAAGGGGTCTATATTGGGAATTCTTTGCGTGGATTTGCTTCTAAATTAGAGCTCCAGTGGTTCAGTAACTGCAGCCGCTTTCCGTTAAGATCAGCAAAATGAAGCATCATTTGCCTCGGGCAGTGATTGGGAGGGTGACCACATTCTCCCTCGCTCGTGGATTGACAACATGTGTCCACGTTAACCTGTGACGTCCAAAGTCCTTCCGCTGGTGGGGCGTAGATGTGGAGAAGAAGATGCCAGCTCATCATCTGACCATGGTTAATAATTAGGAGACATTTGGTAATGGGGGAGTATTCCAAACCCGTTAACCTTAAGGAACAGTCTCGGGCTTGCCTGCACTGCTATGTATATATGATTCTAAATTACGAAGACTGCTTTCCCTAACTGGTACAGTCCGACCCTGTGCTTGGTACAGGGAAGTTTGCTGGTGTAAAAACTACATCACTAATTAGACTAGGATCTTAAGTATAAAGTGTATACTGAATTCCTTTAAACATGTACTCGGAGGTGGTTAGAATCGAACTCATGAATTATTGAATCGAAAAATAGTTTGGTTTGGTTGACGTTCTATGGTCACTTTTCTCACCCGAAAGTTCATTGGATCGGGATCTACTACTTAAAATGGACTACGAATCACTAAGCGTCCGAGCTAGAGGTCGGAACCAAACTCATAAACTGTTTAATCTAAGGCCATACAGCTGCCAGCGCACCTGAGGTGCGAATCGAACCGATAAGGTAATGAACTGAAAAGCAATGCGCTAGTAATGTTGACAGTGTGGCTCTACCAGACTATGTTTAAAAACCTCAATCTGCTGTTCAACGATTATTTTTTACATTCAAGACCAAGACATTACAATTTAAAGTAGATTCTATGCCAATACAAGTATCCAAGCCCTGTATGAGATTCAAACCCATGCACTGTTGAACCGAAAGTCAGAACGCTAGCCAGTCCCTTATTGTTTTTAATTAATATTTTTGGTAGAAATTTTCAGCTATTTCTCTCTCTGTACATCAAATATATTTTATAAACTGTCATATTCTATTTTTGAAAACAAAATCCGTTGCATTTTTCGGGTGACATTTAAATGACTCCCTAAAAGAAATGTATTATTTCATGGAACAATATTGGCGATACCTTTTTTTGCACAGACAAGAAATGATAATCATACATACAAACACATATCTTGTTATGAGATATATTATATTGCAGTGTATTTGTGAAGCTATCATTGCCGCCAATAGGCAATACAGTTTAATGTAAACTACATTTGAAAAGAAAAAAAAAATCGCTGCATTTTATAGAAGTGGCTCGAATGTTTTCACTCACGGAACAATGTCGGCCGCACCTTCCTCAGCAGGCTAATCACGTCTGCAGTCGCAGGTGTCAGCGGCGAAAAGGGGCAACTTCAGTTATAGGAAACAAACAGCTCTCGAGGCAGAATGGAATATTTCAGCTCAATTAATAGACCGCGAAGAGGAGTTCATTTTTATGCAGCTTATCAGCGCGTCAATTATTTCTTTTTAAAGAATAATTCTTTTAACTTCATACACCTGCAACGAAACTCGAAACACCTGTTCTCAAAGTTTGAAATCGTTTGAAAAAAAAGAGAGTGATAAGCGAAAATTAAATATAAAATTTCGTTAATTATGGAACATCTCAAAACCGAACACTGCTGTCAATAGCTTCTTGGCCTTGTAATGCAAACTCGTGTCAGTTTATGTACTGTTTAGTTTCACATTTTGTGGAACTGAATATCTAAGAATTCAACAAATTAGCGATCGTTTTCCTTTTTCGTCTGAAGAATTGAAGTGAAATGAATAATAAGTAAAAGAAGTTATAATATTTATATTGCACGTAAAAGAATAAAGCTGGGAAATGTGGAATATTTCAAAAAATAATATTTCATAAACATTATTCAGTTGGAATAAAAAATATTTATAAATTTCTTATATTTTTATTAAATAATATTTTAATTATTATTAAAAAATATTATTTAATAAAAATACTTGGAGAAAAAATGCTCCCAGATTTAAAGGTATATTACAATATTAATTGGAAATTTAAATAATCCATTTAAATGCTTATTAATAAAATATACCTTAGTCATACAATACTCTTATATTTTTCTTAAATAATTTTAATTATTATTTAATAAAAATGTAAGAATATAGTATGACTAAAGTAAAGTATATTAATAATGAGCATTTAAATTGATTATTCAAATTTCAAATTAATATTGCAATATATCTTTGAATCTGTGAGCATTTTCAAACACATTATTCGAAAATGTTTCATTAATTTGTTTTGTCAATTAATTCTATATTACGTCTAGTTTATCGAAAAAAACAACGTCATTCATTAGCTCTTATAATGAAAAGTGTAATAACTTAAATTAGTTTTATTTGCACATTTCCTACCTTGTTGCCAAACATTTTATTGGCATTTAATTTATAAATCGTTTACGAGTAAAAATACTTTTTTAAATTAAAATTGTATGCATACAACGGCCTGTATATAGCCTATTATGATTTCATAACAGCTATGCAATTGTTTATTAATGATATTCTTATTTATCATTAACAACCAATAGCATAGCTGAATACTAAGAAAACACTTGGAGGCATTAAATATGTATAAATTATTCAAATTTGTTCAGCGTCAATAATTGGAATAATTCCGGAGGTTTAATCTACAGTGTATGCGTAAGTATTAGATACACCAAAATCTGCAGTTTAAAGTGGTTTTAAAATTATTATAAGCACAAACACACATGACTAGGGTGGAATCGAACCCACGATCTGTTGAATTGACAACTAGAGCACAATCATTCAGCTGCCTACAGATTGTGGTTGGTTGGTTATTTTGATTGTTGCTCTTGCATCTTTGCCTACTGGAATTGGTTCTGCTGAAACTCACATTTCAAAATTAATTTCAAATCACTATAAATGTCTACGTCTGTGAGAGAATTGAACTTATGACTAATGAATTGAAAGAAATAAGTACTAACCGCTAATGCTAGCTTGATTCTATAAGCGATGCTTTTAATAATTCTTCTATGTTAACCAAAAGTGATAATCATAATTATAATTAATAAAACTGCGTCGCAGAAATAAAATCACATATAAATTAATCATTAAATTATAATTTATTAAACATTTTAATTAATAGCATTAAACAGGATCTTCAAGGTTTAAAGTTATTTTGTAACTCTCTTGAATATTTTAATATTTTATCTAAAATTTTAAATATTAGTTACTATTTAATAGTAAATAAATATATTTACAAACATCGATATTTTCTTATGAACAAAATTATTAAACTTTAAAATCTAATGAGCTTATTAAAATTTCTTTCAGAATCATTAGATTATTTTGAGTCTACTAATTAATTATTAAGGAATTAATTTTGTCAATAATGGATAATTATTCTCTTATAAAATTTTCTAATTTGAATTTATTTAAAAAAAATTAAAGCAATCGATCAAAATTTTTATTTTAGTGGTCATTTTATTATAGAGATTATTTATAATAGAGGTTATTTTAAGAGGTTTCAAAAACCTTTTAGTATTAACTTAGTTTGACATTATACAATCATATTTACGCAAACAAGGTCTTGTTTGACGGGGATAGTTTGAAATAGGGATTCAGAAATACTACAAATATACAATAAGATTTGGGAATCGAACCTATGAACTGTTGAACTGAAAGCCAAAACGCTATCGATTGGAACACATTAAGACTTTCTATGTAAACAGTAGGTTAAACCAATAAACCTGAGTCTGTTTTATATGCAAAATTATTTTTAACATTGGTTTAATTTAAATTTTTTTCAAAGAAGAAGTATTTTATTCGATACCCTATTTTTTTTTCTTTTTAAGTGTTTATATGGAATCATGGTGAAAATAAACAAATTTTCTAGTATCTCTAATAATTTACAGTAAAAATATGAAAGTTGAATGAAAATTTTACTTCAAGCATAATATAACATTTTAAATACAATTAAAATATTCGCGACTTTTTTTAAAAATAAAATAAAGGCATTGTCCACCCTAATAGCTTCGCCAATTTTAATGAGGATGCCAACAAAGAGCTGAACAAAGGATGCGGTCCTGATGTCATCAGTTTGTCGGGCGCATTTTTCCGATCGAATGCACTCATAGATTAATCCTGCAGTCATTATGCAAATCATTAATTAACAGGAATTCTTAGGAAATGAGTATCATTACGTATTCCAGAACGGACTGCGGTGTTCCAGAAGATTATTCAAGAAACCGCAAAGGCATTATTTATTTGATGGCCTTAAGATTCTTTTATTATTAATCTACAATTAAAAATGGCAGCTCGTTTTATTTAAACATCACGCATATTGACAATTTTAAAATGAAAATTAATTAGAAAGATTGTCAACTTATAGTTTTTGAATCTGTGAAAAGCTTTCGGTTACAAATTATTGTTTTGTAACTCTTTTTATATTATAGAAACTGTGATTATTTTTTTTAAAAATATGTATGAACACATCGTTTAAAAATAATTTTTAAGATCATAATAACTGGTTCCTCAAGGATTTTTCGATAATATACGCGATGAAAAATCACTATACTATATAAAGATCCTTAACTGGAAATGTCAATGAAATAAAATTCATAATCACATATACGTTATTAATCTATTAATTTAATTTTCTGTAATGAGTTTGGCGAAACTTTTAAATATATTGGCTATGAATTTTCTTTTCGAACTCAAAATATTTTGTTACAAGGTACTCTAAGAAATCAACACTAAGAAAACTGTACAAGGCATACTATTATTTTATTCATCTCCGCTTTTTATCATCAATTTTCATATTTTTATTTTAAAATTTTTTAGAACACATAAAAAATTTTCTAACTATTTTCGGTAAAAATATAAACGAAATTACACCACATAGATCTTATTTTGATTTATATATACTACTAATTTCTTAATAATCACGAATTCATGAAAAAAATGTAATAATAAAAATAATTGACAAAAATAATAAGCGAAATAATAAATAAATTTATTCCAGAGCATTTACATAAAATAATTTTGACTCATTAAAACTTGAAGTCAAAAGATTGATTTTGAAAGGATAGAATCAAAACATAAAATACTTTTATTAATTATTTTCATTAGAAGCTGTCTCTTAAATTTTAATCAATTATCTTTCAATTTTTATTACAAATAAGTTCATTTTTCACAATTTTGATAATGATTAAAATAACTTTACAAGAAGAAAAAGGGTTATTGCTGTTTTAAATTTTTATATTATAGAGAATATTTTATAAATATTGCTGTTAGGGGCGGAGATGATTCCCAATTAGAGACATCGGTAATTTAAGAGGAATTTTTTTATACAAAAAAAGGGCCAAATTTATTGATTCTACTTGCAATGAGGTGATGTCAGCCGCTTCCGGTTTTCCCTAAATCTTGACGTCGCTTTTATTCCTAAAAATGCCTCCAAGGATAACTTCTTCATTCATTTCAACAAGAAGGTAAAAAAAAAGAACTTACTTTCGCTGACCGGCGCCTCGACCTTCCCTCTTCTTGGATGGTTTTCGTGCACTGCTCCACGCAGTCGGCCAAAGTGGGGGCCGTCTGCTGCTGACTATAATCCTGGTCGTTGAGGCAGGCCAGGGCGACTATGTAGGCGCTGGCTATTCTCAGGATGGCCAGCTTCGAGAGTTTCTGATTGTGAGCATAGGCCGGCACGGCTCGCCTCAGATTCTCGAACGCAGCGCTGATCGTGTGGACCCGGGTTCGCTCCCGGGCGTTCGCCTCGATCCGCCGCTGCCTGCTCATGCTCTTGTAGTTCCTCGGCCGCCCCACGGACCTCCTTCGATGGCCGTCCAGCAGTTCCAGGGGGTGGAACTCATTGGGGGTGGTCGAAGAGTGGGGGCGATCGTCGTCGATGACCAGTGGGTTCTCTTCTTTCGTCGTGGCACTGTGGAGGGCAGGGGAGCAGGGCTCGTGCTTTCGTATGACCGACTGCCTGAAAGTGGGTTCTTGCTTCACCTCAGGCGGAGTCTTCGAGTTCTTGGGCTTCCTCCACTGCTTTTGTCGCCTCTTCTTCTCGCTGTCTTTGGGCGATGTTTTGCTGGCAGACAAATCCAGTTGCTTACCAAGCGATAAGTCTAAAGTCTCACTCTTTGTGGACAGATCTAGGGATGTGGACGGCCCCATCACGCAGCCACTATCTCCACTGCTGGGTCTCTCTCTCTCGAAGACATCGTCCATGTCTTCCACCTCCACTTTAGTGTCCAGTTCGTTGTCTTCGTCGTCAGAATCCCACCGGAATCGTTTCATCAACAAGACGTCTTTCCTCTTCTTGGGCTCTGAAGACTTCCTTTTATTGCGCTTGCTCGATTCCATCAGCATCTCAGAACTTTCAAGGGAATACTTGAGGAGTTTTTCCTGAGACTCAGGAACTTTAGGTTTCACATCCACTCCGCTATCATCACTGAAGCCATCATCATTGGCTACACAACAGGCTGTAGACGAGCAGGCTAGAGCCATGGAAAATCACTGTTGGTACACACAGTGTAAGCCAAACTGTATCACTGCAAAATATTGCATCATTTGCTAAAATGCTATCGAATTTTCACTATTTAGCACCATAAATACATCATTTCCAAAATTTCGATGTAGACAAAGCATGGAGTGTCTCAAATGTGAGAGTAAAATTCTCATCTATCAATCGAATCATTTCTCCTTCAAAAACGGTAACATCCCCGGTGACTTACAGAGTGACTACCGGCAGGTCATCTGCTCGGTTCGAGGTAACGTTCCAAGATCGCCTCCATCCACTCGAAATTCTCTGCGCCATCATGATCGCGGGTGAGTGGGGGGTTACCACAACAAGTGGTGAGACGATTTTCGCCAAGCAGAAGCGCGCCAATGGGTTTTTCCTTCCCAGGACTCGCCGAATTGCATTCGCCAGTGAGATGGAGACAATAAGGAGAATTTCTTTTCCCCACTCGGGATCATTTTAAAAGATTATTAATTTTTTTTAACTATCTTTACTTTGTTGTGAAAACATTTTTCTTCAGTCACTTCCTCCATTAACATCTTCTATTTCGTTGAACGGTACATTTACTGTAGGGAAGGCTGCAGTTTTCGCCAATTAACACATAATGTGCGTGTGTGTGTGTGTATATATATATATATATATATATATATATATATATATATATATATATATATATATATATATATATAATGTCGAGAAAACTTTTAAAAAATTGCAAACCTAAGCGAAATATTTTTTGATTTTTATGCATGGCAGAAGTGTATTAAAAATTTAAAATAAAACTTTAAATAGAAAAATAATTTTCCATGACATATCAAAATTTAAATTTAAAGCACAAACAAAAATTAATAATTTTTCTTAGTTTTTTTCTATTTTTATTAGTTAAACCTTTATTTTTCTTATAGTTATTTGCTTGTATGTATTTATGTATGACTTTATAATATCAATAACTAAATTGTGAGGCTGGTGAAGAATTTATTGCAAAAAACGATGCATTAATATTTTAAGAAGTCTGGACGTGATTTATATCAGTTAACTAGCAGTTTTGAAATTTAAAATTTTTGGTTTAACAGTTTTATTCCATTAATCGCAACTTTAATCTAACGTCAATTAATAACGATATTTGATGTATAACCCAGTGATGATCATTACAATCTAGTTAAAAAGAATTTCCACCTAAGCTATTGGCTGCTTTTAAATGCACCCTGAACGATTCCACACCTGTCTGCTTTCATAGAATAAAAATAAAAACATGCATCTATTCCTAAAAAAAGGTTCAAGGCACTGCCCAGGGTCTCGCTAGGATCAAGGCCGTTACTACATCCAAGCGATTACTTGTTTTCAAGGCACTGGAGGGCTGCTTATGTGGCATTAGCTTAGAATTTTGCTTTTCCATACTATATATTTGAGTTCGATTTTTGGGGGAAGGAATATAAAAGTTGGTTGAAATTGTAGTTTTTATGATTCTGTTGCAGTTGTTATCTTTGAACAACTGTAATCTTTCGAATCTTACTATTCTTCGGGAAAAGATATCGGGTTCGAATTCTTCGCGTTTCGATACAGCAGTTCTTGTAGTTCTGTAACAGTTCTTGCAATCTTTCAATTCGAATCCTTGGGTAAAAAGCCATATGTGATTTGGTAATGTAGTTCTTGTATATTTTCATAATTTTTGAGTTACTATTTTTCGAGGAAAGATATCAGGTTCGAATTCTTCGGGTTTCGATACTGCAGTTCTTGTAATTCTGTACTAGTTCTTGCAATCTTTTGATTCGAATCCTTGGATAAAAGTCAGATATGTGAGTTGGTAATGTAGTTCCTGCATATTTTCATAATCTTTGAGTAACTATTCTTCGGGGAAAGATATCGTGTTCGAATTCCTCGTGCTACGATATTCTCGTTCTTACAATCTTTCGATTTGAATCTTTGGATAAAAAGCAAATATATGTATCGCTATTATAGTTCTTGTATATTTTCATAATCCTTGAGTTCGAATCCTTCAGGAAAAGATATAAATATATTTCGATACTGCAGTTCTGTAATCGTTATCGCAATCTTTCATTTCGATTGCTTCAATTTTAATTCTTGAGTAAAAGGCAGATTTTGATTCAGTACTGTATATTTTAATTTCTTTGAGTTCGAATACCCGAGAAAAAGCAGATACTTGATTTGGTAATATGATTCCTATAATTGTATTTTTATGATCTTTGAGTTCGAATCATTCTGGAAAAGGTATAGGTATAGTTCGGTACTGTAGTTCTTAAAATTCTTTAATAGCTTTTGTAATCTTTTATTTCATAGCTTTGGGAAAAATCACACAAATATGATTTAGTACTTTAGTTCCTACTATAATTAGTTTGCAATCTTCCATTTCGAATCCTTGGAAGAAAAGCATAAAAGTGATATGGTACTATAGTTCATATAACTATAATTTTATCTTTGTGCAGTTCTTAAATTGTTTTGTATTAGTTTTTATAATCTTTCAATTCAAATCATTGGGGAAAAACATATAGTTATTCGATTGTGTATATAGTTCCTACATTCTTATAATTTGATTTTTGGGCGAAAGCTATAGATATAGTTGAGTATATCAGTTCTTATAATTCCGTAATAGTTTTTGTAACTTTTCAGTTCTAAATCTTGGGGAAAAAAGTGTGTGTGATTCGATATTGGAGCTCCTATAACTATATTTTCATAATCTTGGTGAGTTTGAACTCTTGAAGATAGATATTGTTTAGTATTCCAGGATTCGTTATTTTGTTTCTTTAATTTTTGAGGAGTACAAATTTTTGGCTAAAATAGCAGTTCTGTTTCTACAGAAGTTTCTAATCTTAAATTCCCAACCTTAAAGAAGAAAATTACAGATGATAATAAATTGATTTTAAATGAGAAACATTGACTTTTTTTTCAATCACCTAACTTTCATACATTCTTGCTCATAAGCAAAACATATTGCAACAATAAAATATATTCACGTAAAATGACATTCCACTTTAATGAATATTTTTCCAGATTCAGTGAGTGTGGGGAAGATATCTACCTTATTCCAATTTTTTTCAAAGTAAAAAATTATATCAAATATTAAATTTAAATATTTGAAAAAATTTATTATTATATAATTCCTTTTTGAATATTATAATGAAAATAACATAATTTCAGTTGCTGTTGAAAAATTATAAAAAGTTATATATATATATATATATATATATATATATATATATATATATATATATATATATATATATATATATATATATATATATATATATATATATATATATATATTACCCGATCACTGTGCCATCATCACCCCAAAGGAAAAATATAATGAAACGCACACATACACAGAGAAAAGAACATCCTTGCCCGAACCTGAATTCAAACCCTAGAACTACTGCTTCGAAGAATTTAGGGACGATATATATATATATATTACAATTTGCAGGAATATGTAAATAGATTTTTTTAAGTTATAATAAATTTACTTGACCTGATCTGAAATAATTTGATGTTATCAGTTTGCAAAATGTGTCTTTACTAGTATTAATTCTTATACCAATATTATTATTATTACCAGAGACATTCATGTAATGTATTTCTATTCTTAAATTACTCCAATTTACCATTATTTGATTCGGTAACTTAAATGTCTCTACAAAAGTTTTCATAATTCTTCAAGCAATCAGAAATTTGTGTAAAATTTTAGTATTTTAATGGGGCAGTTTAGAACACAATTAATTTTTTTTATGTGCAATAAAATGCTTCTTAATCACATGCAGATGTTTTATCGGGCTCTCAAATGAGGACCAAAATGTGGACGAAGGAGCGGCGTTCCTCCTTCCTCAGGTGCATCACCTGCTTCAAGTCACGAGGCACAGATTTCTTTTAAAGAAATGTGGACACACACTACCGTATTATTTCTTATACCAATATCTGATTTAAAAGAAATTGAGGGAACTCATTGTATTGCTTGCATATGAAATCTGACGTGAATTTTGAATTTTTCATGTGTGCGTTTTCTCTAAAATTTACGCTTATTTGTAATTATCTTTATTTTGTTGGTAAGAAACTTTTTTCTCCCTAAAGCCCGGCAGCCCTTAGGCCTTTGCCCTATTCCGCTCTATAATAGGCGAAGTGGTGGCATCTCATATAGCGGGGCACCCAGGGGGTGGGCCATCTTCACCCCGAAAGTGAAGTGATAAAAAAGACAAACACAAGGAGAGAAGGAAATATACATGCCCGAACCAGGATTCGAACCCGAGACCTACTGCTTTGAAGTTAGGGATTCTAACCTCCACGCCATCGGTAGGATTACTTGCGAAAAAGTGAGTAATATAGAATTTCATTACTTCGTGAAATTAATAAAGGGAATTTATATTTAATCATCTTATATATATTTTTTTATCTCTGATAATAATTGCAGTAGAAGGTTTAAAAAGTTCTTAATTGTTCTCAGAAAATAATCGAAAAATATACATTATGATTTCTTTATGATCTGCGTATATTTAATAAAAATATTATTTTTAACTGTGTAACTCTCATATCTTAAAATTAAAAAAAAAGCAGCACCTCATGACACAATTCCACTCTAATGATAGCATTATTTCTATCATTGTTCATCGTGATATACACATGATGAGGATGGTAATGTACATTAGTAAATAATAGTAAAATGAAATACTCTATTAATAATGATGGTAATGTAATAATATCAAAGTAACATCGTAAACCCTAATTTCCATATCATTTTAAATATTTATCGAATTTATCCTTGAAAAACATTACCATATATATTATACATTAAAATGATATTAATATCCTGACAAATAAAGTGAAATTTCTAAATAATGAAAGTAATGTAAAATAAAATAATGTATATGAAAATGTGTGTGTTCTCTTAAGCTTTCATTTCAATATTTTTCTTTCAATTACAACTCGCAATTATTTTCGAGTTACATTGCCATCACATAATGATGGTAATGTATGTTGATGAATAATGATGATAATATAATAATAATAAAATATCTTTTTTAATTTTTATTTCTATATTATTTTTTCATGGAAAAAACTGAAATTATCCTCAAAATATTTTATCAAGATATAGCACATTGGTATATATTTATTTCGGTGTATAATATCTGATGAAATTTCTCAATAATATTGGTAATCAGATAATATTAAACAATATTATCATAATACCAGCATTATTGAACCCTTAAGCTTCAGTTTCAATGCCTTTATTATAAGAAAAATTCGAAATTATGCCTTCGAGATATATTACTATTATATAATGCATTTTAATAACGGTAATTTACCTCGATGTATAATGATATCATTAAATCAGATCCTCTTTGAGATACATTACTATAACTTATGAAACATTATTATGCATCTATATATAAATAAATATTGTTGTATATAAACAATATTTTCATAAGCAATCTTTTCTTACTGAATATTGATAAACTGTTAATGAATAAATAATGAAAATTTCAATTAAATAACAATTCAAATTATTTAATCATAAGAAAGAAACCTTATATTTATTTAATGTCTTAATTTAAATTCTAAATCAATTGTCATATTTTTCTTACAGTGTATAATAATATAAAGGATATATGATGAAATATATAATGTATAATTTACATACATTTTTAATGATTTTTCGTTAAAATTATAAATTTGTACTATAGTATGGCTAATAAAATTAATAAAAGTGGTAGGGATGAATGATAAATTATTTTTCATTTGTGAATATTTAAATCTAATTGTAAGAGAATTTGCAAATATCTCTAGAATCAATAATCCGTTATATAAAACTATTAAAAAGAGTTCACGCATAAATAACTTAAGACAATTACAAATTCAAATGTATGTTTCGAATGAAGCAACAAAAATAAAATTTACATTTATTAAATTAAAAGTAGAGTTCGTATAAAGTTCATGAATTTTTATTAAAAATATTCAATGAATTTCTTTAAAATGAGCTTAACTTATTACATATTTATTTAATTTGATGTTTTTGTTTTTATTTTTTTTTTTAAAATTCATTTGCTTATATTATATTTATAGAATACATTAAAAAATACCTTTATTAAAAAATATTACTGAATAGTAATATAAATTGAATATTTCAATGAATAATATTTTCATTAATTAATAGAAAAATTGGAACAATTCAAGAATGAATCTGAAGAAAATTAAACTCCTGAATAGAGTATATAAGTTTAATTAATTTCACATACTAAATGTGACTTCCGTTAAAATTAAATTTCAAAAATGTGAAATAAAAGCCATGCGTCAAAAAATATGAAATATGGTGATTATATTTGCAGAATAAAATTCTATTTGGAAACTACGAAATGCATCAATATACGTCTGAGTAAATCATATGATGATTCTATAATAATAAAAGCCGCCCAACTTGTCTAGTGGTCAGCGTGCCTGACTGCGAATAAGGAGGTCCTGAGTTCGAATCCCGGTTCGGGCATGGATGTACTTTCTCTCTCTCTATCTATCCCGTCTTTGTCCTTGTATGAATGAGGTGTGAATGGTTGCCTACCCTATAAACGGGTCCCTATGGCATGTGTGTAGAGCAAAGTCGTACTTTCACCTTCATGGCGCTCTGATTCAAACGAAAGACGCTCCCAATTGACTTAAATTCGCATAGCCAAGGCATAGCCAGCTTGGCTTGTCCAAGGGTCATTAGTAACAACAATAATAATAAAAACCCTACTACTTAGGAATGGCCATTCTCTCAAGATAGTGAGTTTGAATTCCAAAGATCCGCATTCATGGCTCGGAAATAAGCCATAGTCACAATGCCTTCCAAGTGAAATGATACCTCTGGGGTTAAGTATTAGGGGATATTCTGATTGGTCCTTGCTCTAAATCACGAAGACACCCACCTAACTGGTAGAGCCCGATTCTGGGTTAGGTACAGGGAAGTAGGCTGGTGTAACAGCAACTTACAAGGAGCTATTTTCTTCAGAATTATGACCAATAATTGTTCGCTAGAGCCTCTGAAGAATTTTGTACCTTTTATTTTGTTCTGTTTTGGTTTGTTTGTCACTCAAGGGTCCGGTTTTTTACACGAGGTTTAAATAGACCGGTGGATTCCGCGCGAATCAGTATAAATATCCAAACTGAAGGTGGATCCGAACCCAAGAATTGCTGAACCGAAGTCAAGAGCACTAAGCATTTGGCCTCTATCTCAACCCCTTTGTTCTATTTCACACCATATTAGAAAAAAAGAACTTTACGAGTATTGTTACCAATTTCTTATAATTCTAAAGATTATTTGCAGAGTTTCGAAGTTGTTCTTTTAAATATAATTCGTGTTCATGATCAGTAGTGTGATTGAGTTTTTTTATTTTAATTTGTCAACAACTTTTTACAAGACTCTGAAAACAAAAACTATTCCAAAATTTGGAAAACATCGAACAACTCAGAAGAAGGAAAACTTTATGAACTTAAAATTCCAGAATTAGAATCCATTTTAAGAGTTGAGAGGTATTTCATTTTGAGATTCGAATTCAAAATATTCCAACTATCGTATAAAACTTAATCTTTTTCAAATTTGAAAATTATTAATATTTTTTTTATTAAAATTAAAAATTTAATAAACTTCCGAGAATCTAAATGAGAAAACAAGAAACTTTTAAAGATTCAAGATTTTTAAACTCGAATCCTAAAGTTTGAGGGGTTCTTCAATCTGTGGATGCAAAAATTTCCAATTATGCAATTTCAACAAAATTTATAGGAAATTCTTGGAGGAATATTTCTCAAGCTGAAAATTTTTATTTTTTTTTATTTTTCAAGATTCACAATAGAATAAAAATATTCCAAAACTTTCTCTAGAAACATCAAAGAATCAATAAGAAAATAAGAAATTCGAAAACTGAAATTCTTTTTAAGATTCCGAAAATACCTTGGTGTATGAATACGCCAACTTTTATGCCATACTTGAAGAATCTTTAACAAATTGAAATTTTTTTTATTTTAATTTAGCAATATTATTTACCTTAATATTCGAAAATCGAATTCTTTCAAAGACTCAATTTTTTTTCTTCTCGGTGAATTGAAAATAAACATTATTACATGCGGAAAAACGTTTTCTGAATTGGAAGTTTTTGATTTTAATTTATTAAAATCATTTTGATTGAGATTCATAGGAATTAAAAGTATTTCAAGATTTAAGAAATTTCGAAGAATCCAAAAGAAAATAGGAAGCACATTTAAGTACTTAAGAATTTTAAACTCGAATTCTAAAATTTAATGGATTCTTTGATCAGTGAATTCAAAAACTTCGCTTTATTATATGAGATCTGAAGGAGAATATTTACCAAAATGAAAATTGATTTAGTTTTTTGTCTTTAATTTACCATTGCTTTTTCAAAATTCTATATAATATAAAATATTTCACGATTTGAGAATCCTTGAAGACTTAATAAAGAAATAAGAAATTTCTACAGATTCAAAATTTAAAGATTTGAATTCTTAATATTCGAAAGCTGCTTCTATCAATGAATTCAGAATATTCCAACTTTTGAACAAAACATGAAAATATTCATCGAAAAAGGCTTAAAATTTTAGATATTATTCTTTTAATATAAATTATTTAAGATTTTTATTTCAAATGATCCATAAAAAAATTTTTTTAAGATTCAAAAACTCAAATTTTTTTCTAAAACTCGAAAATTTCATTGGTATGTGAATTCAGAGAATTAAAACTATTGTATGAAATTCGAAGAATATTCATCCAATTGAAAATTTTTAAATTTAATCACTCATTGTCATTTACCTTAAGATACAATGGAATTCAATATATTTTAAGATTCACAAGAAATATTGAAAAATCCTTAGATAATAGGAAGCTTTTAGAGATTAAAGATTCGAAAATTCGAATCCTTTTTAAAATTTGGGGAATTCCTTGTGAATTCAAAATATATTAAATATTATGTTAAATGATTTTTACCAAATTGAAAAAATTTTTTGATTTTAACTTATGAATACGTTTATCTTAAGATGCAATGGAATTAAATATATTTTAAAATTCAATAAATATCATAAAGTCCAAAAGAAAATGAAAAATTTGTAAATTCAAGATTCAAAAACTAAAATCTTTTTTTTAAAAAAAGATTAAAGGAATTCCTAGAGTAAAGAATTTGAAAATTCTATTTATATACGATTTCAAACTAGGAGAGAAGTCTTTCTCTAACTAGTTCGCACCCTTGACTTTTAAGGCGACTTTAATCCACAGCGATTCCGGTCCATAGATTGCCAATTGTGGTAACCCGTTCAAAAACCAATTCCTCCTCTCTTCTGATGCGGGTTGCTATGGTAACGGACAGAAGTGGGCTCTGACCAGATGTGCAAGCCGACCAGCTGACGGAAGAAAAGAAGAATCTTTCCACCCACCGCTACTGCAGGTGGGTGAAGGAGGGGTCGGAGAACAGGCAGGATTGTTTGCTCTAATGGCCGCCGCTTTTGAATGGGCGCTCTTTCGGGAAGCGTCCCCCGATGCGGAATTCGGATTATTTTGTTTCTCTTTTTTCCAGCTTACGTCATTCTCCAGCATCTCTCTCTCATTGCTCATGTACAAAAGAAAATTTTTAATATGCTGAAGTTTTCTTCTCTTTTTTCTTTCTTTTGGCGTCAATCATTGCATTTAAAAAAGTTGTTCGCAAAGGGAAAAATTAAGATGGCGCGAGCGAAAGGTCTTTTATTTTCTCCAGCCCCAGATAATATTAATTCTGCGATGGTTTTTATGACTCATTTAATTTAATATGAAAAATTTCCATTTATATGAAAAATTACATTTAAAAGATGAGATAAGGTGTAAACTAAAATATTTAAATTAGTTGTTCGTGAATCAGTGTACGTAATTTCAGGATTTAAAATTGAAAGTTGTTAATTTTTAAATCTTATAATATCCCTTTAGGTCTTCAAGTTTTATTAGAGTAATATTGTAAGACATGAAGCAGAGTAATATGAGAGAGAACGATTATATTTACTGTGTGAAAATTGAAAAAAGTTTTGAATTTGTACCGATCCTTTATCTCAACAACTAATATTTTTATTTTATTTTTTTAATTGTGCGTTACTCTTTCCCTCTCTCTCTCTCGGCCAATAATCAAACTTCCAAAATATATTGACTTCGAGTTATTTAATATTGGAAAATTCATATTTTTTCCAATTAATAAATATCGAATTAATCCTCACGTGAATTTTGATAAAATTGTCACTAATATATCAATTCCTTAAAAGGAAAACGTTGCTGTATAAAAACCCTCCAATCAATTAGTATTTTTTTTGTATTCTTGAATAGTTAAATGTTATATTGCGAGATTCCTTCCTATTTATCTATATTGATTAATTTTGTAGTAATTGATTGCAATATCAAAAGTTATTATCACTTTAAAGGAAATACTGGATATATAATTTTATAAACTTATATATACAAACATAAAATTTTAATTGATTTAGTCTTTTTTTTTTGAAGGAGTTGAGAGAAGTTTATTTGTGTTTTGTTTATTCTTTAACTAATGAATTCCCCTTCCCCTGCTCCCTTGATAATAAGGGACAAGTTTTATTTCTTTTATTTGACATTTTTTTATTTTATTTTTCCCAATTCTCTTGGTTTTAATTACTACTTATAATTTATCTCATTATCACACTAACATTATTTTCCATGGTTTTTCATCATGTTTCTTGTTTCTTTTTTTTAAAAATTTCTAGTTCCTTTAAAATACTTTTCGTTATGCATAATTTAAATCACCTTTGCATTTATTTTACTTAATATTAAAAAATTTTTACTATTAATTAATTTATTTATTTAGCTTTTATTAAATTTTTAATTTTACCACAATTATTTATATATAAACGAGGTCTTAGATATTGCTTCTCTCGTAGGGAAAAGTGCTGGGTTCAATTCCAGCAACTGTTTGACAATGGAAGAGGGATTTGTTTGATTCTGGCAATCAAACAATCTAATGATATCAAAAATAAAATTATGTTAGCTAAAGTTCATCAAAAATACTATATAAAATGAAATGTAAGGTAGTAGTAGTAGTAGTAGTAGTATAAGGATTTAAAATAAATGATATATAGCACATATAATGTACATTTTGTTTTTGTTCGTTCGTATCTGTTGTAAACGGTTTTCCTAGACATTTGAGAGATAATAAATTTTTCGATTGGCTGCTTTTTGGGTTTTTTGCTTATAAATATTACGTTACATGTGTGTCTAAAGAGGTAAAGGAAATAATGAATGAAAATATTTTACACACAAAAGACAAAAAATACAAAAACAACGTACATGTAACCACATATATTAAGAGTATTAAAAATATTAATTTTAAATTAATGAGAGATCCATATCATTTAAATAAAAACTTTTAGTTGAGTACTTTCTCTAGAATTTATTAAATTAATAATCAGATGTATAGTTTTATGAATAATAAAATGTTAACTTAATTTTTTTTTACTAAAAATATTTATCTTTCATTTAAAAAACTAGTCACTTTGATATTCGCATATCTTTTTCATTTAACATCTCGCGAAATCACTGAATATCTTTGAATGAACTCGTAGGTAAAGTGGTTATACTTTCACAGGAGAATTTTTCGTAGTTATCGCGTCGTATTTCTACATATACAGTGGGTGTTGAGTTAATGAACATAATCCGTTTTAAGACTAAGTTCGCTATCCGAATTGTTCGTTAACCGATCATCGATATACTATAGATTTGTTGTGAAATCGATTCATTCGTTCTGGAGACTCTAATTATTAAATTAAAAAAAGGATGTATAGAGTTTCTTAATAAGTTTATTTAAAAATACATACGTAGAGTCTCGGATATTAATCAGTCCCTTACCATTTTTTTGTTTGTGCGTCATTAAAGAACATGTCCGATGTCGATTGCTTTTTTCTATTTTTTAAAACTTTCCGGAAGTAATTAATAGCATTGTTGTTGAAAAGATCCCTAACCACACTGATATCAGCTTTGTTTGGGTGCCATTCTAAGACCATAGTTCTCATTACTGATATCAGCTTGGTGTGGATGCCTTTCTAAGACCATAGTTCTGATATCTTCCCACTTTTTCAACGAAAAAACGAGGGGGAGGGGGTACCAAATAAAATGAAATGAGTTTGTTTTGAATGAAAAAACAAAACAAAGCTAATGGTCTACTTTAAACATAAATATTCTATTAGAAAAATAAAAATTTTTCCAGTTTAGAATTTTGAAGTCTGATAGGCAAGCAACATAATTCAAGTGAGATGAAAAACAAATTTTGGTCCGTTGGGTTTGGCAACCCTGCACATCATGCTCCAAAGGTAAAGAAATGTTCGTTAGAATTCGTTTTAGTTCGTTATGGGAACATGTCCGAATACAAAAATCTATCGTGAAAGTGTTCGTTGTCGAATTTATTCGCAATCTGGACTGTTCGTTAACCGATCACCTACAGTTACAGAAGCAGAGACATAATACGTATTTCTCATGGTTTAGCATTTGCTTGAATCAAACGCAAAAACTGTCACTCGGAAGATACTACTACCAATATGCTACTACTAGAATTTCATGTTTTGTCCCTCAATCGCCATCAGCGAACATTATTCTTCAAGTGGTTTGGGATTCGAAATCAGGGCCTTCCGTTAACAAGAACGAATGCCGCAACCAAACTGTCCACCGCGGGCTCTTTTATTACAATATTTCCCAAATGAATTATGATATTAAATGACCATAGATGTATTCTCTCAATGGATTAAGGCATTCATTGTTGAATATTTTTCGATACTTAACAAAAGTACGAGGGAGAATCAAAAAGTTCCCGTAATTCCTTTAAATTTTTATTACCACAATGCAGATACGCATTCACTTAATTACTTTTAAGGTAGTCTCTTGCAGAAAACATTCATGTGCGCATTTATTCCTGTCACTGCTTTATATTTTGAATCTACCATGAATCCCAACCAACCAGACATTATTAGAAATAACGATAAAAGAACCATTGTGCTACCTTCCGAAATCCAGCTTTAGTTTTTATGTTTTATGCTGTATAATGTTCACCTCTAAGACCTTTAGACCACAGTAGTCTGGTTCGCTAGATACATCTTTGAAAGTAGAACAGAAGGAAGAATCAATAGGGAAAATTTACTTTTCATAAATTTACACAGTTGGAGAATTTAAAAACATTGTGGCCTGGTAAGTTAGGGCGTCGATTTTATTATCGAAAGGCAGTACAGACGGTATTAGTTTTCATGGAGCTCCAAAACCAGAGTTCAATATCCTGTAGGATAAGTGTACCTAAAAAACTAAGGAAAAATGATTAATAAATCGAAAATAACAAACATTTATTAGTTACGATTAATTTATTCCTGGTTTATATGAGAAAAGAGAGAGGAGAAAAAAATGAAAGCAGAAAATTAAATTAATTTTAAAAAGTAAAATGAAAATTACATAAATAAAAAGTGATATACCACCTGTGTTCGTGTTGTTGTCTCTTTGGGATCTGCAGTTAGGTTCTGTTGTATCCTCTAGATGTGGGGTTTCAGTCTTACTATTGTTCTCGGACTGTTTATGTTTGCCCAGCATTCAAAATATTGTAGATCGGTTTCTTTTCTATTTCTTAGTCGACTTTTTCTGGAAGGTTGCTGTAGAATTTTTGGCTTATCTGAAAGAAGTAACTGGAGATGTTAGTAACTCAGAGGACACGCATGATAGCTTCATTTCTGAAATACCATGGTGCCTTAGAAATCATCCTTAGAATGTTATTTTGAATTGTTTGAAGCTTCTTAAGATGACTGTCAGCTGCTCCTCCAAAAATTTGGCAGTGAAAAGTAGTGAGTTAGCTTCCCTATTTAACCGAAGATCTGCGTGTTAACTAAACTAACAGTGGTACATTGAATATGCCTTGGTTGCAATGTCCTCCAAGTGAAATGATACTTCTGGGGGTGGCAGGTCAAGGATTGGAGCTCTTTTCTGGATCACTTCTTCTAAATGACGTAGACCCCACCTAATTGGTAGAGTTAAACTCTGGACAAGGCACAAGATAGTATTCCAGTGCGCACGCCGAATTTTTTTGTACGAACGATGTCCCTGAATCATGCAGCTGTCGTCTACCAGAGATTCCTATCCGCCTCGAAACATTCAAAACAACACATTAACTGTTGTTTTCTGCAACAAAAGGCCTTCCTTTAAACCGCTTTAGCACATAACCTAACAACTGTAAACAATTGTAAGATAACTGTACATGCGCCGTGCATTGGTGTTGTTGCACCAGCATGCTTCCCAGTACTTAGGCATGAGTTGGACTCTACCAATTAGACAGAAGCAGCCAGGTGGCGTCTTCGTAATTACGAAGCAAAGACCAAGCAGAAGAACTTGCCTTACCACCCCCCGTGATATCATTGCACTAGGAGGACATTCCGACCACACCCATGCGCCAGAGGCCTTTAGCAAACACGACGGGTCTTCGATTAAGTCGGGATTCGAACTCACTACCTTCCGATAATGAGAACGACGCACTAACTAACCAGGCCACCGCGGCTCTGTTGTGGGAGAGGACTGTTCATAGGTCACGTGTTCATAGAGAAGAACTTCCAAGGACTCAACTTGAAATGCATACATGCTAGAGACACAGCAAAAACTTGCATAAATTTCTTATTGTCCGATAGTGGCTGGAATCGAACCCGAAACATTTCACTCCAAGGATCGTAACCTTAACAATAAAGGCTCAAACCAAGCATTAATTTGATATTTTTTACTCGCGCGAATTTGAACAGATTATTGGTGATGATTAAACTTTTTTTTAATTTCCCATATTGTGCTTGTCGTATTTAGTAGAGAAGTTATGTTTAAAAAACTATTATACCCCATTTTAACAGAATAATCATTACCATATTTAATCATCTGAAAAAAGATCTCTTCTATAAAAAAATTTTCTTTTTTCATTGGGAAAATAAATTAGTAAACAATACATTTCAATTAAAATATATATTTTTATTTTGCATCACAGGAATGTGGAAGGTATATAAGAGAGGGCTGACTCTCTATTACTACACTAATCGTGAGTAAAACATAATAGAATAATAAAGTAATTTAAGTTGAAGGATTTTTTTTATCAAATTATAATCTAAATATCCATGAAGGGAGCTCCGTGGCTGAGTGGTCAAAGTATCACTCCGCTAATCGCTTGAGAGCGTAGGAGTGTGAGTTCGATTCCCACCATCGCCCTGGGTGTTTTCTTCGTAATTCTTCTGTGGTTGTACATCTGTCATTGTGCTATTTGTCCTATTATCAACGAAGACTTACAAGCTGATCTCAAGAATCAAGCATACAAGTCTGAATATATGTAATGTAATAAAATAAATAAATGAATAAAACAATAGGGCGCTCCATGGCTGAGTGGTCTAAAGCATCACCGCTAATCGCTTGAGAGCGTAGGAGTGTGGGTTCGATTCCCACCATCGCCCTGGGTGTTTTCTTCGTTATTCTTCTGTGGTTGTACATCTGTCATTGTGCTATTTGTCCTATTATCGACGAAGACTTACAAGCGGATCTCAAGAATCAAGCATACAAGTCTGAATATATGTAATGTAATAAATAAAAAAATAATATCCATGGTCATTTTAAATGAGAATTTTTAGAAGATTTATCCATTAACACCATGTGCATCAAAATGTTTTCGCAATGGCATATTTATTAGATATCGGGATCAAGAATTAAAAATTCAGAGAAGAAATCCGGACATCTGCTCGGTGTTTGGAGGGTTTGAACTCCGTCATGTTGCTGCTGCAGCTAAAGGATATTCGGATCCTTTTGGGGAGTAGAGGTGCTATCCAACACTTGGCCAACTGGCATAGTGTAAGGGGTAGTGCAGGTGCAGACATACTGAGAAAACTAAAACAACTTTCCCTTTCTCACCGGACCCATGTCAAAGTTACCGGAAATGAAATTGCCGGATAGTTTGGCAAGAGCTGGTGCTGGTGAGGTCACAACGCTTGCCTTTCTTATTACTCATGGGGCTATTTTCTAAATATAAGGCAATGGAAAAGGCCGTTTGGATGGTCCCGCCAGTACACCCGTGGTATGAGAGTCGGTGCCCTGGTTCGAGGCAGCAGTAGACGAATATCGAACTGCTATTACCCGTTTCTTTAATGATCACCTGTTATCAATGACTTTTGTTGGAGGCAATAAACACTTCGAAATCTGCACTAAGTGCTGTTCTGCACAAGCCTCCCCTGGTCACATTTTATCTTGTCTGAGAGTTACCAGGCAAGACCTGGTTCAAGACCCCGATTAGTATTGGATTTCTTAAGGGTGAATCAACGCATGGACCTGATATAGCACTGCTGGTCACGGGGAGGAGAAACAACAACACCCAATACCATGTGCATGAAAATAAAATTGTTCATTTTATCATGTACAATGAAATATAGGAAGCAGGAAAAGCTTTTGCACTATTTTTATTATTCTACGTACTATTATTACTCTTATGTACTGTTTAGTTTCTCTAATGTGCTATTTTAATTACTCTATGAATCAATGCAGAGGCTTCTTTACTTGAAACACTTGAAAGGGTTATTCATGCTGCATGAGATCTAATGTCACACCGTTGCTGTAATGTGAAAGTTTAAAGAATCACCTCAACTGCTCTTTTCGTCATTGGCCCATGGCTCATAGTTAGAGCCATTTAGCGATTTCGGTTGGCAACAATTGTCAGCCAAAAGCACGATGTTATGCAATAGAATAATTAATAATTGTCTCATTCAAACTAGTATTACAAAACTGTACACATTGATCAATCTTAATTAAATGTAATTACAAATAAGCACTACATATGAGTATTTTATAACATACTGTTTCTATAAAACACATTAAAGTTTCTTTCAACAAAATTTTGAAAACAAATCTGACATTGGTCCAATCGCTTGGTTGTGTGTGTATGTATTTTATATGTTATAAATAATTTTTTCTAATATTTTATATGTCCTATTTGTCACTGAAATTCTGATATATATTTATTTCCCAGATTTCTAAAATATATAAAATGCATTCACATTGCAAACTTTTAATGTAATACTTATGGCGTATGTATTAGTTTTATAAAAGTTCTTATAAAATGCTTTAAAGAAGCTTAAGGTTCCTTAATGGGGAGAGGATTTTTCCTCCTTGTTCCCTCTCTGCCAGTCCTGCCTTATTTGTCTAGGCGCCTCTAGGATTCTGCTATGGGTTGAGCAGGATAAAATCTACGTGGAACTTGTGCGTCGGGGCTTTTGGGACCTGGCGTAGGAAAGCCTACACCAGGGGGATAAGTAATAACAATAATAACATAAAAGTACCCGTAACTTTAAAAAGTAGTAACGGGTGCTTTTATGTTATTGTAAAACACATATATAAAAATACCCTTGGTGTAGTGAAGCCTACACCAGGAGGATAAATAATAACAACAATAACATAAAAGTACCCCCGTTACTTTAAAAAAATATTTTGTATTTTTGCCTTTTATTTGTGATATAGTTCTGCAATTTTATATTTATCAAGAAATTCCTTATTTTCTGATATTTATTCTCCATTATTTTCATCAAAAATTAAATTCCTAGGATTTGAGATCCATTTAGGATTCGAGCTGGGATCTTTAAATCCTAAAAAAGCTGGGAGTTTTTGAAGTTTGATACACGGCTCATCTGTAGAAAACTATATTCTCAATTGTCATGCATTCTTTAAACTTGTGGTTTGTTTGTCAGTAATTCAGTTACGATTATTAATGTGAGACAACGATCGGCGTTCATATGATTTGGTGAAGATTCATTTTTTAATGATAAATATTGCATTTTTAGAAAACTTTATTTCAGAACATGCGATTGAGACCTAGTCCATTCGTAATAATATTTTTTCTAACCCATCACAATGAAAGTTTTTTTAATCCAAGATTCAATTTACAGGTACTAATCTTATTTTTGAAGCCACGCATACATCCAAAACTATACTAATCCACATTTCTTTCAACTATCAACTTCAAAAGGACACATCACTAGTCGGATTGTGAAAGGCGTCGTTCGTGCAAGCGGAAAGTAGGCGTGTTTTATATCGCCCATAAGAAATTGCAAGTTTTCATTCTGAGATATCACAATTTAACATTAATAAATTTGACTAGGGAGATAATTAAAATACACCAAAACCCCACACACATATAAAAACAAGACAGAAAAATATATAAGAATATATAGATTTCTTATAGGATTCATTGTAATTATAAGGGAGAGGGAAATTTATTTCACAAATAAATTAAAGATAATTTAATTAAAAAACTTCGCGGAATTACAGAGTCGTAAAATATATTGCATATATTTTCCCTTAGTAGTCAAAAAATTATTTATAATTCTTAAAAAAATAGAAGTAAAAAGAAATACTTTCTGATAAATAGCGCAAGCTTTCAAATGATTATATATATATATATATATATATATATATATATATATATATATATATATATATATATATATATATTAGGTTGGTGCGTATGAAATGTCAGATTCTTAAGTGATTGTATAAAACTGCCTGCATATCTTTCTTCAAAAGCTGTTTATTCAATCAAAGTATGCTCCATTCGCTTCAATACACTTCTCCCAACGAGATTTTAAAGCGTAGATGCCTGTCTTAAAAAAATTTTGGTCTTTAGAATTAATAAACTCTGATATCGAGTTTTTTAGACTGTCTTCATTTTCATAGTGTTTACCCCTTAAAAACAGCTCTAAATGCTTGAAAAAATGAAAATCGGTCGGCGAGAGATCCGGTGAATAGGGTGGATGCTGCAGTGATGAGCATACGTTTAACCGATCCAGCTTATTTCGCTCTGTCAGTGCGTGCGGTACCCACTTGTCCATCTTCTTAACCTTGCCAATCTCAGAAAGGTGTCTCAATATCGTTGTATGGTCAACTTTCATCCTGATAGCAAGTTCCCTCGTGGATACGGCTGGATCCGCTTCCACTAGAGCCTTCAGGTCATCATTCTTCACAGACTTCCGCGCGGCTCATTTTGCAGTGAAAAATCGCCAGTCCGAAATTTTTCGAACCAACGCTGCACTTTCCGATCGTTAACCGTATTCTCCCCAAACGCTTGGTTTATGTTGCGTGCAGCTTTTGCAGCACTATTACCAAGTTTGTACTCATATAAGAAAATGACGCGAATGTCGGCAGAATTCATATCGGCAATAAACTCAAAAGAAATAAAAAAGGGAAGACCTTCGAGAAAACCTATTTTGCTGAAATGAGTCTCTGGCAATGGACAATACGAGTATGAATGAGGTTATGCCAAATACAAAAGTATAACGAAAACAGGGAGGAAAACGTCCGCATGTAAAGAGAATCCGACATTTCATACGCACCAACCTAATATATATATATATATATATATATATATATATATATATATATATATATATATATATATATATATATATATATATATATATATATATATATATATATATATATATATATATATATATATATAGATAGATAGATAGATAGATAGATAGATAGAAATATAGATATAAATAGAGATAGATTTAGATATAGATAGATGGAAGATGGATATGTATATAGCATATAACCGTCTTTACTAACCAATAATTTACGAAAAATACGATTTCACAAACTATTGGCTGGTTCCTAATATGGTTTCATAGACACATAGTTTTAATTCCCATTTACGAACCAAAATTTTGAGAAATTTCTTTTTTTTTTAAGTCTTTTTATGTTTTTTTTATCATCGGGTTTTTTTTGTTTGTTTGTTCTCCACAATGAAGAGATCTTATGGAGCAACAAGATCAGACTCAATGATGACGCAACTGTATTTGAAGCGGAAGCCACTGCCATCTTGATCACCATCCAGTTCGCACTCGAACACAACCTGCACAGATGCCACATTCACTCGAACTCCCAATCCGTGCTTATACTGCACTCTTCGGAAAGGACTACAAAAGTGACACCATCTCTGTCATCCAGATACTCTCAAACGCCATCCATCAGCCTTCACATTCCATGTGTAGGGATCCGCTACAATGAGGAGGTGGACCAAGCAGCAAAAGAGGCCACCACTCTTGATGAAGTCCAGGTTACAGTTAGGCTCAGCAGGCAACAACTCATCACCCTAACTAATGAGGAAGAGCTCCACCGTTGGCAACAACAGGGAGAGAATTCTAACAAGACAAGGAGACTCTACATCTTTTCCCCGAAAGTCTCCAGGAAAAAAATCGCCTCGGACTTCTTCATGAACCTGTTCCTCTCTGGACATGGTACCTTTGGGACTTATAGAAAGCGTTTCCATGACAAGTCGGACACCTGCCCCCATGATGGCGACATCCAAGATGTAAACCACCTAGTGTTCGGATGCGAACACTACTCGGATGTCCGGAAACGGCACTTCATAAAAGGCTACAGTGCTGAGAATCCCATGGCACTCCTGACCAACAGGATTTAGGAAAGAAATACAAGAGGAGCTGAATCGTCAACTCTCTGACTGTACATATTGTAATCATAATCATGCAGATATTTTGTATTGTATCTTGTTCGTTGTAAATATTTCTTACATGTAATCAAGTCAATAAAGGCCATCTGGCCTCTTCCAGTCAGAATGAGTCTCAGTGGATTGCCCAAATCTGCCCAACCCAGGTAGTAGTTTATATTAAGTGATTTGGTCATCTCACCACATTTTAGGAGTTCCCCTCTTTGATCCGCAGGACCCCTTTGGCACACAGCGCGTGTCTTGCTGCCGTACCTGGGTTCCTCCCAGGATAACTGTCGCAAGGTGATTCTCCACTGTATACCTTCGAGTAAATAGGTTTTCATCTTTGGATAACCATAAAGAGGCTGTTTTTTTCGTTCCAATTGAGATCATGATTGCGTCTTTTTTATTGCGATTCTCATTGGTTTAAAATATCCAAGACGTCAGATAACGTTTCATCTACGTCACATCCTATTGAGACGGCGTCCTAAATCCGACTTGTCGACGAATTGGCTAACTGCCTTCAATCGCATTCTTCGAGCGGCAGCAAACAAGGCGAAGTTCGCCATTGAATGTTTGAGTGTCGTCAGCGAAGGGAAAAAAATCCATTCATGATTTTTACCAGTAATAAAGTAGTATTTTTCAGTTAATTTTTTCTGTTTGTTAAAGTTTTCAAAATCATGAAAATTTTTTGTTGTTCTAACTAATTAATTTTCAAATTTTGAAATCTTTTGGCGATATTGCTTCCAAAATTGAACACGGTGAAAAAGAACAGTAAAAAAAGCAAAATGAAAATGACAAGATAAAACATACTTTTTAGGTTTAGTTTAAACCGCCAAGGATCCTATTTATATGCATTTTGTTCATTTATTTATTCATTTTAGATAACTGGATTGACGTTTACATTAAACAATCGTAGACCTTTACATTTATGGATAATTTATTGCATTGCTGATTTTAAGAACCTGTGTATATTTTTTTTAAATAATACGTGTAGAATTCCTTCCTCCAATTTTAATTAACGTCTTACAGTCCATGGGTCAGACTATATTCAATAGCTTCAAGTGTAAATATCGTAAGGTACTTTTGCAAAGAATGGCTTAAAACCGCCTCCTGAAATTGACGTTCCAGAAGCAATGAATTCGTCAATAGAGGCTTCGAGGGATGTTGTGGGAAAAACGACATACAGGTCATTCACACACGTTGGTTTGATAACCATTGCAGCTGAGGAAAGCTAAGAACATTTGCATGATGAAGATGAGTATTCAGCCATGAATTTCAATCCAACAACTCCCTGAAACCTCAGGATTTTTGAATGCGGATTTGTTTAATTTGTACATAAGAATATAACAAATGAGAGAATGCTTTCAGATATGTCATACTATATATAATACAATGACGTTATATGGTGAGTTTTCCAAGACAAACAGATGAATGGTTAACAAGATTGAGATACTTTTTTTAAGACAAACAACAGTGATATGCTTTACTACATCGAAAAAAAATGGGACAACATATTACAGAAACCCCAACACCACCACCATAACACGGTTTATCAGTGACGCGTTTTAGGACCTCGTATAACGTATTACGTAAAGATAATTCACATTTAACTTTTCTCCTTAAAAGAGATTTAAATTGAATATTAAGGAAAAACTATGTTAAGAAAAAATTATGTGTGCGCTTTATTAAAATTAATTTAAGAACATTTTAAGTAAAAAAATGTATACTAAATTAACTTAATGTTCCTTAATTAATTAAAAAAACAGTTCATTTCAAATAAATCCAATAATTCAAAAAACAGTTTTATGACAAGTTTATTCGCTGCAGCAATTATATGAAGTAAAGTTCTTTTTTTAGAAGAATGTTCAAAGGTCAGTAATAAAATTGAATGTAATTTTATACGAACATAATTGAAACAATGTGCAAACGTAAGCGAAATGGCTTGTGTGAACGGTACAAATCATAATGAATTCTGCAATACCCCGAAATATAGCGTGGGAAATCAATGCGTCATAGGGGGAAAATAAGTGTTATACGACTGACAAGTAATATGAAAAAGTATTCTAAGAGTACCTTGTTATAAGGGGGGATTACTGTATTATAAATGTAGTTAGAAACAAAAAATGATTATTTTTCTTGATTTTTTGTCAATAAAATGATAGTTGTTTTTAAGTATGAATTCCGTTTCTACGTGTTTCTTATATAATGCATACTAAATAATATTTTTTCTTACAGTATTTTATTTATATAGAGAACGTACTTTTTGATAGAAAAAATTATTTTTAAGATCTTTCACTTATTATTCTAATTTACAAACTTCAGATTTTCAGAGCCATTTTTGCAGATAATCAATTAAATAAAGAAAAAAAATCGAACAAATCAACATAAATATGAGTTTCAGCTATTTATAATCACATTGGCTAATGTAAACTTAATTTTATTACTTAAGATTCACATTATTTACAAATTTATCGATTCATTTTGAAAATTTTTCAAAAGGTTTTGCTTTTTTGCTTTGAAAGCTTCTTTATAAATTGAAATCTATATTGGAATACAAACATCACGGATATTTTGTTGTTTATTGTGTGTGTGTGTATATATATATATATATATATATATATATATATATATATATATATATATATATATATATATATATATATATAAGAGAAAATTAAATATCAATTAAATACTAAATTAATTAGAAACATAAAATATTTTATAAATTTTTTTCATAAAATAAAAAATAAACTCACTAGAATTACTGAAATAAGGAAATATAGTACTTATGTATCAGCGTCACCGCGGCTTTTTAAACCGAACTAAAATTAAAATTTTTTTCCTATAATTAGAAAATTTCTTATCAGAATTAGAAGTCAAATTTTCAAAAGTAGAAAAAATATTCAAATTACAGGTTAAGCGTTAATTCTACTTAAGTTCTGGAACAAAATTAGCTACGGTGACGCTAATACCTAAGTACTGAAAATAAATCTAAAAATTCCAAAAAACGTTATTTTGATAAGAATTATGTTTTAATTATATTAAATATTGAATGAGTGAATGAATGAAACTCTAACCATTTATGTAAAAATATTAGTCCAACAATAGATAACTTGTAATTTATGACGTTAATTATATAACTATAGTTCTTATGCCCTAATTATATCATAATTTATGTCAACATAATTATGATAAAATTGGATTTAACCTGCTATTATCAAGTAACTACACAAATACAACTAAGTTAAAGAAAAGTCATTTATGTAATATTCAAATTTATTGACAAGAGCATAGCATTATGTTTGAAAAAATTGAAAACAGTTTTTACATTTGAGTAAGAGGAAATACCATACCAAACAAATTTAATGTTTTTTAGCTTAAATTCAAAATCAAAACTAGCTTATTGAGAAATCGAAAATTAAATAATATGGACAGTTCGGAAATTGCTTCGCCGAGTTAACAATTGAAGGGTTGTCGCTATAATCTTCTGTTCAGCAATTCCTTCCTCGGGTGTGGATGTTTATGATGACTGATTTCGGGAATCAGTCTTAAGCTGTAGATCCTAGCTAGCATTGTTAACTACCGTGGGTATATATATATATATATATATATAGGCGGCTCTGTCTTTAAAAAGCGCGTCATTCGAATGATTTATCTTCCAAATTGACTTAAAAAATAATTATTATTTTATTAGAGACAGGAAAGATCGTTTTGAAAATGAGAGTCAATTTACCAACAGCTTACGGAAATAATTTCGCTTCAAGGAAGAGCTGTTGCTAAAGCATTCGATCTCTTCGTAAAGTTTATCATGCAAAGAATGTTCATGGTAAAATGAAAGTTGAACTAAGACATCATAAATCATATTTAAGATACGATTCTGCTCTTTTCCACCCTTAAGAAAATAGAAAAACGATAGGAGCAGAAAACTATTAAGTTTCTAGCAGACACCTATAAAGGCCTCTTTCTCAAGATGTTTTACGTACAGTGTCAATGACAGCGTAGAACATTTTTCTGAATGACATCTTTCATTCTGTTACCATAGAAACATACACACACAATTTCGGTTTTTCATGAAGTTCTCGACCTTCGAGTAAAATGCGGAAATTTTCCTGGACGTTTATTTGTAGCATTTGGTTTGACATTTTTGGAAATTTATCTGAAATATATATATATATATATATATATATATATATATATATATATATATATATATATATATATATAATCTTGAATTGAACGTTAAGCACAGTGTACATAGCTACTTTAAAATAAGGCTGATATAGTTAATCACTTGATTTGTTAGTAGTATTATCTTTTTTTAATAGCCATTACAAAATACTTATCGTAGAACTTAAGTTGCCTCTTGTAGATTATGTAACTTTTATTAAAATAATTGAAGATTTTTTATCATTCTGACTAAAAGTTATCTGTATTCAATTTCCAAAAAAATTTAATTTTTAATGCATCGATTTTATGCTATGCAAAATTTTTTAGACTTATTTAAATTAGTATAGTACGTTTATTGACTTTATATCAATAGTGATTTATAACGTTTTGGTTCCTTTATTCACTTTTTATTTATAGCTCAAGAGTTTGCTATTTTCTCTTTAATTTTATAAATTACATTTTTAGCTAAACTTCTCTTTTAAGTGAAGTTCTCTTTTACCCTAAATCAATAATGGAAGGTGAAATGACAAAAATAGAACATTTATTAACATGCATTGAGTTATAGAAAATATATTTTCAATAAATTTGGTGGATGAAAACAAATAGTTCTTATATATCACAGAAGAAGCTGGCATCGATTTTTGCAATAAATCCCTGGTTATCAATGTAATGCCTAGAATTTTTATTATTCAAAAATAGGAAGTTTTTTTCTATATTAAAAGTATTTGTTCGAAGTTTATTTTGTTCTACCATTCTTACATTTTCGTTGAAATTTACGATGAATTGTGTTATTTACTTTAAAAAGAAGTGTAGATAGATATATAATTTTATTCACATTATATATTATTCCCTGGATTCACTGATCGCCTACAATTTTACTATCTTTTTTATTTTTGATTATTAAAAAAAACTAAAAATATCGTATACTCTTCCTTTTTCAAGTACGTTTTTGTGATTACGTTTTCGTCAAAATTTTCTTAACTATGTTTCTAAAAAAATTTAAATATCTACTTACAAACAATAGAACAGAAAAAAATATGTGAAATAAAAAAATTGGAAAAGAAATTCAAAAATATATCTGTATTATAAGAAAATTAATTTTCTAAAGTGCAGGCGAATTTTCTTATTTGGAAAGCAAAATAATTTTTTCGCTGCTATTAAAAGTTATTCTACTGTCTTCATTATTATTATTTTTTTTGATATTCTAATATGCGAAATAACTCTCTTATGTTCTCTCTTTTATTTATATTACCCCTATATATATATATATATATATATATATATATATATATATATATATATATATATATATATATATATATATATATATATATATATTTATATATTTGATATTTAATTAATATTTTATTACATAACCGTAACAAATTATTGGGGATGGAGTGTCGTGGTAAATAACGTATCAATGTCAAAATGGAGTCGAACTCACCAAAGCTGTAAGGTAAATGAAAATTAAACCAGTGCTATCCTAGTTGTTTATATTTTCCTGTTCTATGTTATCTATGGTAGCCTGGTTCAAATCGTTCTCATAGTCGGAAGGTAATGTATTCGAATCTTAACCGAAGATCCACCGTGTTAACAAAATTAGGTTGATGCACATTAAATAGGTCGTGGTTGCATTGTCCTCCATATGAAATGATACACCTGGTTTTGGAAAGTCAAATAATGGGGTCTTCTGTTTGTCTCTTCCTTTTCAAACTTACGAAGACTTCGACCCAGTAGTTTTCACCCAATGTTAAGTCCCATCATTGGGCTAGGCACATACATTTGAAGTACTTAGCCAACACCAAGCGACTCGTAATTTTAAACCGCTGTCAAATGACGAGGTCACACCTGAGCTGGTATCGTCCTTTCTCCATTCACGCTACACCAGCAGAAGAACTTGGACACCTCACGTTGGTGTGGACATGTCCCAACCCACAAGCTCTAGCAACCCAGTGAAGGAGAATATGGTCAAACTTCAAATGACAGCATGCGGTAAATGATGTTTCACTTTGCTATTCTTAATGGGAAGCTGCGTGAAGCTACTGAGTCACTGGAACAGTGTTATAGGGAAGACATGCCACTGCTCACGAAAGAAAAGTATTATTCTAATTACAACATGATTCAAAAGTTGAATTATTCAGTATAAGTAATCTTATCTTAGTGAAGTTTTAACTTAGAGTGAAAAGTAATAATGAAATTGAGAGCTTTTCTGAATGGGGAAAAGCTACAGATTCGATTTTCATCAGCAGCGAATACAAAATTTTGAATTTCAACATCGTGCTTCTGTGGTAGTAAATGATATGAAATTTTCAGAGTTTCCTTTTTCTTTGGAACACTTGTGGGTTGACCGTGCCATCATGGTACAACCAAGTTTTTTAGAATTTTCTAGATTACTTTGCTTGATGGATCATAACACCACTCACTATCTATAAAAATTTCTCCAAGAAAGTAAAAATATACCTGGATTATATATATATATATAAAAGTCTTATATACAACAGTTTTCAACTTAGGCTGCCTTCCACACATATCTTGCTATTTACAAATGCATTGTGGAAGGTAGGAAAGCTTCATAACACTCTTAGGCTGTTTGAATATTTATTACCTTGAGTAAGACTCACACTTAACTTTGTGAAAACAGTTGATTTTCACAAAATTAAGGTTTACTGTGACTCAATGAAAAGCGAAAATAGTATCTTGGTCTTAATGAAAATCCTTACGTTAAGTCTTAACTATCACTGGACAATTAGGAATGGTGTTGACATTTTCATTTTCAGTAGATAGTTTAATGGGTGGGCAATTTCGAATTTTCCGACTTTTCCTTCTTATGATTACGTAAATATGGTGTTACACCGTAAATTTCTTTTCGAAATATGAGTTGTAGTTATATCAAAAATGTCTTCATAATAGCCTCGCCCTTTAGTCTATTTCATTACTCGGTGTCTAAATTTAACATTATCATATATTATAAAAAAGTATTATTTATTACGGTAATACAAGAAAATTTACCGAATTTCAGTGAAAAAATAAAACCAGGAAGTTTGGTTTCTTAATCGCTCAACTCTTATTTTTGGCACACGAGGGCTGATTACACCAGGACCAATTCAAAATGGATTCCAAACTACAAAGTGTGGTTCAAAAGCGCGCACTGTTGGACTAAAGGCTACATCGCAGATTCAGCTGTAAGCTCTGTCAAAGCTGCATGGATGGAAAACTATTGTTTATTAGTATAATTGAACTCTCCATTGTTAGTTAAAGATACGTGAAGTTATTGAGTTTAGAATCTTTCCCAAGATTAAAAGAATATGAATATCGTATCTTTAATAAATGATAATGAATAAAATTTTAAGGACTTGTAATTTTTTTATCAGTACTCACCAGTAGTAATTTTGATACACAGTAAAACAGTTATTACAGGCATTTTTTTTAGTGATTACTTTAATACCGTATAATTGGTGTTTACGTACTATTCCCTCAACAATTTTCACCCAAAAGCATATCGTCTAATGGTAGTTTTAATAGTTTTTTTAGAAGTAAAGGGAAAACACAGTAATTTATAGCCGTATTGAAATAACAGATAAAATTTATTTATCTATAGCGCTAAATTTAGATAAATTAGCCCTAAATTTCAATATTTGGCAAGCATGTTTTGCAGATATAATCGACGGGATAATACATCTGTACACTGAAGTTTTGTTTAGCAGTACTTGATGTAGAAAATAAAAAAATAAAACGATTTTAGATTAAAAAAAATCCCGTAGAATCTTATTTACAAGCGATTAAAAATTAAAAGCTATTAATATTCATTTTGGCGACAAGATGACAAATGCGATGTTTTGGCGACAAATACGAAAAAAATATTTTTTTTTAAATTTTATTTATTTATTTTTTTAGAGTGAGAACTAATAAACGACGATAAACTTCAAGAGATAAATTAGTCATTATAAAATATTCAAAATAAAACAAATCGTTTTTTTAATACTTTATTTCAGTAACTTTCTAGGTTCAAAACAGAATTACAATACATTCTCTTCATTAAAATTCACACAGTTCCATTATGACACCAATTAGTCGCTGTCGCCATTTGGCCATGAGAAAGTTGATCGCCTCGCGGAATTATTTTTAATTAAATAATAACAAACAGCAGCCATAAAGATGATGCATCTGAAAATTATGCGAAACAAAAATGTTGGCGAGTTCAATCCTCTTTCATTGTAAGCAAATTTTGTAAACTGACAGACAAAGAGTGCAGGGACACGTCAGCAGCGCGACGCGTGGGAATAAAGTGAAGCGTCTCTTGGTCTGGAACTCAAAAATTCACCGTTATAAATGCATTTGATTATTCATTTATGTATTTACATATAGCTGCACATGGTGGTGTGATAATAATGGTCTAATGCTTGCAAAGTACCCATAGCGAAATTATTCACTCGTATGACATAAGTATACACTAAGTATGACTAAGTATGTATAGTATAATTTCACTCGAAATTATTCAACAGGTGCTCTGGTTGTACTAGTTAGGTAGGCATTCTGAATGAAGAAAACTTTTATTGAGTGCAAAAATTAGTAGGCTGTTTCACAAAATAAAAACTAAATAAGCCTAAATTAGAATGATGTTTTAATTGTCATAAATATAATTTTACTATTTTTAGATCCGAATGAGAAGGGGAAAAAAAATAAAATAAATTGCATGGAGAACATTTTTAAATACATTTTATGAAAATATATATAAAGTTTACATTTCAAATCAAGCACAGTTTTTATCAAAGCAATCAGGGGGTAATTTTGAATATGTTTTTTTCCAATGGCGGGCATAAGAGGGAACCCTATTCCACAATAAGGCCAGAGACTGTTACTCATTTGTCGTTACCCAGCGGGCACCTGTGAACGAAGTCACGGAGGCGAGAAGCGTTACCCACGCCATACCACCACAAACCCGTTTATAGAGCGGGCCACATTCATACATCACAGAAGAAAGGACAGAGAAACACAGAGAGAACGGAGAAGGAAAGAAACATCCATGCCCGAACCGGGATTCAAACCCAACTGCTCAGGACCCACAGCTCAGGAGTCAGGGTCGCTAACCACTCAGCCAATCGGCCGGCATTCTGAATATATTAATACGTAATACTTTAATTTTTAGTAATACTATACTATTCACTATTCCATCTCAATTCATAAATGCGTGGACACTTAAACGATTTATTGTATATTCATATATGAATATCATCCATATAATAAAAAATGTTTTTTAATAAAAAAAATTATTGGTAATAGAACATCAAACTATTTTAAGAAGTCTTACACCGCTGTGTCCTGGTTGTTTAGGGCGTTCGTTCCCGTTATTGCAAGGTATTGGTTTTGAATTCTGACCTAACCATAGATCCATCGTGTTCACTAATGGTGGCTGTTAGAGGGCGCTACGTCCTCGTTGGTTAGGGCATCGTTCTCACTATCGGAAGGTAGTGACTTCGAATCCCGGCATAACCGACTATCCGCCATGTTCGCGAATGGTAGCTGGGGCACGTTAAAACTGGGCTTGGTTGCAATGTCCTCCAAGTGAAATGATACCTCTGGGAGGCCAAGTATTGGGGGTCTTCTGCTTGGTCCCTGCTTCAAGGTCATGAAGGCTCCAACAGCTGCTTCTATTTAACTGGTAGAGCCCAACTCAGGGCTTGGTACGGGGAAGCACGCTGGTGAGCAACAACAACCAATGGCGGCTGGGGCATATTAAACATGTCATGGTCACAAAGTCATACTATGTAAAATGATACCTCTGGGGGTCGAAGATCAAATCTATATGGGTGCTCTGCTTGATTCCTTATTTTAAATTACAAAGATCAACCCATTTTCTGGGCCACGACGACACATTGACTGGGTGCCCCCCCCCACCTGTATGAAATGCCATCAGTTCCACCCTTTGTAGTGCTGAAAGGGTGAAAATTCTATTACCTGGGGGTGAAATATAAGCATATTTTGACATTGTGTGATGACCAAAGGCTGTTGTAATGCATTATAGCATCCATTTCGCAAATTTTTTTTATAGCCAGAGTGAGGAGTTTTCACATGTCTTAAAGAAGGAAACTCGGAAAACTCCCACGCATGTACCCCGATTTACGTGCAAACAAATGTGATTGGAAAAATATTGAAATTGCTATAGATAGCACACATCTACAATAACAACGGTGACAAAACGTACATGGAAATTAGTGAAGGTTTAGCGGAAGTCAGATGACGCGCATGCTTAACATCCATCTCTCGTTGTTTAACAGTGACTGATACTGTTGATACATCTGGTCATGAACTTCACAACTCTCATGTCATACACCTCTGTCGCCAGCTAATTCTTCAAAGCAAGTGTGGTCATTGACTTCTCTTACTTTTCAATACTGCATTAGCATTTGTTGTCCAGAAATTTCTTTAGCTTGAGTAAAAATTAAACTTTGCTACGAGGAAAAGATCAGGACTATCAAAATATTCCCTTTCTAATTGATCCAGCAATTCCTGAATTGTTGCAATAATGGAAGGTCACGTAAAAAAATCATTGCGATCAAATCCTCCTCAAATTATTTCTCGCTTCCTGTTTTGGGTGTTTCCTCGTATTTTTTTTTATTAACTCAAAAGGGACTCAAAATATTTTGAAGATATACCATAAACATATTCATTGTCTTCTGGTATTAAATGCAACGATGATCTAATTTAATCAACTGTTGACAAAAATGTATAACATCCGAATTCTAAAGCCTTAAAAGCTTTAGAACTCAGATGTCATACAGTTTTTGTTTATAACGTTTATTGCTTAAAGCAGATATTGTAAAAGTTTAAACTCAGAATGTGTTATGAAGAAAAGTAAGGATAGTTTCTTTCCCGGCAAATATACATTTTTTCTTTTATTAAAGCATTTACAAATGGTCTGTACTTATTATGTCTGTACTCCCGTGCAGTGAGTGTACTATGTCTTCGAAACATTCGCATACTATTTAAACCATATACATTAACATGTCTTAAATATACACATAAAGCCATGCAATATATATATATATATATATATATATATATATATATATATACACTGCTGGACAATTGCTAAGGACGGATCAAAAATTGCAATATAGCATAACATTAAGCGAGACATCAGGCCTAGTAGGATAAAATATAGTTGCCACACTGTTCAGACATTAGAATAAAGAATATTTATTGTTCTGGAAAGTACAAAAGCTGTGAAACATCTGAAAGAAAAAAATTCATTTGATTCTGCATACGGAAAAATGGAACGATGCATCTAAAAGTCAGCAGGCACCTTGAAGAAAGGTATCATTACGGGATATGTCCACCGTGGAGTGTGATGCAACATTCCACACGTCGTATCATACTTTGCACAACATTATCCAGCAGCTGTTGAGGGAATTTATCCCATTCCTCTGGGAGTGCACGGATGAGGGTGTTCTTGTTTGTCGGAGGATTGTTTCGACCAGCAACTTGCCTCCCCAATGCATCCCACACATTTTCAATGGGGTTTAGATCTGGAGAACGTGATGGCCATACGAGGCGTTGAATACCCTCGCAGTCTAGACAATCCTGAACAGCGAGTGTTCGATGACATGTTGAGTTGTCGTCCATAAAAACAAATTTATCACCGACAGCACCACGGAAAAGACGAACATGAGGAAGTATGACTTCATTAATGTATCGTTGGTCCGTCATAGTCCCATTCGCAACCACATGTAGGGGCTTGCGGCCATTGATCATGATGCCGGCCCACACCGTGACACTGCATGTCGGATATCGGTCGCTTTCCTGGATACTTTCTGGGCGATAAGCAGTACCACTCTCGAGCCAGATCAATTGGCGCCTACAATCCGATGACAGACTGAACCTACTCTCATCTGAGAATAGTACGCATGCCCAATCCTGTTCAGTCCAATTGCGATGCTCACGAGACCCTTGCAAACGGCAGAACGGTGCCGTCTGGTCAATGGGACAAACACAACAGGTCTGCGGTAGTATAGTCCTCCTCCCCTCAAACGTCTGGCAACAGTTTTTCGGGAGTTTCCTGAGGCAGCAAGAAACTGATTTGACACCTGCTGAGCTGTGGTGCGCCTGTTCCTTTTTGCTGATAGGACAATATATCTGTCTTCTGCAGGCGTCGTACTTGTAACACGACCTCCCCCGTGCCGCCTACTACACATTCCAGTAGTTTTAAATGACTTCCACAGCCGTGAAACAACGCTGTGAGCGATGTCGAACTCCCTGGCAACATCTGTTATTTTACGCCCTTCTTCGATCTTTCCAATAATTCGGCCACGCACAAAATCATCTAAGTGATGTCGGGAAGACATGTCAACAATTTCAAGTTCGTCTATTAAATCTTTCCTGTAAAACTTTGACTTGAATCAACAACTGTCCACACGCGTCAAAACCTTTAAAGCTCTTATGAACGCTATCACGTGATGAACAGACGTGGAAAAAAATTTGCAGACGCATACTTCTTCTTACTATATCCCGCACTTATTCTAATTTTCCACATTTTGCTTCCTTTCATTTTGTGGTTGCTATGGATGATAGTGTTATCCGTCCTTACCAATTGTCCAGCAGTGTGTGTGTGTGATATGATATATATATATATATATATATATATATATATATATATATATATATATATATATATATATATATATATTTCTGTCATATACTGTATTGGAAAATATCTATATATTAGATAAAAAAAAACACTGTTCAAACCAATATAAGGATATTGAAGTTTTAGGTTAATCTTAGACCAGGAGAATTGTTTGGTTGATTGATACATTATTAACAGACGTGGTAGTCTATATGAGAAAAAATTGATATATGTTGGGCAGAAAAGATTGCGTTTCATATTGATCGATTAGGTATAAAAGGGAAAGAACAGAATTTGAGCATGTGAGAAAAGCAAATGAAAAAGGAGTTTTTTAATAAGAAAATCCTTTTTAACAGGGGCTAATCAACGTTGAATATTTTTGAGGCATCGAGTCAATGAGGCTACTATTGATGGAGGTCCGTGGTAGCCCAGTGATTAGAACGTTTCGTCCGGTGGAGCTGGGTTCGATTACAGCCAAAGACCTATTAAATACATGCGATATAGAGTGCTCGTTCAATCTGTGGAATCGAAAGACTTGTGGTGGGTCGTTGAGCAGTTACCATGGGTATAATGGTCTGGAGAAACATTCCCGCCCCCTCCAGACCAATGTCAAAATGAAGGGAGTGGATCATCTGGTGGTGCCATCTATCGGAGGAGTCTTAGAGCATAGGCGTTCTTTCACCTTCGTGGTGCTCTGGTTAAACGAAAGAAGCACCCTACAGACTTAAATTCGCATAGCCAGCGGCATAGCGAGCTTGGCTTGTCCAAGTGTCATACTAACAACACTAATAAGGGGCTGAGGTAGTCTGCCTCCCTCCTTCAAAGGAGTTCTTTCTAGTTCTCTTAGAAAATGTGGACTTTGCAACACTGTCTGCATGCAATATCGAAAAATATAGCAATAATTTTAATCATATATTTCATTGTAATGAGCTTCATACGAGGGTTACTCTGAAATTTTTGAGATACGCACTTTTTGAGAATGTCTTCCAGAAATTCTACAAGAACTGAATGTTAGGGGACTAATGCTTCACCATGACAATGCATCTTCACATACAGCCGGATTAACAGTTGAGTTTCTTAAACAAAAATAAGTTAAAGTGATCGAACATCCGCCGTATTCACCTGATCTAGCTATGTGCGATTTTTGGTTATTCTTTAATCTAAAAAAGAACTTACGTGGACGTCGTTTTCTTTCAGAAGAAGAGATTGATATGGCTATAAATGCATTTTTTTCATCTATTCGAAGAAATGAATGGCTTGAGGCATTTAATCTGTGGAAAATTCGTCGACAAAAGTGCATTGATGCTGGAGGAGACTACTTTGAACACCTAAAATTTTGTTAGTATAACTTTAAAAACCTAGTTGTATCTCAAAAATTTCAGAGTGACCCTCGTACATGACAAACTTTATTCAGTCTTGACTTCTTACATTGTTTGATTGTATTAAAAATGTTTTTTTTTTACGGTTCTTATTAAAAAAGAAACGAATTTTATAAAAAGTTCTAATATTTTATATTTTTATTACTCATAAAAATGGTTGTTCCTTTCGTTAGAACTAAGATCTTGAGAACGCAACATTACTACCATTCTCATTGGTTTAAAATATCCATGACGTCAGAATAGTTTTCATCCGCGACACATCGTGTTGAGTGGGTGTTGTAAATCCGACGAATTTGCTGCCTGCCTTCAATTCGCATTCTTCTGGTGGCAGCAAACAAGGCGAAGTTCACCATCGAACGTCTGAGAATAGAATCGAAGCTCATTTTGTTGAGAAACCGCTTTCTATTGATTCAAGTCATTAACAGATGGAAAATAGAACAGAAGAAAAAGAAAAATGAAAAAGATGTGAAAAAACGCTTTATAATTAGTTTAAAAATCAGCTAGGAAGATTTAAATTTTTAAAAATTTCAGTAATTAATAGACTTCTAAATTAATAATTGCAATATTTGTTATCAATTTCTTTTGAATCTATTGCCTTGCTTACGACAACATTAAAAATTTTTCTTTAATTAATATTAATGAAATAGTAAAAACTAAATTTGTAAAAGATATGACTCAGAAAGTTCGTTGAATATTTTAAAAATTTTTATATTTTACTTTATCTTTTTATTTTATTTTATTTATTTATTTTTATTTTTTTTGTTGCAAAATTTATTTTCACAGATTTTGCTGCATGAAACTTTGAATGAGTTTTATGTTTGGCCAGGAGTCCTTTTTATTAGTTTTTGTAAATATAAAAAATTGCCAATAAAGGAAAAAGACAAAAGTTGTTTTGGTCACAGATTCATATATCTAACTCAACTGGAAAAAATCTTAAATACAAAAGACTTATCTAAAGCATAAGAACCAACGAATCGAATTTTATAAAATGATAACCAGAAAAGGAAAGATTTTTCGTTTCTGCTTATGCTTTGTGAGAGACTTATCAGAAAAGGAAAGATTTTTCTTTTGAAAAAGTCTTAGTATCCAGAAATTTTTTTCGGGTATTTGTCATTTTATCGTTTTTTTAAGAAAGTAAACAAAAGTCAAGTAAAGTCATGCTTTAGAATTCTCGTTACGCTAAATACATACAAGTACATACAATGTGTTTCAAAAGGGATCGACATTTTTATAAAAGGAGATTTAAAAAAAATCGATTTAAATGTATCATGTTCTGTATTATATCTAAAAAATCATTGGATATGATTCTTCAAAACTGATGCTTCAGATCAATCTAAAACTGTATTATATTTTTACTTCATATGGTGATTATTTATGGTGATATAATGATGATAAACAACTTGCGGTTGTTTTTAAAAAATGTTATATACATAGGCAAAGATAATTTAAATTCTTTAAAAATTTTCATTAATTAATAGAATTTTAAATTAATAATTTCAATATTTGTTAACAATCTCTTTTGAATCTTAATATTATTGCCTTGATTACGTAACACTTAAAATTTCTCTCTAATTATTATTGCTGGAATAATAAAAAGATTTGTAAAACATGTGCTCAAAAAGTTCGTTGAATTTCTTAAAATTGTTTATATTTTACCTTTTTCTTGTTCATGACATTTTTCCAGCCAGTCAAAATCAACTCTTTGGGAACTTCTGAAAATGTTTCAAAAATTGGTGATGAAACTCTTTGATATTCCAAATAAATAAGACAAATGTATCATTTTTATTGATACTCTTCATTTTAATTCTGCGAAATTGATCAATTTGAATTTGTGTTGATATATAATGGTAAGCAATCCAATCACCTTAATGTCATCACCACATATTTTCAACGTTAAATAAATAATTACAAAAGGCAGGTGGCAACATAGTACAACTGAGTTAATATAAAGGGTCCGTGAGAGCTTAGAAAATCATTGCAATCGTTGACGTAATTCAGGAACGGAGTGCTATATCCGACGTTTCAAAGGGCATGATCATTGGCTTCTGGGCCAAGGCTGGAAGGACTTCCGAAAGCACCATGTTTGTGAACTGTTCACTTGCCACTGCGGTAAAAGTATACCGTACATGGTAAAATAAGACTGTCCAAAATAAGCGACGTGCATACCATAGATGACAGAGTCGAAAGACGGCTTCGGACATGTGTTCAGGTTCATAAACGCACTACTTTCGAGCAACTGCAGCTCAGATGAAGCAAGGGTCTTCCAAGCTACTGTTCAGCGAGCATTGCTGCGTCTGGACATTGGAGGAAGATGCCAAGTTCATGCACCTATGCTGACTGTTGTTCATTTGTGACGAAGGCTGGAATTTGCAGGCGAGAACTGCAACTGGGCAACCACAGAGTGCCGATTGGTAGCGTCTTCCAATGAATCATGTTTTATGCTCCTTATGACTGAGGAACGTTGACGTATACATGAAACCTCAGAAAGCAAACACCCTGCAATCCTTTCTGGAACGGCTCAGGCTGAAGACGAGATCATTATGGTCTGGGAGTATGCTTTTCTGGAATTCTCTGGGTTCACGCATCACTGTGAAAGGCACGAAGGATCAATACAAGCATGTATCTGTTCTTACGGACCATGTACACCTTTATATGCAAATTGTTTTTCCTCAGGTTGATGGCCTCTACCAGCAGAACAATGTGAGTTACAGCTAGCAGTGTACGTACGTGGTTCGGAGAACACCAGGATGAGTTTACCCTTCTCTCTTGGCTAGCAAACTCACCTAATTTAAACCAATCAATTATATGTGGGATTGCTTACGTTTACACCAGCAAGGTCCCCTGTGCCTAACCCAAGAAGGGTTCTAACAGTTTGGGTAGGAGTTGCTGGAACGAAGAAACAATAGGAGGACAGGGTGGAAGAATGGGGGAGACAATTGCGCAAATGTCTTGATCGGGTTGTTCGCGACATGCATCCTCACCAGTGTAATCTAATATAACATATTCTTTCGAATGTAACAGTAATTAATCTTTTGCAGATGACATTTTTTTTCATTGTACAGAAATATACCAACATTTGTATAAAACTACAAAAAATACAAAAAAAAATATATAAAAAAGTTATTTAAGCCCGCAGAAATTACTTATCTGTATAATCAACTAGTCAGCTTCAGTTTATTTGTATTTAGTTATGTATTTAGCTAGCTACAAAAAATATATTAATAAACAATGAAAATTGGATAGTTATTTAAAACAACAGAAATTATACGTCAGTTTAATGGTTTAGTCTGCTTCAACTTATCCTAAAACTTTGGTGTCAGTAAGTTTGATTGCCACTGTACATTTTTGTGTATGAGGGCTTATTTGATCGGAGTTTACATTTTAAAGTAAAATCCGAATATTTTTAAAACACCGAATTCCTGGAGGGAATCGAACCCATTAACTATTAAACTGAATGCCAGACACTTGATCATGCAGAAGTAGAAATATGAATCATATTCTATTTACATGACTTTTTACAATCTTCTCTACAATTTTAAATTATCTACAATCTTTGAAATAATGCATCTAAGAATCTCTAGCAATTGATATTCACAATCATTCTTTAAATTTATCCTAAATTTGGATATAAAAAATATATAAAAATAAAAAGAAAAATTTTAAATTAAAAAAAATGGATTAATATATTAAGAAATACAAAAAGTATGAAACAGAAACTATACATTTTCATTAAAGTATTAAATTTATTAAAAATGACAAGAATTTTATCGAAATATTTAGAATAAAAAGAAATAAATTCCGCAAAAAAGACTGGTTGATGAAAAATTATGAAAGGTGCAAAATTAGTGGAAAAATAGGCCCAGTTTAACCCCCTTTTAAAATTTATTTCAGTTGCTGTTATTTGATTTTTAAACCAGCGAAAAAATGTCAAATATTGTTAAAAATTGCAGGATAAATTTCATTTGAGTTTTATTAACTGATTGTTTATTGATTTTCTTAATTATTTAATGGTTATATTAGTAGAATTTTTTATATTTATATAATATATATATAATTTATAAAAAAATAATTTTTTTCCATAATGTCAATTTATCGCTAATTTCTGATATCAAAATTCACTCCATTAATTAATTCCTTAAAGTACATAAAATAGAATGAATGTAAATAAAATCTAAAAATAACTTTAATTGCTCCACTTCTCAACATTTTGGGATATTAAAGAAAAATAGAGGATGAATATTTAAAAACGAAATCAGAGTGGAAAAACAATATATGAACTTTTGATTTAACTAATTGATGACATGTGATTACATTTTATTTCTACATATTCGTAAGCAATAGCAAAGTTTAAAATTTTCTATTTTTAATTGCCATGGGATCGCTATTAATTCTATGAAAAAAAGAAAGAATTAGATTGAAAGCTGCTATCTAATTTATCTAACGTCACTATTTAATTCTATCCATCTAACGTCACTAATTCCATTTCAAAATTTTTTTTTCTTGTATTTTTTAATCCTTGATTAGAAATTTTATTATTTTTCTTTTCACATAAAGTTATTATCTTAATTTCAGTTTTCTATGTTCTACTTATCATTCTACTATAACTTTTAATACGTAAAAGGAGTAACTTTACCTGAAAGCTGCGCTAATAAAAGCGATCCCCCCCGAAGTAAATATCGAACCTATGAACTATTGAACTAAAGGTTATACCTCTGATAATTCAGTTGACAGCACAGCTTTGTTTCTTTTAATGTGTTTCTGGTGGTACAAAGCATTTTTCGTATATTTTCAGACAGCTCTTCTACACAGCGAGGTTTTGACGATTCCATGACCGAGACATTGCGAATTAGTTACCATCCGCAGTCAAAAACAATAGCACTGAAACAGCCTATGCAGGGTTAAATAATCCATTTTTCATGCTCTGAGAATAGAGAAGAAGGTACCAACTCAGATACCGAATTAGTCACGTGAACATGGCTCAAAATTTCAAGTCGGTAGGCTGTATTTAGCGGCTTTGATTGGCAGAAATAAAACGATAGAAGCGTATCGCAATAACCCTATCCTTTCAGTCGTGTTCACTAAAAGAGGTTGGAACACATAAAAAAAATCTTGATCGCAATGTCCTCCAAGTGAAATGATATCTCTGGGAGTGGAAGGTTAAGTACAGGGGTTTTCTGTTTTGTCACTGCTTCTAAATTACGAATACTCCACTATCTTTTAATGTGTTTGACGAACAGAACTAATTAATTCTTCTTCAAGTACTATTGAACTAAAGGTTATATATATATATATATATATATATATATATATATATATATATATATATATATATATATATATATATATATATATATATATATATATATATATATATATATATAAACTTGTATTAGGTGTAACACTGTATTTCTTTAAAATACTTTAGCAACAAGTAAATGAATATAATAATGTAAATTAAATAAACTTTAATGGAAGGGCATCAAAAATGAGTCAAACAGAGAAAACAAATTTAATATCGCACACACAAGCAAATTCATTTGTACAGAAATCTTTCACCCAAAAAGGTGAAACTTTAAATTCCCAATATGAAATGGCAGTATACACACATCATGATATAAAAGTTTTCTTACTGTAGAAAAGGATTTAAATTAAAAGAAAAATTTAAAACAATCGAATTCAAAAAATAATTTTTTCAATTACATTCCTTAAGAGTTTGTTTTTTTAACGAAAATTTATATTTTTACACTAAAAGATAAATATAAATAATTTCTATTAATTATAAGAATTTTTTTAGAATTTTAGAATTTTTTTATGATTTTATCTTTTATCTTTAAATTTTAAATTAAAAGATAAAAGATAAAATCATAAAAAAAATTCTAAAAATATGAGGCATATAAAGGTTCTGTAGCTTCAATTTTTGGAGATTGAAAGCAATAGAATTTAAAAAAAGAATTTTTTCAATTACATTCCTTAAAAGCTGATCATTTTAATTCGAAAATTTTAATAATTTTACACTAAAAGAATGATTTATTTGTATTAATTATAAAGATAATACAATGGTAAAGGTTAAAATTTTACATTAAAAGATAAAATTATAAAAAATTTTTTAAAAAATATGATAAATGCCAAGGTTTTGAAACTTTAACTTTTGGAGATCACGAGATATTACGTCATGTTCACGTGAGAAACTTTTGCGTACAAAATTTTGTGGAAATAAAATAGTACAGAAATTCTAAGAGTGCCCGCAGCAAATCTTAAGAATTTTAATCATAAAAATGTAATGAATATGTTTGTAAGTGGATGAAAAATATTTTTGAAAAATTACAGTTAAAAAATATTTAAGATTTTTATTTCCTTTCAAAAGATTTATATTAATGTGAAAAAATATTGCAATTTAAGCGAAGACGATTTCAAAAATATATTAATCCTCTTAATTTAAATCCTTAAAAATTAATTTTCTCGTTTGAAAAATTAATTATCTTAAATTATATATGTAACTTCAAAGAGTACTACTGACTTTAAAAATTGAAAATTTTAAAGGGATTTAAGTTTTCCCTTTTTCCCTATTTATGACTAGGAGATTAATCCCTATTTCCCAGTAGCTATGCAGTATTGAGCTGATTATCAAGGCGATGTAAATGAAGTTTAAAAAACAATGAAAACAATTCCCGAAATAACAGAATTTATGATTTTTCTTAGAATTTTAATTCGAATGAGTTCATAGATTGTCTTACGTCTCTGTGTTTTCTTTTGCAATCACCATTTTGTGTTGTCTAAATATAATCTATGAACAAACGCGATAAAATGCGGCTTATGGAAAAAGAAAAAGGAAAAATCAATGGTGAAAGCAAAACAAAAAAAAAAAAAAAAAAAACAATCTGTGGTTTTCTTCATCATATTCTCGACCTTGTATCCCTGGTTGCACTAAACTACCCAAAAGCAAACATTCGGTCTCGGTTGAAAAACGAAAGACAGTTATTTGCGAAATACCACCCCGGCCAACCAATAGCCTTCAAACGAGACAATTTGAAAGAAAAAGAAATAAAAACGCGCCAATACCACATATCTGCTCTTCACCCATGGTTTTTTAATAGTTTTATTCGGGGGGGGATGGAAAAATGTTCTTCCCTCCTTTATAGCCCTCCGGGTCAGTCAAAGTGAAGGTACGAATAAGGCTGGCTTAAAACACCTGTGCAAGAAACGTGCTAGCTCCGTTCTTAAAGGAGACAAGTGGCGGTTGCCAATTTGGCGATAGAAATCTTAGGAAATTGTCTCTCCTCGCAATTGAGCATTTATATTTATAATGACTATTCAAAATGCTGGTTTATTGCGTTAAAGAAAATGAGGAGTGAAAAATGTCAGTGTCATCTCTTAGCGAATATTTTATTTTTATTATGATGAAAAAAAAATAAGTTTCATATATAGAAAAAAAAATTATTTGAAATGAATTCAAATTTCAGTTTAAAAAGCTTAAAGCTAGTAGTGGACATCATACATACATAATGGAGCAGGCAAACCCCAGTCGGTAATTTAAGGTTAACGAGTTCGAAATACTCGCCCATCACCATGTGACTCTTAATTTTGAACCACGGTCAGGTGACAAGACCACACTTAAGCTTGCACCCTCCTCTCTACATCCACGCCACACCAGCGGAAGGTATTTGAATGTGATAAATAAACGTGACACGTTCCCATCCTGTGGAACTCGAACAACCCAGTGAGGGAGAATGAGGTCACCCTCCCAATCATTGTCCGCGACATTTGAAGCTTCACTTTGCTGACCTTTACGGGAAGCGGCGCACTAAGCTTCATGTACTCTGTAGTGGACAGCAGAAGATTATTGAAATGCATTTTAATATTTACCGTCTACATTTCATCCTGGGAAAAATTTTCATAGAAGGTGGCCCATATACATGTATCGCAAGGGAGAAAACCTGGAAAACTTCCAAATTCTGTATCAATCCAAAAAAAAACATGTATGCAGGTATTAGAAGCGCAATATCCATCACCCGTTGAGCCATAATATCTGGAATCGAAGCCGGAATTTTCTTTTCTATAAATCTGCGTTCCATCTTTACTGCAACACTTTGTCACCACATAGTAGACAAGCTAACGCTCTTAGGTTACTGTAAGCCACCTCTTAAATTGCGTTCTAGCGAAGCATTTCATTTTTATTGGTCTGTATTCATGGGACGCAAGGGAGGATGCCAGGAAAACTCCCAAGCAATCATCTCGACAGATATGTATACACAAGCACAATACCGGTCCCCCGTTAATCACTAGGTGCTGGTAGCAAACCAAGAGCCTTTCTATCTTGAGAGCGATATCTTTCCACTTGTTCACCATCATCCCACGCAGTTTACTCCTGAATAAAAAGAGCTTAGGCTTGCTGTAATCCTATGAATAAAGCCGTAGTTCTCCAGACCGAGAGAATGCACTGAACCATAACAGACAAAAGTATTAACAGCATTTCTAATGGCTTTTGATGCTGCACCAGCATGCTTCCCGGTAAAGCTGGGATTCGAACTCACTATCTTCCGATAATGAGAAGGACGCCCTAAACAACCAGTCCATCCAGTGCTTTCTGAGGACTGTATACACCAGCAAGATCCCCTGTACCTAACCCACAAAGGGTTCTACCTGTTTAGATGGGAGTTGCTGGAAAGAAGAAAAGAAAGTGGCACCACCGGGGGCCCCGCCCTTTCTAAGTGCTGCTGTGGCCTGGTTGGTTGTGTTGTTGCACCGGTTGGTTGCATCTGCCTATCCGTCCGGAAGGGCTGGGTTCGATTCCCAACGCTGCTAAAGACCCACCGAGTACATGCGATATACGTGCTCGTTAAATCCGTGGAATCGAAAGTCCTGTGATGGTCGTTGAGTAGTTACCATGGTATGATGGTCTGGAGAAACATTTTCTCCCCTCCAGATAGAAATCAAAGTTGAGGGAGTGGATCTTCTGGTGGTGACATCTATCGATGGAGTCTTATAGCAAAAAAACGTACTTTCACTTTCGTGGTGCGCTGATTAAACGAAAGACGCACCCTACTGACTTAAATTTGCGTAGTTAACGCATAGCGAGCTTATCCAAGTCCAAGTGTCATGAATAACAACAGCATATATAAGAACAGCATTTCTAACCATATAACTTAACTTTTTCGTAATTAAAAAGGCATATATCACAGCCAATACAACACAGATCCGATATTTGTCAATTTGGTGATAATAACGCAAAAATACTAAAAAGTAGTTTAAAAATTGTTTTCCATATATTTATGTTGTAACAGATATCTCTCTAAATTGAACTGTTTTAAAGGAAATATACAATATTGATGAAAAACTCCTGCTATTATTGATATTTAAATTGCTTTATTTTGCCGTAATATACATTAAACACCATATTCTAATTTTAGAAATTATTTTGGTAAAAGTAGCGAATAAATTATTCTTCAATGCATCCCTTTATCTGCATTAAGCATAGTATTTTTTGTGTAATTTTGGCATATGGGTTGGTTTGTTTGTCGCTCAATGATTTTTTTTTTGTACACGAGGGCTCATTACACCGGAACCTACGGTTTAAAGTGCATTCTGGACCACTACAAACATCCAAGCTCAATGTGAAGTTCGAACCCACGAACAGTTGACCGAAAGCAAGAGCTTGGCAGACGGGAAAAGTGTTAATGCCTATTATATGCTTATAGCTCCACAAATTAAAGTACGACACAATGCAGAATAAAGCCTAAAGAACTAAAGGCTGTATTAAGGCAATTTGAACATTTATTGCGTATTGCCTTTAAACGCTGCTATCTATAGACGATGGGCCGTATTAAACTAATTAAGTTTTAATTAGAGTTTTATATAATATAGGGTGGTATATTTTCTGAGCATTAACATTTTTTTCTCTTCTTGTTTGAGTTATCTGTTAATTCCAAAAATTTTAAATTTCAATTGCATTTTTGATGGTAAATTTTAGTTCACACATTGGAATGTTGCACCAAATGCTATGGGATAGCAATACTGAAATATAAATTATATTTTATTTATTATAGTACGCAATATTTAAAAATTTTATTTTATTTTGTACCAATTCTGCGTAATGTAAATTTTCTCGATTGAAGTATTGATATTCTTCGGCTTTATATATATATATATATATATATATATATATGTATATATATATATATATATATATATATATATATATATATTTACTTTTTATCGTTTAAATCAAAAATTTAAAATTCTATGGAATATTTTAATTAAGTTATATGGAAATATTTGATTGCAGATAAGTTTAAATCTTGTTCAATGTGGCCTAGTAATAAAAGATGACGGTGTTTACAGCAGAAGATTCTGGGGTAGACTCCAGCCGTTGTTGAATAACCAGAAATGAATGTAGAGTTTTTGCTTTTATATTTACATCTGTAGGGAATTGTTTGAGTATGAATTATCAGCCTGTGAATTACGTGGTGTAAAATCGTATGGTGCACATCTCGCAAGGTGGGTACTTGGGAGTTTCCTGGGTTTTCTTCTGAAAGATGGAACGTGTCCGATGTTCATATGCCATTGAAAAGCCTAAGTCTGTAACGCGATCCGGTACCGAGACAAAGACGATTGAATTTGGGTAATGGATGTTGTGCTTCTGGCATCTATATGCAAGTATGTCGTGGGATTGAGTTTTCCGGGTTTCCTCCCTTGCGACACATGAATATGGCCCACATTCTATGAAAAGTCCTTCCGAAAGATAATGCGCGGTGGTCAATAAAATACCTTACAAAATGGATATTAGATTTCTTTTTGAGAGATTTATTAAAATGCAAGTTTGATTTATAATATAAATTTACTATTAACAAAATCAATATATATTCTTTTTCCCACGTACACCATGTTTTTCGACCAACCCGCTACCATTGATGGAAATGTTCCATTCTGTATCATGACTTAAAAATTCCCTCGTTTTTCAATTGAATAGGGGTTATTTTTCCTACTGATAAATAAACAAAGATTTGTAACTTGATAAATAACAAAAATTTTGTTCCTATTTTATTATATCATTAAGCCACGCATATTTTTTAAATTTTATTCATTATAAATTCTATATATAGAATTCATTAAAAACTTTATTTAATTTTAAAAACTTTTCAGTGCAGTCATTCTAATACAACAAATAAAGCATTCTTCATAACGTAGTTAGATATTTTCACTTCGAGAAGACAAATGAGGACGGAAAACGTGCCTGTTGTTTATGTTTACGATACAGACATTTTGAGACCCACGAAAATTGAATGAGTAAATAGAAATGTTTTTACCTTAAGTCTTTACTCATATGCAATTCTAATTTCTTTTTCTCTATATTTCAGTTGGCAAGTGATTAATACTAAATCATTAAGAAAAATACGGTGTACATTTCACAAGGGGGGGGGGGAGAATCGTATCTCACGTTTATTTTCAATTTCCATCTAGAAAGTAAGCAGACAATTTCGTCCGCGAGGATCCGATGACGTCATATCCAAGTAACTAAATCTGTAGAACTTTAAGTACTATTTATTAAAGCGAAAAAAACCGACAATTTTCCATATTTCTACTAAAATTCCTTAAGAGATTTTGCTAATTTATTTTTATGCTTTTCATCATTTAGTTAACAACTTATATAAGTTCATTGCTTAATCTTTCTGCTTGAGCAAAAATGTGTGACACAATTAACATTAGTCATTTTTGATAGTATTATAGTAATAAGTATCTAATGATTTTTAATGAAAATTATGATATAGTTTGGTGTTTTGAATCTAGTACAAAACAAAATAAAATGAAGAAGTAATTGACTGACGATTTTCATATTGTCTTCAAACGCTTGTTGCCATTTCTTAAAAATCGCGATTTCTCAGAAATTCATTACGATCCATATAAATTACCATATCATATATTTAAAAAAAGTAACTAAGTGAAATACATAATATTTTTAAATTAAGGTATGTCTTTTGAAAATATGAATTGCAAATTTGAACATTGCTTATTACTATTTCTTTGCGTCCAGTTTTCTTCCACAAGTGTGGAGTGGAAGTTTTAGCAGAAGAATGCCAGCTCACGTGTTGCCTTTATATTTAGATTGTGATTGAAAATTGCGAGGTTACTGTTATTGATTGAGGTATTATGCGACTTACACCTAAAAAAATAAAAATTGCAAGATACATAAATATTAAACGAGGCTGCTATGACTTTGTTGGGAAAGGCGTTTTTGACGTCGCTGAGAAGTTATGAGATCCGTGTTATTGACTAATGACATTTTGGACAGATTTAATATAGAGTGGTTACAAAGTCCTGCTAATGGAATACCATGGTATGGAGACTGTTGCCAGTTCAGGTGTTGACTTGTCATTTGAAGGTGGTTCAAAATTACTAGGCGATTAGTTGTGTTTAATGGCTTTTCAGTTGGTTTTTGTTGTTGCTCTTCATACAGGCTTTTCTTGTTGCTCTATTTAGACCTGAGTTGGGTTCTACTACTTAGCGGAAGCACCCGGGTAGGAGTCTTCGTAATTAGAAACAATGAGCAAGCACAAGACAACCTAATCGTTGACCTGCCTGTCCCGGAAGTATCATTTCACTTGGAAGACATTGCGACCACGATTTATTTAACGAGCCCCAGCCACCTTTAACGAATGCGACAGATCTTCGATTAAGGCAGGATTCGAACTCACTGCTATTTGAAACCACCGCTGCCTTGCTTTTCTTTCGGTAGAAATAGGCAGCTGCAAAAATATAATAAGCAAACAATAGGGCAAGAAACAGGTGTGTTGTGCAGAGAAGGTTACTAGTTCACTGTCACTTACCCTTGCTTCAAATGCACGAAGTAATTAATAGCGTGTAGCAAATTTTGTCATTAAAAAATATTAAATCGAACATATATCGCAATAAAATAACCTATAAAAAAGAAAATGCATTTTTTTAAGAATCTCTCTTTAAATACACATACTTTTAAACGAGAATGAAATAATAAAATTTTATACTCTTATTCTGTTAAATCTAAAAAGAAAAAACTTTGAAACTGCAAATAGGGACTTATATATATATATATATATATATATATATATATATATATATATATATATATATATATATATATATATATATATATATATATATTAGGTTCACCTGTTATCTACCATGTCTGATCTCTCTTCCATTGTTAATAAAATGAATTTTTAGTGCGTGAGACGGGAGAATACGCGGCCCTGCCTTACATCAGCACGAGGCCATATCCCACTGCGTGGTATCAAAGACTTCATAAATAACAGGAAGTATTCATTCGTCACATGACAGAAATTATAGACGAGTGGGAACCCCGAACTATACCAAGGGTTAACGGGTTATGCTCCCACCACGTCAGTAGAGCCGTCAGCACCCCACGGGGGTCAGGAGTGCCACGCGAGAACCGCAACCCGGTTTATTTTATTGATTTATTTACATATGGTGGGGCTCATAAGGCCTGCATTGATCTACACAGTAGATCAATGCATCACAGTTCAGTTACATACTTTTTTATGAATAACATAATTAATAAACTTGGTTATTAAGAGAATAGTTAATAAAGAAAAATAATTACATATATTTTTTTATTTAGTAACATAATTAACAACTTGGTGATTATAAGAGTAATTGATAAGAAGTATAATAATAATTAAAAAATTAGTACAATATCTAAACAAAAGAAAAAAGTATAAAATATTTACATTATTTACAAAGAATTTAAAGAAAATTAATGTAGAAATTCTAATCTGAGTCCGATGAGGAATCTAGGTCCATTAGATTTGATGAAGAAGTCGGATCCAGACAGAGAGTCAGGTCCCTGGACATTAAAAAGCTTCCGAGTTGAATTAGCACTCTCCTTCTGTAGTTGTTCCTGATGCAGTAATTTATGAAGTTTGAGTCAGTTTGGACGTGGGATTTTTTAAGATGGAATTTACTTGTGTATGGGCAGTCTAGGATATAATGAAGGCCGGTACCTGGTGAATTGCAGATGCAAAGATTTGAAGACGCTTTTCCGATTCTGTTGTAGTATTCGGGAAAAGGTCCATGATTGGTGATGAAGAAATTTATTTGGGGAACGTCATAGCAGACATCTGTTGAAACTGTTGGGATGAGATGATGAAGATAACGTCCTGTTGCAGCTGATGACCATTGATGTTGCCATTTTTGTAGTTGTTGTTTCTTTAGTAGTAGTTTGATCGGTGCCCTGGACCATGGTATATTTGTGATTTGGCTTTCCGGGAGTTCTGCAGCTTCTTTTGCTTTGATGTCTGCTAATTCGTTCCCCTGATTTCCTTGGTGAGCCCTCACCCAGCAGAATTGGATTAAGCAATTTTGATTTTCTCTTATTAATTTTTGAATATCTGCGATGATAGATGAATCTGGAAAGGGATTTTGAATTGCTTGTAATGCTGATTTACTGTCGGTCCAAATTGTTGCCGGAAATTGTTGATATTGCAGTATTTGAAGAATGGTGAATTTAATTGCAAAGGATTCTGCTTGATAAATGGAATTTAGTTTATGTAATTTAATAAGTTGGGAATTTTGAAAAATATTGTATTTGAATGTTATAACCGCTGCTCCAACCTTTTCGTCTGTTTTAGAACCGTCAGTATAGAAGTTCCATGGAGTAATTTTTGGTTTATATTGTGAATTTTGCTTTTGATTAGTAAAGATGTGGAGGGCTTTGAGCCAATCTGCCGGGTGAGTCAATTCCTTTTTTGGTTTTCTGTCCACTTTTGATGGGATGAGAAGATCGTCAATTTTAATTTCTTTTCCATGTTGTAGTAGGTTTGATTTTAGTAGTTCCATTTCTGCCTGGAGAGGCAGAGGAAGAATGCCTGCCAGCAGCTCCAGCGCCATAGTTGATGTTGTTTGGAAACTGTTTGTTAATAATAGGGTAAAGTATCTTTCAATTGTTTTAAGTTGTTTGCATTTTCTTTGAGTAATTGGTTCTAGCCAAAAGGTTGCGCCGTATAAGATTATTCTTTCAATAACAGTTTTATAAATAATTTTAATTATTTTTCCTTTAAGACCCCAGTTTAACGTGGACATGGATTTTAATCTTTGTGCAATTCTAATTAGTTTTGGCTTTAGAGAGCGTATGTGTTCTAGAAAAGAGAGCTTTTTATCTATTTGTATTCCCAAATAATTTAAAATTTTTGTATGTCTTAGACTTTGATTTTTGAAAGTTATTTTTGGATTATACTTTAAATGATGAGATTTTTTTGGGAGTATTAATACTTTAGATTTTGATGGTGATACAGTTAATTTTAATTTATCGCAGAGTTGTGCATAGATTGCCAAAGTTTCATTGCTGTTTGTTTTGAGTTTTTCCTTTGTCTCACCTGATACAATAAAAAGTGTATCGTCCGCAAACGTCACTATTCTAGTATGTTGAGGCCAATTATATTTATTTACAATATCATAATAAAGATTCCAAAGAATCGGTCCGCTTACCGAGCCCTGTGGGCATCCTCTAGATTGAGCTTTAGTTATAGTTAGATTATCATGTATAATAGTTAATTGCCTATCAGATAAGAAGTTAAAGAATATGTTTAAAAGGTTGCTTGGAATTTTTAGTTCATTAAGTGCATTTTTTAATCCCGGCCACCATAGAGAGTCGAAAGCTTTTTGTATATCTAGGCTTATTAGAGCCGTATATTTATCATTAGATTTATTATTATTTATTGATTCCTTTATTTGTAATAATGCATGTTCCGTCGAGATATTTGAGCGAAAACCATATTGAGTGTTACTTAAGTAATTATATTTATTAAGATAATATTTTAGTCGATTTGTAATTATTCTTTCCAAAACTTTCCCAAGTGCGGATAAAAGGCAAATTGGCCTGTATGATGAAGGTGAGTCTGGAGGTTTATCCTTTTTCAAAAAGAAGATTATCTGTCCTATTTTAAATGCTTTTGGAAAGTATTGCAACTTCAAACAAAGATTGTAGTAGTTTAATAATATTTTTGGAATTGCCTCGTATATAAGTTTAATAATACCATTATCAATTCCGTCCGTACCAGGTGCTTTGTTTTTATTTAAATGTTTGACTATATGTTTTAGTTCTATATTTGTTATTGGTGGGTCTAGGTTTGTATTTGTTGTTAAAGGGATTATTGGAGCATTTGTTTGATCATCCGGAAAAGAAAAATTTAGAAGGTCTGAGAAAATATTATTTGAAATATTTGAATTTAGTTGCGTTGAAGATAGAGGGATAAATGAAGTTGGTGAAAATATTTTATTACTAGCTATTTTTCCTAGTATGCCATATGCTGATTGGGTGTTTGAACAGAAAATTTGCCAACTTTTTAGTTTTGCTTGTAATAGTTCTTTTTTATATGTCGCTAGGGATTTTTTATATTCAATGATATATTTTTTCTTTTCTTCTTATGTGAAATCAAAAATCCCATGATCGGTAGTTGAACAGTTACCATGGGTGTAATGGTCAAGGAGAAATATTCCTCCCTCTCCAGATCAAAGTCAAAATTGGGAGAGTGGATCCTCTGGTGGTGCCATCTATCGGAAAAGTCGCAGAACAAGGACGTACTTTCACCTTCGTGGTGCTCTGATTAAATGAGAGACTCACCCTTCTGACTTAATTTCGCATAGCCGCCGGCTAGGCTTGTCCAAGTGTCATTAGTAACAACAGCATAACAGGGCATCTTTATAAGCATGCATTAAAAAAAGGCAATTTAGCACTTTTGTAATAAGACAGCACTCTTCGGAGCGAAAGGCTCAATCTCAGCTATTTTCAACAAGACGAAATTGATAATGAGCTTCTGCCTTATGCATGGATTTTTCTGGAAGTGCTCATTCCGACTCATGGATAAGGATCACTATCGGTGAAAAACCCTTATCAAAGGCATTTGATATGGTGGACACTAAGATTTCTTACAACGCCCTTAAACATGGAACTGCCTACCATATCGACTTATGACAACTGAGGGGCTCAGCATAGGCTACTGCTAGAACAGTACTTTTCCAAAATGTATGTCCGCTGGTTCGCTTCCAGACACGATTGATCAGTGGGATTGAGTGCTTCTCTTTCACATTTACGTCTGCCAGGGTGAGTGCTTGGGATTTTTCCAGATTTCTTCCCTTGCAACATGTTAATATGGTCGCTATCTATGAAAATTTCATCCTGAAGGCAATTTAGGCAGAGGACGTTAAAAGGCCTTATAAGGCTGTTAGACTGTTCATTTTATTGTCCAATACAAAAAAAAATTCATTAAGATGTATGAGGATCATACACCAAAATGGTTAAACATTTGAATCCCTTCACTGTATGCTACTTTAATTTTAACCATAGTGAACCCAGTATCGAGCTGGTATCCTATATAAACAGGCCACACTGGTTTAGATAAGAAACTTCAAAACCAACGATTATTTGGTGTGCATAAAGCTGTCAGTACGGCTTTGTCTGATTGGATATGAGTCAACTTTTGGGGCTTATGCGCAACCTAAAGCCCCATAAACGAAATAACGAGTTAACCCCCAGAAAACTATTCAACATCAATAACATTTGACTTGATAAGAACAGGTGTCACAGTATGAGTCACTCTCATTTTTTATTTCAAATAAGAAAATAAAAAGGCAGATACTTTACACCAGAAAACGAGGCTTTATTACTCATAAATTAAATTTTATACTCTGAGTAAATGGTGAAATAGGAGCTTGCATACACTTCAACAAAAATATCCCGATAGCATATCGAATGGTATCTCGAAGATAGTGAGTTCAATACCTGCTCCAGCTGAAGATCCTGGTTTTTAAATTGTTATGCACGTTAAACTTTCATAAAGTTCCATATCCCAGGTGGGGTGTCATAAGATTAGGAAGGTTCCATTCCTAAAGTAAACAAGAAGGTACCAGCTCAGGGATTGATCTAGTCACTTATTTACAGATACAAATTATAAAGCAGTTGGCGGTGTTTAACCTTATTCAGTTGACAGAATTACGTATCCGGAAATATAAAGCTATAATATAAAACAATCGAGGTGGCATCGACCGCTAATCGCTTGAGAGCGTAGCAGTGTGGGTTCGATTCCCACCGTGGCCCTGGGTGTTTTCTTCGTCATTCTTCTGTGGTTCGTACATCTGTCACTGTGCTATTTGTCCTATTATCGACGAAGACTTACAAGCGGATCTCAAGAATCAAGCATACAAGTCTGAATATATGTAATGTAATAAAATAAATCAAATAAATAAAACAATAGGGCGCTCCGTGGCTGAGTGGTCTAAAGCATCACCGCTAATCGCTTGAGAGCGTAGGAGTGTGGGTTCGATTCCCACCATCGCCCTGGGTGTTTTCTTCGTCATTCTTCTGTGGTTGTACATCTGTCATTGTGCTATTTGTCCTATTATCGACGAAGACTTACAAGCGGATCTCAAGAATCAAGCATACAAGTCTGAATATATGTAATGTAATAAAATAAATAAATAAATAAAACAATAGGGCGCTCCGTGGCTGAGTGGTCTAAAGCATCACCGCTAATCGCTTGAGAGCGTAGGAGTGTGGGTTCGATTCCCACCATCGCCCTGGGTGTTTTCTTCGTCATTCTTCTGTGGTTGTACATCTGTCATTGTGCTATTTGTCCTATTATCAACGAAGACTTACAAGCGGATCTCAAGAATCAAGCATACAAGTCTGAATATATGTAATGTAATAAAATAAATAAATAAAATAAAACAATGTAAAGTTTTAGGAGAGAATTGGAAATTATATAACTGTCAACGTGCCAATTAATATATTAAAGATTCATGATTTCACAATGTAAACCAATCACTTTTCTTTTTTTATGAGAAACGTGTTCAATTAAGTCAGGATGATTAATTATTCAAATCACGCTATTTGCCGTAACAGTTGAAAATACAGTGAGCAATCGTGAGTTGTTAATTAAATAAAGAACATTCAGTTTGCTCAAAATGTGAATAATAAACTACTTATTATCTAATCTAAAATGAAAACCTGAATCGTTTTAAATGATTAATGAAAAAGAATTAGTTTTTTTATGTAATATTTTAAACTTTATATTAATGTGAAAAGCAGCAAACGATGATATTTGCCCACATGAAAGCAGAAATTCTTAGGAATTCGCATGAATCTTAACTAAATTTAAACTAGATGTAAGTTCAAAAAATAAATAACAAATTTTTAAAAAATTAAAAGGAAATTAATAAGCCATTCTATATGATATTAAGAATTTTATTTTTACACCTGAAGAATATATTAAATATTGCATTACCTATGCATTTCACAAAAACAATCTGGTATTTAACGGGCACATAACAAAGAGTGAATATTTTTGTGCTATTTATAATGCTTTTCTAAACGTATATATTTTTAGGTTTTTCATTTACACAAAATACAGCTGAGGAAAATTAATTAAGTACTTAGAAATTAGAAAGTCAATGATATAAGAAAGGTATAATTATATAAAATGGTTCGTAAAAGATAGACAAAAAAGAAAATTATAAATATAAATCTTAAAAGCAAAGTTGGGTCCTATCTAGTAGTTGAATGGCCATTGTTTTTGCCTTCAGCTCAACAGTTCATGGGTTCAATTCCGCTTCAAGCTGATTTACTTATTAAGATTCAAAAGTTTCACTAAAAACTTAAATCCCGATTAGATTTGCAAAACACAGTATTCCGCAATACGAAACGAAGCTAAATACGAGAATTTCGTTTCATTTTCACTGAATTTAGCAGTGAGTAGCATTTATAAAAGGGATCATATACTTTATTATAAAAACATTTTACTGTAGAAATCACTCTTCTCTGGAAAAAACAACCCACTAATTACTTCAAAATCAATAAAAGCCTTGTAGAGCGTGATATATAGGCCAAGGAGTTTTTATCTGCAATATATATATATATATATATATATATTATAGCACATGTTTAATACTATTTATAGATTAAATGGAACTTTCAAACACAATACATAAATTACGTTTAATAGGTAGTATAGTATGCTTCATATAAAATTGTTTACTAAAATATTATTAAATAATTTACATTTTTGGTTCATCAACATTTAACACAAAGTTTAGAATGTTTTTAAAAATAAATATGTGATTAATCATTGTAAGATTCACGTTCAAATTTTGATAACTTAAGAATCTTGATATTAAGATTTAAATATTGGTGTAGGTTTCGAATAAAAGTGATTCATAGATTTCGAATTTATTTCGAGGTTCAAGAATTTCAATGCGTTTTCAAATGTCTCAATTTAAGGAAAAATCTTTTTTCTGGAATTGCGATGCTATTTTTCAGATTTTTCGAACAATGCCTCTTTTTTCAGCTTTTAGCAACATTAGTAGATTGATATATCAAAATCGATAACTGTTAGAATATCAACACCTGAGAAAAGATCAGAATAGTACCTGATAAAAACCATTTAGTATGGACTTGAATCAGCAAAGAATCTCGGCGGATAAGAATGCCACCGCTTAAGAAGAATGTAGTCAACTCCAATTCGCGAAATAGATCGACGATTCAAAAAAGGAAATTACACTATATATATGATAAGTTATTGTAAATTATTAATTAATTCGTATTAATATATAAATTATACAAAATATATAATTTTCTATTTTAAACTTCAACATTAAAATCACGTTGATCTCATTCCAAAAGCATCATTTGACCAATCATGGTAGATTTGGTGTTCGAATTTTAATAAATTAAGAGTCCTGTATTATTAATTTAGGTTTCAAGTAAAAGAAAATTTTTCATGGATTCCACTTCTTGTATCAAGGATGTTTTTCGATATTCAAGAATTTATTGGTTCAAATGTCTCATTTATATATATATATATATATATATATATATATATATATATATATATATATATATATATATATATATATATATATATATATATATATAACTTGTTATGCCATTTTAAATAATTCCTATTATTTCACTTTTCAAAAATAAGCATTAACTGATATTACAAAATAATTGAGATGAACAAAATCAATACTTGATAAAAAAATTTATAGTAATAAATAAAAATAAAAAAACATAGTAGGACACATTTAGAGTTCCTCAATTTCATCTAAGGTGATCGGAGCGCCACCTTTTAAGAAGAAAGTGACTAATTCCGACACGAAATAATTCAACAATTCATGAAAGGAAAATATGCATATGATTATTTAATGCAATATTGCATGTGATAAAAATCAAAATGAATCGAATTATCATTTGTTGGATTAAAAAGGAAAGAGCCTTAATAGCTTCTGAACACATTTTTGAACTTTAATATGTTGTGTCAAATGGTGTTTGTGCTGGCAAAAGGCGGCAAATAAAGAAACTCGAGGAATCAAAGACAGCGATTAAAACAGCTGCACATGCGCACGATTTTTCTGAACAGATCGTTTGGGGTCATAAATTCCAAAATCCCTGCATCACTGTGGACACCGTCTATTCACTTAACGACACGTTCCTCCCTCCTCTCTCAGTCTCCACACAGCTAAGCAAATAACCCTTCACCTGAAGCATTCTCGCTACCCCCTCCCCCTACACACACGATGAGCGAAAGACGCACCTGTGAACAACAGTTGTTGGCCAAGAGCGAGGCTGACGTCACTCGTCAGAAATTAGGAAGAGGGAATGCAGCTGGGGAAGGGGAGCCGACAAATGCATTTTGTTTTGGTTAGATATTTTTTTCTTCTTCCACGTCAAGCCTCGTTATTAAAGATCGCAGGTCAGGTGCGATGCTGACCCCCTCCCCCCACCTGTTCGATCCGTGCTTCTCAGCACCTGGGCACATCGAAGGGAACCGGATCAGGCATTGAAACCCTGCACGCAGAAATTCCTTCTTTTCTAAGCTTGTTTGAATTTGGCTTCGGCGATCAAGCTTGGCGATATTTTATAGGTGAGAGTTTTAAAGGAGTGGCGACATAGTAGTTAAAATGCCCTCCAGAGTCGACCCTCTCGCTTTGTTGTTGCGAAAGTTCAAGAAATAAAATAAATTGTGTAATTTTTTTTACTTATCACGCTTTGTCGAAAACATCCATTGCTAACTATTGACGAAACGTTGAAAATTGGCAAAGGAATTTTAAAAATTAAGCCAATAATTTTTTTCTCTTTCACACAATTTAATGCGATATTTTACTTAAATAATGCATTTCCAGAGTAACAAAATTTTTCAAAGGAAAACATTCAGCTCCTCGTAAGAACTTTGCATAAACTTGATAAGTCGATACTCTTATTTTCAACTATTTATTTCAGTTTGCAAACATTTTTATAGAATATTAACTATAAAGTGGTTGTTTCTTTGGTTCCAATGAGATCATGATTGCGACACTTTATTATAATTTTCATTGGTTTAAAATATCCATGACGTCAGGTAACGTTTCAACTACGACACATCATAATGAGACGGCGTCGTAAATCAGACTTGTCAACTTATTTGCTGCCTGGCTTCAAATCGCATTTTTCGAGTGGCAGCAAACAAGGCGAAGTTCACTATCGATTGCCTGAGAAAAGTGTTGAAGTTCATTTTGTTAATAAAGCAGTTTCTTATATCAGAAGCAAAGCATCCGTTTGAGAAGCCCTTTTCCATTGATTCATGCCAGTAACACGTTAACAATAGAACAGAAGAAAAAGCAAAAGGAAAAAGACAAGACAGAACATCCACTTAATAGTTACTTTAAATAGGCCAGAATGATTAAATTTTTTTAAAAAATTCATTAATTAATAGAATTTTAAATTAGTAAATACTTTTTAAAACTAATGTTTAGTTCTTGAAAATTTTAGTCATATCTCATTAAAAGCTTTGACCCGTGTTTCTAAAATGACGCAAAACAAAAAATATCATTTTGAAAAAGTTGTGGAAACACTGAAATTAGTAAGAAATAATCACATCATTTCTCCAAAAGTCTGCACAATTACAAATTTTCTGAATACCAAATAAAGAATTTTTATCCGACTTTTCATTATTGAATCGTTAGGGGAATCTACACTCATGTCCATAAATTAAGGATAATTCAGAATCACACAGAAATTGAAACTCTAAAATTAGAATTTCACATGTATAGAATTATCACACACATCTCGAAGAATAATGTGCAAATTACAAGAAACCACCAGATTGCGCCGATAGTACGTCACAATGACCAGAGTGTAAGAGAGGGGTGAATAAGGGATGGTTGCAAAGAAGTAAAATTGTTCACAAGGCTTTAAAAGCCTTTCAGTGTTATAACCGCATTGTTATGGCACAAAGGAATCATTTGGATGATGTTTTACGTGGTACAATTATCGGCCGTCTGGAATGTGGACGTACCCAGCTGGAAGTATCCGAGGCATTTGGAATCGTCCAGAGTGTCATTTCAAGGCTTTGGCAACGGTTCCAAGGTGATGGTAATGTGAGTAGACGTTACAGCACAGGTCGCCCTCGAGTTATAAGCCAAATGAAGACTGGTGTTTGGCAGTTACTGCCAAAAGAAACAGACGGAGCACTACATCAGACCTGTCTCGTCAGTTACCAGTATGACAGTTTCAAAGCAGACCGTGTACAGACGCTTAGGGCACGTTGGTCATATATACTCGTAGGCCTGTCAGATGTGTTCCACTTACAGCAATTCACTTACCGCAACAGTGGTCTTGTGTGATGTTTTCCGACGAGTCCAGATTTAGCTTTCAGTCTGATTCTCTCCGGACTTTCATATCGAGAGGGCCCGTTACCACCAAGAGAACACCAGTTAAAGACACCGTTTCGGTGGTGCAGGATTGCTCATTTGGGGAGGAATTATTCTGGGTTCCAGAACTAACCTGCATATTCAGAATGTAACCATGACAGGCCACATCCATCAGGATGTCATTTTGGAACAACATGTACGTTTGTTTCGGGGCGCCATGGGTGCAGAATTTCTGTTTATGGATGACAACGCCCGTCCTCACCATGCAAACATTGTAGACGAATGCCTTCAATCGGAGGATATCACCCGTATGGACTGACCAGCATGCTCACAGGACTTGAATCCAATAGAGCATGTGTGGGACATGCTTGGCCGCGCGACGAAGTGCAGCCCGTCAACTCCCTCCCACATGTCTACCGGAACTTCGGAGAGCATTGCTTGATGTGAGTGGTGTAATATTCCCCAAGATCAGATCGATAATTTGATACTCAGCATGCCTAGGCGTTGTACACTGTTAAAAAAATCGAGTGGATTTCACTCAGAAGTGAAATTTCATTCTTTCGTTTTCACAAAACTCAATTAATATTTAAGATAGAAATTCCCTTTTTTGAAAGATGCGGGTAAACCACTCCTTTTAAGGAGAGTAATAACAAATTGTTTAAAGAGGTAAATTAGAAAATAGAGTGAATTTCAATCTTTTATAGAAGTTTTGCTGATTTTTTTTTATATTAACAACTTAGTGCAGAAATTAGGTTTTGAATTCTTTATTTTAAGGATTTACTTATTTTTTGACAATTACAATATAAAGATGTGATTTCTTTATTCAATAATATAAGAGTACAATTGAATATGACATTTTTATTGATTTGGATAATTATAGTGTCTTTTAAATTACATACATTATCAAGTAAATTGTTCAACCATTTATTACATTATTTATATATCGATTTAGTTTTACGTATGAGTGTAGCACTCTCAAGAAAAAATCGTCACACTACTTATTTTTCAGTTTAGTTTACTATGGGCCCATTTAGTACAAAATTAACTTTTACAAACATTATTAGTACAACAAATTGTGCACAATTTCAAAAGTACATAAATATTTTATATAAGTAAATATGATTTAAGTTCTTTTGAAAAAATCATTTATTTATAGTATAGCTAAATATTTATTTTTGAATATAGATAATATGCTTTTTTGAAGTTACAGGAGGATAAAGACAAATATTTAGATTATTCTGTTGAACAAAACTGAATTTTGTTTTTGCAAATAAATCTTGTTTTAATAATACAGTCAGTCACAAAAGTCTACGTACAACCCTAAAAAAGGGCACATTTCAAAACTGAGTTATATTTTAATTTGCAAAATAGAATAAATATTTCCTTTTTCATTAAAAACTGTGATTTACAAAATTAAAAAAGTTTCAAACTATCATCTGCTGGGAAATTTTGTGAATATGTAAAAATTAGCGCGTCACAAAAGTCTGCATACACACGATTGGTTGAGAAGAGAAAATTTACATATGAAGATTTGTTGAAGGTTACTTAAGTTTGAGGTGGCACTTTTGTAGTTAGTTCATCGTTAGTATTTTCCCTGATATTACAATAGCAAATTGCTTTAAAATGAGCCAGGGAAAGGAAACATCCTTAGAACTCCAAAATTTGGTAGTAAAATTGAAATGTGAAAAGAAATCTTACTCCGAAATTGCCAAAATTGTAAACAAAAGTCGGTCGACTGTGCAAACAATCTACAGAAATAATGTTAAACGCGGACATGTGCTCAGCAAATCTCGATGTGGTCATCCAAGAAAGCTCAATGATCGAGAAGCAAGAGCCATAGTAAGAAAAGTGAAGAAAAATCCAAAGATTAATGCCCCAAAATCAGCGGATCAAATTGCAACAGAAATTGGAAAGCAGGTACACCCAGAAAATGTTCGTAGAATTCTTCGATCGGCCGGCTACAATGGCAGAGTTCCCAGAAGGAAACCATTCGTATCATCTGTAAACCGAAAGAAAAGACTTGCCTTTGCTTCTGCACATATTGACAAGGATTTTGAGTTTTGGAAAATAGTTTTGTTCACCGACGAGAGCAAGTTCAACGTTTTATGAAATGATGGCCGCGGAAAAATTTGGAGGAAAAAAATACAGAAATGAACCCCGAGAATTTGACTCCCACCGTAAAACACGGTGGAGGCAGTGTGATCGTTTGGGGTGTCATGGCAGCAGCTGGAGTTGGCAATCTGGTTTTCATCGAGGGTACTATGGATCGTTTTGGATACCTGAAGATTTTGCAAGGCAACCTACATGAATCAGTCAGAAAATCGGGACTTGGAAGCAACTTTGTCTTCCAACAAGAGAATGATTCTAAGTACACAGCAAAGATTGTGAAGGAATGGCTACTCTACAAGACTCCCAAACAGTTGCATTCACCTCCACAGTCTCCAGACCTTAACCCTATCGAACACATTTGGGAGGAAGTCGACAGAAAAATACGACAACAACCCATTACCAGCGTCGAGATCCTAAAGAAGGCTATGCAGCAGGCTTGGTCCCAAATTTCACCTGAAACAACAAAGAACCTGGTGAATTCGATGCCAAACCGAATGCATGCAGTCATTGCTTCAAAGGGAGGGCCTACCAAGTATTAATGGTATATTTATTTTTTATTGCCAAAAATTTGAGTTTCCAGTCTCTGTATGCAGACTTTCGTGACCACATAATTTGAAACTTTTATTATTTTCATTGCGTTTTAACAAATATGTTGATAATTTTATTTATTCTGAGTTATTATGAGAAATAATTGTGAAAATAAAATTGAGTTTTCGAAATTATGAGTTATGTGCAAAATATACAAAAATCAGAGTGTGTACGTAGACTTTTGTGACTGACTGTATATTTTCCAAGTTTAGTTTAAGCTGAAAATAACTTCAATGAAACTAAGAATAAAATTAAAAATAAAATGCAAGAGATCATACAAAAAACATTTATTCAATTTTTAATACAGAAAAAATTAAATAAAAATATGTATACAGAAATTCTTATGTTTATGATGTCAAATTAATACTGGAACTTGACAGTTTTATTGTCAGTTTAATAAAACAAAATAAGAATAAAAAAGATAATATGCATTTTGATGCTTGTATTTTGCAAAATTTAGATCTTTATCGATTATAGTAAGAATGTATTGTTTAAATTAAAGTCCCAACTGAACCATTTTTTAATTTATAAATCATAGTCCATGAAAGTATAAAATACAGTAAGTTTATCATCGTACTTAACATTAAACACATAATGACATTTATATAAAATATTAAACGCTTTTTAATCTTGCATATCCGACATCAATAAATCCACACATAAAAATATTTCATATTCAGGCCTTGCTTTTGACCACAGCACAGCAAATGTAGTTGACTACTTTTGAGCGTTGCTCTTCTTCTAAAGAGCTCTTCACCTAATTCGAAAAAAAGCATAATAACTAAAATTTCTATAATATTTGTATTCTCATTAGTGTCTATATAAACTTTAATACCAAAATTTCAGAAGACTAATATTTCAAAAAAATAAAGCCTTATTTATTAAAAAAATAAAGCTCAAAGGAATCAGATATCTACCTAATTATATTCTGTATTTAAATTATATTCAGCCTAAAAAATACTATCATCGTGAAATCTCACATATTTATTCCATATTTATAGGACAAGTTTTTGAACATGTGATAATATTCTAGGAGCATAGAATGCAGGATATTTACTGAGAAAACAGTCAGCCTCTGGATATCAAATTTCTATCTGTGTAATAAAGAGAATAATCATTTATATTAAAATAATGGAACTTTTTATTATAGTTTAAAGCAAGTGTAATTTGTTAAAAAATTGGTATTCTCATTAATTAAAACTTAGTAACTGAAGTTAGTTTGAAAATTTTTATAAGAATGTGGCAAAAATGATAAATTATTGATATACAATGAAACAAATACAAAATAATTTTGGATTTTTTCTTTGTTATGAAATACATATAGCCCCTATCATACACTGCGTAAAAAAAGTAGAAGGACAGTGTTTTTTGACAATTTAATGTCTCTTATTTTCTTTTAACTACTAGATATTTATGCAGATTTATTTTAATGACCTTTTTTCATTTTAGGCAAAAATTAAGCATCTACCGTTAATATTAATAATGAAATTAGTATATATAATTTCCAATGCGTAAAAAAGTAGGACATTTTCTAACATATTTAATTAAGTGAGTTGTTCTTTAGTTAAATAGTGATTTTGTAGTTTATTTTATCCTTTTCTGTCAAAAAAATCTAATTTCTTTAAAAGTTACGCTGTTTCTCCGTTCTCAGAAATGCCTAAAGGAATGCCTTTGGACGATTTTCAAAAAGGCTAAATTTCCGCATATCAAAAGGATGGTAAAGGTGTCAGAGAGATTGCTCGATTGTTGCAGGTGAGCCCCAATATAGTTTGAAACTTTATCAGAAATCCTTATAAAAATGGATAGAAAAATAAGACTGGTAGGCCGAAAAAGTTAACACCACGTGAAGACAGAAAACTTGCTCGTGCGTTTAAGAAGAAAAAAAGAAGTGTTTCAAAGGAAAGAAGCCAAGCAGGACTAATTCATGTGACGAAACAAACAGTTTATAATTATATTAAAAGATCTCAAACATTCATTTTCAAAAAATGGGAAACATCGTCCTAAGTGGGCACAAGCTCACATTGATAACCGTTTAGCGTGGGCTAAGGAGCCCATGTCCTGGACTACAGAATGGACTTCTGTGATATTTTCCGATGAAAAGAAATTTAACTTAGACGGTCCAGATGGATATCAGCACTACTGACATCGTCTGGGGAATGAAGACGAATACTATTCAACACGACAAATGGGAGGAGGGAGTTTAATGGCTTGGTTGGCTGTTGGATACGGAAAAAGGATAGATCTGGTTTACTTAACTGGTAGGCAAAAACATACAGACTACATTCAAGTGCTGAATGCCGAGTTTCTTCCTTATGGCTCTGACTTTGGGGGTGAAAAGTGGAAGTTTCAGCAAGGCGGAGCTTCCATTCACACCGCGACTGGAGTCAAACATTGGCTCTTAACAAATACTGTGGAAGTTTTACCATGGCCATCCAAATGTCCTGACCTTAATAGAGTGGAAAACATCTGGGCAAGGCTATTTCGCCGAGTTTATGCTGATGGAAGGCAATTTGATTCGCTAACTCAGCTTCGAGAAGCATTGAATGACTCGTGGGACAATTTTTGTCAAACAGAACTTCAATCTCCATACAATTCACTTCCAAACAAAATATTTGAAGTTATAAAGGCCAATGGGAAGAACATTCCTTATTAAAATGACTATTTTTTCATTCAATAATAATACTGCCCTTCTACATTTTTTATAAAATTTCAAAAAAGAGAAACTACTTTTGTCGCCATTAATATTTTATGTTTGAATAGCCTAATTCTAATGTTAAAATTGTATTTTTAAAATATTTGTAAAATGTTTCTAATAAACAATTTTAATAAAAATGAAATATTTTTCGGTTATTGTTACAAAATCAAGTGTCCTACTTTTTTAACGTAGTGTAATTTACAAAATGGATTGTGTTAAACATTAAATAAAAATATATATATGCACACATAAATTTATTTAATTAAAGAATTTTTGAATCAATCAACTATAACTGATAAACAGGTGAAACTAAATGAATAATTTTTTTTTACTAATTACAACAAAAAAATTACTGCATATTTTGTAGAATATAGATTTTAATTGCTTTCTTTTGGATCATGCAATCATTAAACAAATATCAAAATAACAATGAGATTTTGCTTCCATTTTTATATAAAAAAAATTCTTTCTCTGCAAAATTTCAAATAAATGTTTTCAGCATTAAAATAATTTAAAACATCTTATTCACATGCAATAAAAAAACTAGGAAATGCATGCACAGCAGGTTTCATGTTCTACCATTAAAAATCCAGGTATACAAATTATGTAAGGAATTGTAAATTTTGGTTTGCTTAAGTCATTGTGGCATTGTTAGAAAATGATGTTGATATAAAAGTTTAGTACTTTCATGAATATTTTAAAATTCGTCCTCAAATATGCAAAAAATATAGGTTTATACTACCAATGTTTCATTGAAAGCAGTCTATTTTGATACTTAGAGAAATAAATTCTGTCATAGAATAGAACAATAAATGATCTATTTTTCCTCATAAAATGTTATTTTGTTTTAAACATTTTCTTAAGAAGTTCAAATATTTTTTCTCCATGAATTTCATAAAGCATTTCAAGTTGTTCTCATTTTATCTGAAAGGAAATATATATATATATATATATATATATATATATATATATATATATATATATATATATATATATATACACACACACACACATGTGTTTACTCAATAATATCATACATGTAAAAATTAGTTAGGGTCAAGTGAATTATAAATACTGGATATTTATTTTTTTAAGCAATTAAATTCAAATTAAAAATTTAGAAAATTTTAAATGTATTATAAATTTATTATACAGTTAATTAAAATTTGGTTTTAGCTGTAAAAACAAACAAAACTTTATTTCGAAATAGATTTAAAAACATTAAAATTTCTCAAGCTAATTACTAAGTAATATTAATTTAATGAATAATTACTTTTCATTATTTTAAAATCAACTTTAAAAACCAAAATCTTTAATAAGAGATTTTAACTGAAAATATTGATTGGAATTTTCATGTTATTTTTCATTAAGTTACCACGTTCTTACATTAAACAGAATATTATTTCAAACTTTTAAATACATTTTTCAAGCAAAATGAAATCAATACTCGTAGTAATAACAATAGTTAACATTTTCTTAGTCTCCATAAAACTTATTTTGTTTACACATTATACAGAATATACCTGATCAGCCATTTCTTCCTTGAATTGCATTTCATCATCTTCAAAGTAACTACATGTTTCAGATTTGCTTTTGCTAATTTTTTTATTTTTTCTTCGCTGATGACAGTGACAATTATAAAATACGAATATAAATTATATTTCCATCGACAAAATTTTTAGTTGTAAATTCAAAAATATTATACAAATTAATAGTAGATTTTGATACATACAATTTTCTTTTCGTTTTATCTACGAATGCTTTTACATAGTAACAATCAAATCACAAAAATTGTCATTGAAATTTTAATAAATAAAATACATATTGTCAGTGAAATTTTAAAAAATAAAATACATATTTTCAGTGAAATTTTAACAAATAAAATACATACTGTCAAGTAATACTCTGTATATTAATATTTGCTTTATATTGTATTAACATTTAAATTAAAAAGATTCGAATTTTATTTATGAAAAAATTTATTCTTATTCATTGGTAAAATGATGTATTTGATATTCATCGCACTTTCAATTCAGTACAAAAAACTATATTAAATAATAATTTTATAATAAACATTGGATATTTAAATCAACGAGAAAATTAATAGTTATATTCACGCACAGTTTCGAAAGTAAAATAATTTAAAAATGCATTCATTATAGTTTACTATTAATTTATAATAAATTAAATTTTAGCAGAGAAAATAGTATTTGAAATAAAAAATTAAATTTCCAAACACATTTTTATATTGTTAAACATTATCAATTAATCAGAAATTTCAAACATTATAAATATTACATTAATATGAATTCAATAAAATTTATTCATTCATACTTTCTTATAGGAAAGTTTATATCATGGGGTGAAAAATCACAAACATGAATATTTGATTTAGTCATTCAATTAATCATAAGAATTAAAGACTTAACGTAATGTTTCTGCGCTCCTTCTTGTCCAATTATATATTTTTTTAAATTCAAATAAATCGCCTTTACAAAATGAAGTTTTAAATTCCTCCATTTTTAGCGAAACTAAGCCGAAAGCATGGAGTCACTTGATGATTTAAACCAATCAGAGCACATCATATTTGCTTTGAGCCATAAACATGTCAAAAAAAAAAGAGTAAAAATTGCTTTGGATCGAGGTTGGAGTGTTTGAAAGAGAACTTTTCTACCCAATTAAGTAGACAAGGACTCATTTTGTATTTTTATGGAGAACAAAATATCCGTCGCTCATTGTGTGGTGAAAAACCACTCGATTTTTTTAACAGTGGCCATAAATGCATCGTCTGGGGGGCATACTATGTATAAACCATCATACCAACCATGCTATATTGGTTTTTGTAAATAGGTTCTTTTTTGAAATTTACTCCAGGGAGTAAAAATCGCAATTTTAATTAATGATGTCAAACATATAGCATCTTTTTCGCTCTTTTCCTTTTGTTTGATAAGTAGACTTTACAAATAAGTCACATTTATTTTGCTTCTGTCACTTTCTTTGCCTGACTTTGCATTACCCTTAATTTATGGACACGAGTCGATAAGACAAAAACATAAATTTATTCTGGATGACGGACTCAAAGTTAATTTGCTCTATTTTGAATGTTCATCAAAAGGAATTTATTTAAATGAGTGTGATGGTGATAGACCCAATCTCAAACTCCCTTTTTCTTTGACACCGAAGAGTGCCAAATAAAAAAAAACCTACTATTTTTAAATATCTATGTTTTCATTACTGATGATCTTTTCATAGATAGTGGACCATATTCACAAGTCGGAACAGTCAAAACCTGGAAAACGTCCAAGCACCCACCCAGGTAGATTTTCATACAAAAATCAAAGGAGGACAAACCACCTCTTGTTGCGCGATAATGATTAAAAGATTGACGCCAAATAACAATATTCAGTTATCCCACGCCAAATAACACAGTGATTATTACTTAATGTAAAATTATGATAACCACATTTTTTATATTAAACCTAAGAAAAACGTTTAAATTAATGAGAGTTTTTCTCAAATGGTTATTTATTTTTAATCCATCATATTTTTCACCTATAAATAATTAAGGTAGTCGTCCGTGAGTTATAATAATTTGGATTTCGGTTTCTCAAGTAATTTGATTTAATTTCGAACTGTATGAAAAAATTATAGCGAGAGGTAAAGCATTTTTTTTCTATTTTATCCAAATATAGTCTACTGTATCTTTTGAGGATTTTATTCCTGAATGTAACCATAGCAACCGTAAATTTCTAGTCAACATATAAATTACAAACATGAAATTAAAATTCGTTGCAATGTTATTTTCCGTTAGTATTTACATAGCACATAGTATTTAATATGCCTTTCCGTTAAGATAAGCAAAGTGAAGCATCATTTGCCGCGGGCAGTGATTGGAAGGGTGGCCACATTCTCCCTCACTGGGTTGACGAAGCTCCGTGGGTTAGGGACGAGTTTACGTTAACCCCTTGCCAGTGTCACCCGAATTCAGTTCGGGCAATTAATACGTGCAGTATTTGTGATGCCCGAACTGAGTTCGGTCAGAAGAAAAATTAACGTTTCTATTTTGTGAAGTCTGAGCTGAGTTCGTTTCTACTTTAGGATACTTAATTCCCTATTTTCCTAATAAATGATACAAGTGGTCCTAGTTTTTTACCAATTCCAAGTTTAGTTCTGTAGGTAGTCCATGACTACAACAACACTATGGGAGGTGATGTTAAAGTCGATCAACATCTTACAAACTTCCCGGTTGCTAGAAAATATTTTTCCATCTCCTGTACCAGGCGTTATATAAATAACTTCTTTATTTAGCATACTTCAGCAGGAGGTACGAAAAATATGAACTTCAGAAAATCTATTGTTGAACTAAATAAACCAAATGTTCAACTACCAGGACCAGGGCGTCCTAGTAAAAGCTTACTGCGCCTCACAGGTCGACACTTTCCAGAACACATCCCATCAATGGGGAAAAAAATCTACTCCAATTAGGCAGTGTGTTTTATACGCTGTCGTAAAACCGATAAACGAGGGAAGAGAATAAGGCATGAGACAAGAGTTTATTGTAAACATCGCAATATATAGGCTTTTGAACAGTACCTTGTTTTGGGATATACCATACTGTAAAAGATTTGTAAAATTTATGTATTGAAAACCATTTTGTTGTTTTTTATATTATACTAGTTATATTTAGCTTCAAAATTTCGTTTAATTTGCTCGATATGATTAACAGGCATTTGTAATCAATGTTTTATGTGTATGTAAAAATTATAAATATAGTAGTTATTGTATTTAAAACTTTATCTTTGTAATAAAAAAGCATTTTCTAACTCTTATAATAATATATAGAATAAAAATAACAGTTAAAAAAATTTTCCATTTTTGGTCCATTTTTCTGAAATATATGTCACAGTTAAGGGGTTAATCTGTGATGTCCAAAATCCTTCCGCTGCTGTGGCAAAGATGAGAAGAGGGTATGCCAGCTCAGGGTTGTCCTCATCACCTGACTGTGATTCAAAAGGACGAGTCGCTTGGTGATGGGCGAGTATTTCGAATCCGTTAACCTAAAAGTAGAGTCCGGGACTCGCCTACACCGCTATGTAATCAGGGTAGGATTATATATTTGCATTTATTAAATATTAGAAAGAAAAAAAATTACGTGTTTTAATCTTTTCTATGAATATTAATATGGCGATTCTAAGAATTTGCTCTAAAGCTGAATTGGTCAATTCCAAATCTTAAGATACAATCCGGGCTCGCCCACGCGGCTATGCGTGAATGTATATAATATGCTTAACTTTAATATAATGGATGGTGCCACCAATTTTTGATAAACAACTTACTTCTAAAACCTGGGCTGACCCTCCTGCTTATTCTTGGTACTTCCAAAGACATCCTGAAGCCGCCACAACATTTAAGGGCTCCAGAGTACATCAGACGACACTGTCTCGACTTTCTACTGGCCACTTGAAGTGTATGATCTTTGAGGACGGTGAAAGAAAATACCCAACATGCCCCAAGTGCGACAATGCTCCGTTTTGCCCGCAACTCATCTTGAATTGCTTGGGGTTTTCTCGTGAGAAGGCTGTGAAAAGTCCACATCTGCTTTTGGACTTTTTGGCTGTCTTTGATCTCATGGGTCTGGTATAGTTGAACTGGACCAGATGGGGATTAGTTCCACCACCACCACCGATTTTTGAAGAAATATGATATATTTCAGAGAGAGAGGATTGTGTGAAGATAAGACGATTTGATTTAGTTGGCTGCAGTCACTTTTTGCCACCTTACAGGGACCCACAGTTTCGAGTGGGTCTTAAACCATACAGAACAACTACAGTGATACACGAAAGTCAGCATACAATTGCAAATTTTCCCATATTTTTTTAAATAAAATGCAAATAAATTTCTTTTTCTTATCAGTATGCATTTGTGTCTAATAAACATCAAACATTTTAAGATTATCATAATCATTTTCGGATTAAGTTAAAAATATGCGTTTTTTAAACTCACAAAAGTGAGCATACAGTTGGATTTAAATAGATTGTTGCAGGTATTTGGCCAGCTTTTTATTATTTTAACAAATTTGTAAGAATTGTGCCTTGTTTTATATAAGCATTAGAGGACATTTTTGAAATTTATTTTATTAATTTTAAAATGGCAACTAAAAGAACTGTAATATTATTCGAAATCAAAGAACTGGTTATTAAATTGAAAAATGATGCAAAATCACTCAACCAAATAAGTCAAATTACAGGTAGAAGTAGAGCTACAGTGCAAGGAATAATAAGGAAATATAATTTGACAAAAACTACGGAAAACTTGCCTCGTACTGGTAGACCACCAAAATTGACAGGTAGAGATAAAAGAGAAATCATTAGAACAATTCGTAATAATCCGAAAACTACTGCAGTAGACAGAGCCAAACATTTTGAAAAGGTTAAAGAAACTGATGTAAACCCAGATTGTGTTAGAAGATCCTTGAGAGAAGAAGGATATAATAACAGAATTCCGCGTAAAAAACCTCTCATTAGTAAAGTCAATAGAGACAAAAGATTAGCATTTGCGCATCTTCACGAAAACGGTAATTTCGATGACTGGAGCAAAGTTATTTTTACAGACGAATCTAAATTTAACATTTTTGGCTGGGATGGTAAGCAAAACGTTTGGCGAAAACCCGGAACAGAGTTAGAATTGAAGAATCTGATTTCTTCAGTAAAACATGGTGGAGGTTCAGTAATAGGTTGGGGCTGTATTTCAGCTTCAGGTGTTGGCAATTTAGTCTTTATAGAAACCACTATGGATCGTTTTGTCTGTTTGAATATATTGGAAGACAATTTGAAACAATCAGTGAGAAAATTAGGCATGGATATTCCAACAAGATCAGGATCCAAAGCACACAGCTGGTGTAGTCGAGGAGTTGTACAACCCTCCAAGACAACTGCACTCCCCTCCTCAAAGCCCTGGCTTAATCCTATCGAAAATTTAAGGGATGAACTGAACAGAAGTATCTGAAAAAGGCAAATTAAAAGCAAAGACGATCTTAAAAAGGCATTGCTTGAAGAATGGCAAAACAATCCACCGCACTGTAACCAAAGGACTGGTCCATTCAATGTCTAATCGTATGAGAACTGTTTTAAATTCAAAAGGTGGACCAAATAAATACGAGGGTTACTCTGACATTTTTGAGATGCGCGTAGACAAGAATTTACAAAATAAAAATAACGGTTCAATTTTAAAATACAAAGTATTTTAACACAGAAGACGATTTTTTACTGACTTACTTCAACTTGTTTAGCGTGGAATAAATTTTAAACAGAAGAGAAAATGGAGTTGACGCGAGAACATTTTCGCGCTATGATTTTCTACGATTTCAAAGCAGGATTCAATCAAGAAGGTTCAATGGTTGAAATTAGCATTGGGTGATGAATCTCCAGCTCGTGCTACTGTATTCAGATGGTTTAGAGAATTTTGAAGAGCTCGCCATTTTCTTCAGGATGAAGAACACACAGGAAGGCCGCCGTCGGCAGTAATTTCGGATAATGTGTCTGCCATACGAAAAATGTTAATGGATGATAATCGCTGAACCTATCAAATGATACAGAAGGAACTTAACATTGGATCCGCAGCCATACACAAAATCATTCATGAAGAATTACATATGAAAAAAGTAGTTTGCCGTTGGGTTCCCCATAATCTAACTGAGCATCAAAAAGAGGAGCGTGTCAGAATCAGTAAAGAAACTCTTTACTGATTCTGTGATTTTAATGATTTTAATGCTGAATGATGGTGGCCACCGCACCATTTCTAAAATTGTAACAAATGATGAAACGTACATACTGTTTTTTGACGTTCCAACACGTCAAGAAAGCAATGTATGGGTCTTTGAAGATGATCCCACGCCGACAATGGTGAAAAAACAATGCGCGCTGAAAAAAGTGATGTATGCCGTTTTCTTCAGAAATACGGGATTGGTCAAAGCCATCCAAGTTGGAAGGACAGAAGACAGTAACAGCAAACTGGTATATCCACTAAATGTCTTCCAGAAATTCTACAAGAACTGAATGTTAGAGGACTAATGCTTCACGATGACGATGCATCTTCACATACAACCGGATTAACAGTTAAGTTTCTTAAACAAAAACAAATTAAAGTGATCGAACATCCACTGTATTCACCAGATCCAACTATGTGCGACTTTTGGTTATTCTTCAATCTAAAAAAGATTTTACGTGGACGTCGTTTTCATTCAGAAGAAGAGATTGTTGTGGCTATAAATGCATTTTTTTCATCGATTCGAAGAAATGAATGGCTTGAAGCATTTAATCTGTGGAAAATTCATCTACAAAAGTGCATTGATGCTGGAGGAGACTACTTTGAACACACCTAAAATTTTGGAAGTATAACTTTAAAAACCTAGTTGTATCTCAAAAATTTCAGAGTGACCCTCGTATTAAAATATGGAAATTTCAAACGTAGACTTTCCGGTATATTCATTTTCGTGACTTGCGAAATGACTGATTCTCCAATATTTTACATTATTTTATGTCTAATAATAAAAATATTGCGTTTTCTGCTCATCAATTTTTTGTTTCTAATCAATTTAAGCTAAATTGAATTTAATTATTATGTAAATATTTGAAATAAATAAGTTTCTGTTTATTTTGAAATGTTTATGCTGACTTTCATGTGTATCACTGTACGTCCTACACTGTAAAAAAACGAAAGAAATTCAGTAAAAATCACTGTTATTTAAATAGCTGTCATAGGAACACTAATGATTACAGTAAATTTTACTCTAAAATTCAGCCACAGAAAATCATTTGCTATTGGGCATGCGCATTGAATTGGCGGGATAAAAGTTTATTTATTCCTAAGACAAGAATCAAATTAATTTCGCCATTTATTTGCTCTTGTTTTCGCTTAGTGAAGTTGGTGATATTTTGAGAATAGTTGTTCCTTTAGTTGAATTTCTATTGAAATTTAATCACGAAATATAAGGTAACGCATACTTTTCATACTGTTTATTATGCAAGTTGTTAGCTAACTATATATATATATATATATATATATATATATATATATATATATATATATATATATATATATACATACATATATATATACATACATATATATATATACATACATATATATATATACATACATATATATATATACATACATATATATATATACATACATATATATATATACATACATATATATACATACATACATACATATATATACATACATACATACATATATATACATACATACATACATATATATACATACATACATACATATATATACATACATACATACATATATATACATACATACATATATATATATATATATATATATATATATATATATATATATATATATATATATATATATATATATATTATATATATATATATATATATATTTACATACATATATATATATATATATATATATATTTACATACATATATATATATATATATATATATATTTACATACATATATATATATATATATATATATTTACATACATATATATATATATATATATATATATTTACATACATATATATATATATATATATATATATATATATATATATATATATATATATATATATATATAAATTTCGTGTCACGATGTATGTTCCCGAGAAACTCCGAAAATACTGAACGGATTTTGATAAAATTTTGTAACCCTTTATAATATAGTCCAACTTAAAAGATAGAATAGTTTTTATCTCTTAATTATTATTTTATCTCTTAATTATATATTTATTATACGACATTAATGTTTATTTATTGTTTAGTTCTGTAAGTTCCTAATAGATGGCGGTTTAGCATCTAAGTTGCACAGGTATTCGGCAGATGGCGACGTGTTTATTTTTCTAGATTATACATCTTCGAAAAAATTATCGTGCGCGCGCAATCGCGTGGTTAAATATAGAATTTACATATATTTTTATTTTTATATTTTCATGATGTACATATATTTTCATGATACATATATTTTCATGATGTATAATCATACTATAAAAATTTTTTATGAATCACTTTCATAATTATACTTTGTATTGTGTTATTATTGTGCGTGTTCAGTTTGAATATTTTTAATATTATAAATAGTAAAATAAAATTTTATTTATTGCTGTTTTTCTCTACTAATTTTCTTACCACCTCCAAAACATGTAAGTATTTCTTGACAGCCTTTTATTTTTTTTATTTTTATTTTATAATTATTAATTTATTCAGTAGAACATTTTGATCTAATTTATTTATTCAAATGATAAATTCTTTTAATTTTTTTATTTCAGTAAATACCGCGGAAAATTTTTTTAGTTTTAATAATTAAAAATTGAAAAAATAATAGTTCGATGTCAATGTTATCTACCTCATTTATAACAATTTATTTTTAGATGTTTTTAATTTATATAGTATATTTTATAAGTAAGTTACTGATTACTAACTATAATTTAATATAAGATGAATAAAATGTAAATTCAGAAAGTATATGTTGATTTGTGCTTAATTTCAAAATTTCGATACTTAACCTATTACTTTTAAATTTTTGCGAAACGTTTTATTTTTAATCTCATATGAATGAACCTATTTTAAATTTTTTAGAAAATATTAATTTGATTGTACCCAAGAATTAGTAAAAAATTTATTCAATGTATTTTAAAAACTCAGCCACTGCAACGCGTGGCTGGGTCAGCTTGTATATATATATATATATATATATATATATATATATATATATATATATATATATATATATATATATATATATATATATATATATATATATATATATATATATACATATATATATACATATATATACATACATATATATATATATATACATACATATATATATATATATACATACATATATATATATATACATACATATATATATATATACATATATATATATATATATATATACATACATATATATATATATACATACATATATATATATATATATATATATACATATATATATATATATATATATATACATACATATATATATATACATACATATATATATATATATATACATACATACATATATATATATACATACATATATATACATATATATACATACATATATATATATATATATATATATATATATATATATACATATATATATATATATATATATACATACATATATATATATATATATATATATATATATATATATATACATATATATATATATATATATATATATATATATATATATATATATATATATATATATATATATATATATATATATATATATATATATATATATATATATACATATATATATATATATATATATATATATATATATATATATATATATATATATATATATATATATATATATATACATATATATATATATATATATATATATATATATATATATATATATATATATACTACTACATACATACATATATATATATATATATATATATATATATATATATATATATATATATATATATATATATATATATATATATATATATATATATATATATATATATATATATATATATATATATATATATATATATATATATATATATATATACATATATATATATATATATATATATATATATATATATATATATATATATATATATACATATATATATATATATATACATATATATATATATATATACATATATATATATATATATATATATATATATATATATATATATATATATATATATATATATATATATATATATATATATATATATATATATATATATATATATATATATATATATATATATATATATATATATATATATATATATATATATATATATATATATATATATATATATACATATATATATATATATATATATATATATATATATATATATATATATATATATATATATATATACATATATATATATATATATATATATATATATATATATATATATATATATATATATATATATATATATATATATATATATATATATATATATATACATATATACATATATATACAATATATATATATATATATATATATACATATATATATATATATATATATACATATACAGATGGAGGACAAAATAATACGAACACCTGTGAAAAAGTATGACGTATTTCACACCTGCAGTACAGCCGCGCCACCTGCAACAGAAATCTGACACCTAGTGAGCGTGAAGGGGAAGGTATCAGTCTCTCAACAGCAGTCACCTGAGTTGCATGCTTCTACCGAACTGTCTGTGATAAGTTGAGATGTCAGACCTGTCAGAGTTCCAAAGAGGAATGATAGTTGGAGCGCGTTTAAGTGGAGCATCGGTTACGGAAACAGCAAACCTTTTGGGGTTTGCAAGGAGTACGGTATCAGCCGTTATGACAGCGTACACGAAAGAGGGTAAGACAACGTCTTCAAAGCACAACAGTGGCCGAAAGTCAAAATTTGCTGATAGGGACAGACTGATCTTGAAGCGCATAATAGCCCGAAAGCACAAGCAATCGTTACCCGAGATAACATCCGAAATGAACAGTCATCTCCAGGACCCCGTTTCAACAAAAACTGTCAAAAGGGAACTTCATGCTGCGAACATTTATGGCAGAGTGGCAATTCGTAAACCCTTGGTGACAGCAACTAATGCTTTCAAGCGATACCAATGGTGCAGAGATCACAAAGGCTGGTCTCCACAGCAGTGGAAACAGGTAATATGGTCAGATGAATCGTCATTCACTCTATTTCAGACGACCGGACGCGTTTATGTCTGGAGAACGCCTAGAGAAGCGTTTCATCCTGAATGCCTCTTGCCGACTGTGAAGCATGGGGGTGGCTCCATTATGGTATGGGGTGCGATATCTTGGCGCAGTCTTGGACCACTTGTTATTCTGCATGGGAGGATCAAATCCAATCACTATCTAAGCATTCTAGGGGATCATGTACATCCTTTTGTCCAGACTGTATTCCCTGGAGAGCGACCGCTTTTTCAAGACGATAACGCCCCTATCCACACTGCTAGGTGCGTTCAAGAATGGTTCGAAGAGCATGACGATGAAGTTGAACATCTCGCCTGGCCCCCTCAGTCTCCGGACTTGAATATTATTGAACATTTATGGGAATATTTGGAGTCCAAACTTCGTTCCCGATTTCCACCTCCATCCGGACTTTCGGAATTAGAGACCGCTCTGCAGGAGGAATGGCTTAATATTCCTTTGAATATTGTCCATGACCTTTATGAATCTATCCCACGTCGCATTAAATCTGTACTTCAGTCAAAGGGTGGTCCAACCCCCTATTAATAAAGATTTTCCATTATTTCACAGGTGTTCGTATTATTTTGTCCTCCATCTGTATATATATATATATATATATATATATATATATATATATACATATATATATATATATATATATATATATATATATATATATATATATATATATATATATATATATATATATATATATATATATATATATATATATATATATATATATATATATATATATATATATATATATATATATATATATATATATATATATATTTATATATATATATATATATATATATATATATATATATATATATATATATATATATATATATATATATATATATATATATATATATATATATATATATATATATATATATATATATATATATATATATATATATATATATATATATATATATATATATATATATATATATATATATATATATATATATATATATATATATATATATATATATATATATATATATATATATATATATATATATATATATATATATATATATATATATATATATATATATATATATATATATATATATATATATATATATATATATATATATATATATATATATATATATATATATATATATATATATATATATATATATATATATATATATATATATATATATATATATATATATATATATATATATATATATATATATATATATATATATATATATATATATATATATATATATATATATATATATATATATATATATATATATATATATATATATATATATATATATATATATATATATATATATATATATATATATATATATATATATATATATATATATATATATATATATATATATATATATATATATATATATATATATATATATATATATATATATATATATATATATATATATATATATATATATATATATATATATATATATATATATATATATATATATATATATATATATATATATATATATATATATATATATATATATATATATATATATATATATATATATATATATATATATATATATATATATATATATATATATATATATATATATATATATATATATATATATATATATATATATATATATATATATATATATATATATATACATATATATATATTTACATATACATATATATATATTTACATATACATATATACATACATATATATATATATATATATATATATATATATATATATATACATATATATATACATATACATATATATTCTCACAATAATTTAATAATAACTATTCCTTTCATTTTAAGGATCCAGTTGCGTGGGCGTATGACCGAGTATTTTGAATATCCTTCAGCTGAATTGGCGCATCGTTCAAATCCAAGAAACTTCCATCATGACACGTGACAGTCTTGAAGCATAGTCACAAATTGTTTAATCCCTTTGAAAGAATAAAAAACAAGAGAAGATAAAAAAAGAAGACATTCGAATCTTTCTTCTCGTCTCAGAAGACAAATAACGAGATGTTTCAACTCTGGCCGTTGTGGGCGTCCGAACACGAAATGGGGGGTGAAAAAGTGTGAAGGAGGGAATCACTCAAGATACTTACCAAGGTCAAAACTCATAAAAAAAAGGAAGACCAGGTATGGAGCAAGCATTCCGAAGCCGACGTGACGAACACCTGTGGATAGGGTAGTGAAGGCTCAAAGTACATGGAAAGGGCATTGAATGGACCAGACCATAAGAAAGCGACAATAGAGGGATTCTCCAACGATCTTGAATTAATTATTCCGATTTTATATGAATAAAAAGGGCAATCGAGTGAGATAAAATTATAAAACTATTTCCAATAAAAAATTCTGTAAACAGAACTAGTAATCAAGGGGGAAGATTTGGTTTGTTATTTAACGGTCCTTTTTTACAACGGGGTTTAATTTGTTGGGATTTGCAAGTTAAAGAGGATTCCGAATCACTGAAAACATCCAAACTTGAAGTGAGAATTGAACCCGCAAGCTGCGGAACAGAAGATCAGAGCGTTAACTATTCGGCAGCCAATGAGGAAGAGATTATTTTGCGTGTAAAAACATCTCCATCTGGTTCCGAATTTAGAGATTTCGTTCTACGACCCAACCGAAGTCTAATGTGGTTGCAGTAATTATGCATGTTAAGCGTTTGTAAAGTTTAATATCTTTCAGTGATGTAGCATAGAAGTTTAGAAAAGAAAATGTCAGCTGAGGCGTCGATGTGGTCATCTGACTATTTTTCAAACTTTTGAGATGGTTGGCTTTGTTTTAACGGTTTGATTTATAATTGGATTTTTATTTGTTATATTATACGTTTGATTTGGTTTGTTTGTCGTTTAACGGTCATTTTTAGCACACGAGGGCTAATTAGACCGGGACCGATGGTTTAAAGTGGATTCCGAACCACTACAAACATCCATACCCAAGGTGAGATTCGAACCCACGAGCAGCCGAACCCAAGGCATGAGCGCTAACCATTCGGCTGCCAGCTCGGCTATTGTATGTTTGAGCTCCAGAACTAATTTGATCTGGACCTGTAGTTTAAAGTTCATTCTAAATTATTATAAATACGCATATCCGAGGTAAGAATTGAACCCGCGAATTGTTGAATTGAAAAGCAAAGTAGTAATCTTTAAGTTGCAAGAGCTTGGGGCTGGGCTTGGCAAGTTTGATCGGCAACATACATGGCTAAAAGCGCAATATGTAATTATATAATTCAATACAGTACATCAACCAATATTCTGGACTGTATGAGGAAAGCAAGATTTCCCTCTCACGATAAAATAAGCTGCCCCAAAGCGCAATTCTAATATTTTTTACTCTTTTATAAATATAATCCAGGAAAAAACTAAACATTTACAATTCAATTCCATTTATAATCCTAAGTACCTAAAATCACTAAAATGTAACCCAGATTTTTTATCTCGTCAGTAAAGATAAAGAATACTCAGAATATTGAACAATATTCTATTTTGGAAACCCTTGTTTATGCGTAACTTAATTGTTACGTATAAACTAGGGTTAAAAAAACGCATTAAAAAAAGACAACTTGACCACATTTTTTAATAATGCCACCAATAAAATAATATCAGTTAGGCGATATTTTTTAATCGCCAAAACACACACATATATATATGTATATTATATAAATAGTGTTTCACATTTCACTGGGGAAAAATAAACGTGGTTGAATCGGACATTAGATTGAAAAATCGCCTCCGGAAAGTGACGGATAATTAATTAATCGAGTCACGTTTCCATAAAGCTCTTCTTAATTCAGATATTAAACGTCAACGCAGCGTGCAAGAAGAAAGGATTATAAGGTGGTTTTCAGATAAACATGTTTTTGTCAAAAATTATTTGACAATATTTATATTATCGAATTATACTTAATAAGTAAAAATATTATAAAAATTTCTGTTAATATCAATATTAATTTTAAATTATAAATACTAACCAAAAAGAGCTCATCAACTAGATATGGATGATTCTTTTTTAGAAATTTCTAATTTAATCGTAATTATATAATATTTTAATCATATTATTTACTTTTTAATGAAACAGATAAACAAGCCATAATGTCTTTGTTGCGCATTTCGGGGTTGAAGGTTCGATACCAGTCATAGTTGAACAACGGGTGATATGTATTATGTCTGTTTTCTGAATGTATATATGTGAAGATAGATGATTACAAATGAGTTTCCAAATTCCCTCTATTTTTGCACGTGAATGCGTTCCATTATTTATGTCTACCCAGCTGGCAATAGTACGCAACAAATGTAAAAAAAAGCTTTTGTACGGACTGTCCACTATGGAGTATTAAATAAGCTGACTGTAGAATTAAGAGACGATTTTCTTTCTCTCCTGTCGCTAAAATCGACCCTACACCTTCTAATTCAGAGCCACGGTCAAATAATGAGGTCGACACATGAGCTGGCAACCTCATTCTCAGATCATTTTATATACGCATACTACCAGAAAAGCATTAGAATCGGAAAATGTTTTTACTTATATAGATGCTATCAACATTCTGGTGTTTAGGATCGGGCTGAGTTGGTAGTCGAATGATTTTGGGTCTGACCTTCATTCCAAATGTTCGCGGGTACAAATTCCAGTTTCAGCATGGATGTTTGTAGTGGTTCAAAATCCACTTTAAATTATTGTAATAATAATCGAATAGCTCAAGATACAAAAAACGACTGCTGTTAGACAAACTAAGCCAATCCTTAGTTTCGATTGTCGAACCTTTACCTTCCAAACACTAGAATGTCGCTTTAATTCATTACATTTATTCAACCGTTAAAATTCTCAAATTTTTGGATTCGGCTATTAATTCACATTTATGAATAAAAATAATTATGTTCAATCCTTAATAAGTGTGTGGGGGCGATTAATTTTCTCTAGAGTATTGTATTACAAAATAGATTTTCAACCGCGTAGTGGAGAGCCCAAGGCTCGAATGTTCTATATTGTCTTCTGGGAGAACTTTTCATAGAAAATGTGCCGTATTTACATATTGCAAAGGAGAAAACCAGGAATATTCCCAAGAAACGCAGCGTCCATTGTTCCTGGACCTTATGCTCCAAAGAGCTACCCCTAGGCCACGTAGAGCTCCTACATTTCTGTCCATACAACTCCTACATTCTGTTTGCTTAAATTTACATCACTTTTGAAGTGAAACTTCTGTTGTAAAATCTTTCATGAGGCATTTATACTATTTATATAATTATGTGTAGGAAAATTAATTTAAGTACATTTAAATTAAATTTTAAAAATTGCATTGTAACAATTTTTTTCAAGGAGATTACCCGTTGTAAAATTCATGAAATTTTACCACATCGAAATTGAATATTACTTCTTAGTAAAATCTTCCGAAAGATAAATTTAAAAAAAAAACATATGTGGCACATTTTTATTATGTTCTAACATACATTTAATTCCAATATATATTACATTTGAATAGTTTATCATAAATCAGGATATTTCAGAGTATTTGTCACCACAAAAGATTGTCCAATTCCCACTTCTTATTAGGATGTACTCTGACTTCGTCGTTCTTAAGTAAATAAAAAATTTCCCCCCGTCGGCTGTTTTGTTGGATCACCGCCGCAGACACGGAGTCATCTTTTGAGGGGCCTCCTTCAAAAATTCGGATTCTTCGGGAAAACTCGTTTTGGAAGTCCGGAACCAAGCCCGAGGGAGAGACTTCCTAGGCGCAACTGTACTTTCCCACGCAGGTGAGGCATTCCACAGGTGTGGCCCCCCAGGTCAGACCTCCCCCACCTCCACGTGCCGCTCAGGATGCTGCACTTTCGCTCTCAAGGACTTTCCCCGACTCACCACTTCCACGAATCGATTAATTTTTTTATTCACTTGTTTTATTTATTATTTTTTTCCCATCTTGTTAGACTGAGAAGGGGCATTCGAAAATAAGATTCTAGATTTTTTTTGTCTGAAAACAGCTGAATAAATTCTGTCACGACTCGCAATTGGCAGTGTTTTCAAAGGTAAAAGTCATTTAAATTTCTGAATTTTCTTTAACTGCAGAATGAAAATAATGAAGACGCTAAAGAAAGTTGAATATCAATCATTGTCAGTATATACTCCTCTTTTTCCTTTTACGTTATGTATGTATAATATAATATATACATAATTTTTATAAGTTATTTAGAAATATTAAAAATTATTTGCTCACGAAATTAATAATCATAAACAAGAAAAATAAAAGTATTAAAAATATATAATTTTAATATGTAAATCACATATTATATGATTCAGATACCAAAATAAAGTATCAACAGTACTTCATAAAAGCACTCACAATACATCACAGAGTATATTATCAAAACTATTTAAAGTGTCACAATAGACCGCTTAACTACTTCAAAAACTTTTGTGCATCCACATCGTATTTGACTTTTTATACAGTGGGTTTTATTCAAGAATCACAAAGGAGGAAACCATGAAAGCTCCCAAACACTTTCCAAAATATCATGCACATAGAAAGTAGATATGTAATTTGGTCGTGAAGTAACGGGTTCGGTTCCTGACGCAAGAAGACCGTCACGCTGAGAAGTCCTATATCAAAATATTCTGTTGTGCCTCTATTGGTGCGTGGAATCAATCTGATTTGTTACCTCTTTAATTTACCTTGTTTCAAAATAAAGTAGCAGATAATTGTGTTTACAAGCTTCGGTTGGCAGGTTTTTGTGTCAACGGTCTTTTTGCGCACGAGGGCTAGTTAGACCGGCCGGCTACGGTTTAAAGTGAATTGAGAATCATTGCAAATATCTAAGCTCAATATGGGAATCAAACACACGAACTGTTTAACTGGAGGCAACAGTGCTAACCATTCGGCTCGGTATTCTGAAGGCAGAAACCGGCTATTGGAAATGTACAGCAATAAACAAATCTAATCTGAAAATTCTACTAACATTTGGCCAATGGTAATTCTAACAGTGATCTCTGGAACACAATCAGTATGTTTGACTCCAAGAGCGGATGACTTAAAAGAATGCTGTTGTGAAGCAACTCAACATCTAATATATTTGTAAACAACCACCTGTCAAAAGCTAGAATAACCACCTTTCGCAGAGCGGACTGCTGCGAAACGTGTTCACTGAGATGCTGAGCCATGCCGTCTTCAGTGCCGGGCAAGCTGCGCTGAATTACGTGGATGAGGGTCCATGCCATAAACAACCTGATTGAGATGGTCCTATAGATTAAAGATTGGGCTTAAGTCAGGTGAGTTCGCTTACCGATGGAGTGCTTATCCTGGTGTTCTCCGAACCACGTACGTACACTGGCAGCGGTAACTCGCATTGTTCTGCTGGTAGAGGCCATCCTGAGGAAAAACAATTTGTATATAAAGGTGTACATGGTCCGCAAGAACAGATACATGCTTGTATTGATCCATCGTGCCTTCCACAATGATGCGTAAACCCAGAGAATGCCATGAAAACATATTCCCAGACCATAATGATCTCGTCTTCAGCTTAGACCATTCCAGAAAGTGTTGCAGGGTGTTTGCTTTCTGAGATTTCATATATACGTCAACGTCCCTCAGTCATAAGGAGCATAAAACATGATTCATCGGAAAACGCTACCTATCGTCACTCAGTGGACGTCCAGTAGATTACTCGAGGTCAAATTCCAGACTTCGTAACCGATGAACAGCAATCAGCATAAGTGGATGAACCAGGCGTCTGCTTCGGAAGCCCAGAAGCAACAACGTTCGCTGAACAACAGTTTGGGAGACATTGCTGGCAACCTCTTGGTTCATCTGGGCGGTCAATTGCTACGCAGAAGCACATCTATTTCCCAGAACGCGTCTCCGCAGTCGTCGTTCACATCTAAGGCCCGTCGATGATTTTTAGTCCCATTTTGCCATGCACTTCTACCACAACGGCACGCAAACAGTTCGTAAGCTTAGCCGTTTCGGAAATGCTTACACGGTTGATGAGAAATCCAATGATCATGCCTTTTTGGAAGTCGGATAAATCGCTTCGTTTCTGCATTGTTTCGTCAATTTCAATGTTTTCCGAAGCCCTCAACCCTTTATATAAGCGCATACCACCTGCCTCCTCTGATTCATTACTTAAAGTTGAAAGTACGTGAAGACCACATTAATTGCGAATGCGATTATATATATATATATAATTTAGATACACAACAAAAAATCTATACAGAATATTTGTTGAAATTGTGTATTGTATAGTAAAATAAAGAAATGTAGACTTTCTTCCGAAACATTAGAACTGATATTTACAACTCAAACACATTTTAAATACTCACTAGAAGTTCCTTGTTGTTGATATTCTTATCATAAATAGTGCTTTATTTATGATAAGATTATCATCAACAACCAGACCAGCTGAAATCTTTTATGAACAATTATTATCAACAACAATAAACCAGATGAAATCTGTATGCATTGAACAAGTAGTGCTTTATTTGTTCAACGGATATAGATTTCAGCTGGTCTATATATAAATGAATACATTTATTGCACTCGGTCCAAATCGTTCTTATCTACGGAGTAATGAAACACTTTTTCACACATTACACACAAGCATTAAAAAATCTATAAACCACGCGTATTGATTGAACATGTTAGGCTTCAGAAAGCACGATCCTAATGACGAAACTTAGAGAATAAAAGTAAGATGAACAGCTAGAATGCATTTTGATAAGTGAGTGACCCAGCAATCTGTCCTCTCATGTCACGGAAATAGTATTAAACACCTCGTTCGCTTGAGGACTCAGTCATTTGATGGTTCAAGATTCAAATCTCTATTGAAGGCATGGATGTTGATAGATTTTGCTCTTCTTCATAAGAATCACCATAAAGTCAGTTTTTTTTAAATTAATCTTTAAACATAACTAATAAGCCCTCTCTTGTACGACTGTAGTGACATTAGCCAAGACAGCCTCTTCCTTTTGAAACAGCCTGGTCTTTTATTCAACTTCCATCTCAATGTGCATGTTTGTAGAGGCTTGAAATCTACTTCATGGTAACCATGAACTAATCATAATTCATGGTCAAATCAGCCTTCGAGTACAAAATGTTATGTTGAAGCGCGAGAAAATGTTATCACTACATTAATATAAACTATAATTACAAGTTTTTCATACTTAGTTCCTTGTTCTTTGTGTTTACACTCAGCAAACCTAGAAGTGACCATGGCAGATGGAGGAAAATATCCCTTTATGCAAAGAAAAAAGGTAGAGGGTTTCATACCTGATTTAGTAGAATACCATTCAGTTGAGGCAGTCTTTGCATATTAACATTTCTATGAGCTCTATTATTCCTCTTGGCTTGGGTAGAAAAAAAAAGTCAACTTAAGTAATGATTTCTTCATTCGACTACAGTTCCGAATTAAGTCGACTACAGTTCTTCATTCGACTACAGTTCTGAATTCATTATCTTCAATCGACTGAAGGGAGCGTGAATCACAATTATATAAATTAGACTAAGATTATTGCCATTGTGACCAATATAGTATTTATAAAAATGAAATTTTTATAAGAATTTTATTTTCGATTCCTTACGTCTTATCAATTTAAAAGTATTTCTTTTTTCATTGAGAAACTTTTCAAAAGAATTCATTTTGTCTTTCGTGTGAATTTTTTACACTAACTCTAACACCATTCACATTTTGTTTTTAGTAACGATTCTCGAGGTTTTCCTTTATCTTTTTTTAATAATGTAACCATATTACTGAAATATTTCAATATTTATGGAATAATTTTCAAAGCAAATGTAGATTGAAGAGGCAAAAATAGTACAGTATAGTATATAGTACAGTCTTGTATTACTAGTAAATTACTTCTAGGCACATGACAGCATATGTAATACCTACGATTATAAATGGTAAACGTTTTTAAGATCCCGCTGAATATTTTTCAGCATAATTATATATAATTTGACAATAGACAGTGATTAACTTAAAAGCTGTAAACTGTTGCAAAGGTTTCTACAGAGCACGTTGTGATTTTCACGAGACCATTTTTATACATCGTAGACATTATTTTTTAATGTCGCAGAGTAATAAGCACAAAATTTCCCAAAGACGCATTGGGATACAAGTGCAGGCAGACTGCAGAAATGGAATATTCATGGCTCCATTGTTAGACAGTGGCTGGATTCTGACTTAGTACCTCACTCCAAGAGCGTGTTTTTACACCCACAAATTCTGTCTCAAGTTGTTGACCTCACTAGATATTACGCCATTAAGTCAGTTAATAAATTTGAACTGGATTGCTGATCTCGTTATCACGCCACGCATAATATGATGGTATTTGAAATTAAGTGAAATTCATGGCAGAAAGCAACATTCCTCCAGTAAGACATAATGCAATCGATATTAATATAGTCCAAGAGAAGATGAATTGATGGCAACTACCTAAAAGCACAAATGATGATTTATTAGTATACAAGTAGAACCACACCAGCTTTCGAATAACGTCTAATAACTTTCACGGACACTAAGTGTTGATATTTATGCAGCAAGTATAGATCTATTGTGCATTTGTTGTCAGCAACACCCTAAATCAGTGACGGCTAAATGTGGCTTCTGTGATCCATGAGGTTAAAATTATGAAAACTACCATTCTTTGAACAAAAATGACCAGCCTGTTTCTATAAAACGCGATACTTCTTCCGAAGTCTGAAAACTGCTTGCAATGTAGTCAGATTAGCATTAAGACACCTTTTCTTTGAAAGTACCAAAACAGTACCTTATTTCTAATTTCCCATGAATATTCTCGAGCGAATGGAAAACGGAACTCTCTCTTCTTTAGTTCAAATACATGTGATACAAATAACTAATGATCATTGATGCTGAAATATTAATCATTTAGATAACCGTTTAAGACATCAACTTGTCAAGTTTGATTATTTTGACTCACTCATTCGGTAAGATTCAGTTGAAAGATGAATTAATTATTTCAAGTTGAATATTAGATACAAACTAAACAAAAATACTACCATAAAATATAATTAGAGTATAAAGTAGTATATGTCGCTGAACAATGCAAATTTCACTTTATTTTAATACCAATGGCTTCAATCACCTATGCAGCAGATTTGAAGAGACGTTTTTTCATTTGTTCTAACCTTGACAGCAACAATGAGTGGTTATTGAAAATCTGGTTTTGCTTAAACCAGGGGGTCAAAATATAAATTCAGTTTTAAGTATAATACTTTTTTAATAACTTGAAATCTCTTCCGATATTTTATCTTTCCCTTTCAGAATTTCCACTGTATTTCATTGAATGCTTGCTCTTATCAGAGATACGCTTGGCTTTCGCGATACTAAATAGTTGATATTTTAATTCCAAATGCAACGTTTAAGCATATCTTAATATGTACCAATGGTTTTTCCTTTAAGCTCTACCATGTCAACCATGGAGGCCATGATTTATTAAGGCATCATTCTCATTATCGGAAGGTAGTGAGTTAAAATCTCGGCTTAACCGAAGATGCATCGTGTTCACAAAGACAACTGGAGCACGTTAAAACTAGGCGTATTCGCAATGTCCTCCAAGTGAAATGATACCAGTGGGGGTGGATGGCCAAGTATTGGGAATCTTCTGCTCGATTCCAGCTTTAAAATCACAACTGGCTGCTTCCATCTAACTGGTAGAGTCCAACTCAGGGAAACTAGTGAAACAACATGTCACCAATTATACATGGATAGCAAAATCATAGCAGGAGGGTCTCTACCATGTACACATTAGCTTGAAATACAAAGTATATACTTTAACATCCAGTTTCACTTTAGTTTTTTTCCAACTCTTATGCTTAAGAGATATGAAAACATTATTTATCATTGATTCATTCAACTTGTGTGAACGTCAAAGAGCAAAAACTTCACAAGATTGAACATACTGCTCCATGAACTTTCAGCTTTCAAACTTTTGGTGTCAGGAGGAATAGTGGATCTGCAGTAATATATGGCAAAAAAATATATTTAATCCAAAAAGTAACAATATAACATTAAGGATGACACTCACACAATATGCAACAAATCTAAATCTCATTTAAGGGAGACAAATACTGTGTGGCATGCTTGATTTTCACAGTTGACCCTTGATTTGGTTTATTGCTCTATGGTCATTTTTTACACAAAGGAATTTAGAGCACGACAATTTAGAGTGGACTCAGAACTGCTATAAACATCCACACCTATAGTGGGAATCGAGCTCATGAATTGCTGAGATAAATACCAGATATCAATTGATTCTACAGCGAAAGTTGAGAAAGAAGTTGCCAATTAAAGCGATAAAATCAAAACCCAACAATGGCAGGAAGGTACAGAGAAATGCCCAAATTGAACAATTCTGAACATAGGAAACAGCTTTAGACATAAATTCAGTGCGATCTAAAAAAGCACTATTTTACATTGAATAATGTAAGCATTTTACACGTAACGTTGCAAATTATTATTTTTAACTTCAAAATTTGCCTCTAGCTAAAGAGAAAATTATGCCTGTAGATTCTAATTTGTTTACCTAATTGTAGCTACTTTGAGTGTTATAATACTATTTACATAATAATATTTAAATATACATATTTTATTCATAAATAATTTTGATTTAATTTAACAGTATTATGTATTTATAGTCCTGATCCTTGGAACAGGAGTACCGATGTTCCTTTAAGATTCTCAATATGCAATACCAGTGCATAATACTTCACATAAAGTATTGTACAAAGTCATTACAATCAATGGAGTATTAAACACGTCTATATCTACAATGTCAAAAAAAGAGAAAATGTAAGGTTTTATCATTCAATAATCATTTGCTATGTATGACAATTTAAATGGTGTTACTTAAATTACTTTACAAAGTCTAAGAAAAGTTTGAGAGAGTTGTCTAAGGGTATATAGGTAACAACAATATTTATCATTTACATTTCTTATTGAAAAATATTTATTAGTTTTTGAAAACGAAATTTTTTTATTATATACTCAATATAAGTATTTAACTTGTGAAATTAAAGATTATTAATTTAAGAAATAAAAAACGATTTTTGAATTCTTAGTCATCACGCAAAAATTAATATCTCTATCATGTGAAAATTACCAATTATAATTACAGAAATTCTATCTGACTGGATCCCTTCTATGATGCTAACTTTATCTCCTTCAAAAAATGAAAATTTTCGGGTTGATAATGCACCTAACCTTGCAGGAATTGCTTAATCATGGTTTGATGGACACCAGGATGAAATTAAACATTTACCTTGGTATGCAATCACCTAGCCTATATATAATTGAACTGTTATGGTTTATTTTAGAGCGTTCAATTCGGAATCGATGTTCTCCACCAGAACTTTCACAATATCTGTATAAAAAATAGTACAATATTCCCCAAAACACTATATAGTACTTGCATGAATCGATTCCTAGGCTGCAATACATGCCAAAAGCACTCTTACACCAAACTAATAAAGGACTTTTTTATAAATCTAAGATGTTTCCATTATTTTGATAACCAACTGTCCGTTACACTATAATCACATTTTACATACAAAGGTTAGACTATTAGCAATTGATTAAAATGCATCTCAAGCCATTATAAACATTCACAACTAAGGCAGTAGTCAACACACTAATTCTTGTATTGAAAGCTGGATTGCTAATCACACAGCTCCCAGATCTAATCACTCCAGCTGGACTTCAAGAAATATTTCATAAAGTTTTTATTTCCCTATATCTACATTGCATAAAGTTAATTATTTCATTGATATCAAAATTATAAAAATATTTTATTTTTACAAACTTAGTTTTGGGAATTTAATATTTCTAAATAACTGTTGAATAAATATCTATTGTTTTATAAATAATATACTACATAAAAGATGGAAAATCTTTTCCAAAAAATAGTGAATATTTAAAACAAAAATATAAGACAACTAATATTACTCTACATTAAGTACTCTGAATAAAGAAGTAATGCTTAACAATTAAAAAAAAATTAAAGAAATAAATTTACGAATCTAAAAAATATTGTATTCATTTAAATACATTTTACAAACAAGAATTTAAAAATGAGTATTTGATACTAATATTAAAATTAACCAATATTTATAATATAAGCAATGGCATAAAAATAAAATCTCATTTCATAACATATGCTAATTATGTTGAAATAATTGCATAATTCTTCTGCCACTTTCATCTTTAAATTCTCCTAATAAAAACATATGCATAATTATACATTTTTTAATTCATAATTATAAGAAATATATCCACATTATTTACAGAAAACTTCTAATTAACTCAAATACAAGAGAAAAATAACAATTAAAATAATTTGATATTTAATCTTGAACAGAAAATATTTAATCGTGGTTTATACATAATTAAGTCTCATATAGAAAATATATAAGTAAAAGTAAAATTTAAGTCTAAAATTGATAACATGAAATAAAATATAAAGATACACCATTATTGCACACAAATCTATATTTAAAAATGTTCCATTTAACTCAAATTCATAATTTTATTATTATGTCACTGGCACACACAATCAAATATATGAATTTTAAAAATGAAAAATACACTGTTACCTTGAATCATTAACCCAAAATTGAGCCTAATCATACATACTAAACATAAATGATACCTTGCATTCATCTCACAAACCAGTGCCAAGACAAAAACTCTTTCACATTAAATTTAAACACTTTAAGAAACAGATCTACAATGAACCCACTTAAAAATACAAAATGAATTTACATTATATTTTAATTCTAGGATTAGAATTATCAACTTTTAATTCACTAAGAGTCGGAAAATATACATGTGTAAAAAAGTGCAAAACTTAACAATATTTTATATTATTGTTTATAAAACTTTCTTTTAGTAGAATTAATTTCTTATTTTATAGGACTTCCACCATAACATTGCATTTGACAAATAAAAGTGACTTTCCATTCTATTTAGAAACGAATATATATTAAATAAAGAAAAAATAGTTAAAATTGCAATAAAGGTAATATTTTATTAATTTCTTTGGTCATTAATAAATAATATCACACCATATCATTTCTTTTTATAAAACAGGTTTCATATTTGATATCTAAATAATATAAAATATTTCTCTGAAATCAACTTTCGACAAAAAATAGAGCATTTTATGTCAATCTAATAGGATTTAAATATTTAAAATTAAATGTTTACAATAAGTTTTTTCTTATAAATAACATTCATTATAAAAATTTTATTTGACAATCGTCAATACCGAATTCCTTTGAAATGCAGAGTCCCCAACCAAATTCCTATTTATAAACATATTTTTCATTGAAGAAACACATTTAATTGGGAAGAAGTTTGTAGTAGCACTTTCAAACTAGGCATGAATCCACTGATTTCACTAAAATTTGCATTCGCAACAATCTGGCCATGAATTCCTAAAGCAGTAGCATAATCACTCTGCAATACTGCCTGAACTATCTGGTGAAGTCCTTGTGTAACAGTTTGAGAAAGCTGCAAAAAATATTCTATGTGAATAAAATAGCCAAATAAGAGACTATCTACAGTCATATTTATCATCATGCTTAAGAAAATTTCTATTATATAAAAGACTAACAAGATAAAATTTTTTTGCATTTAAAAATATTCACAAGCAAGATATGACTTAATAAACAAATGGAAAAATTTCAAACTATGTTATTAACTATATAAAATAATTCAACTCTAAAATTAAAGTACTCAATATATTTTATAGCCCACATTTGTTTCTCGATTTTAACTAAAAGATGTTAGGTTTCTTGAATATCTAAAAATAAAATTTATTTTTTAGCTGCTTTATTTATAATGATTTAACAATATGCAAAATACCTAGCACAATTTAATTTTTTATAACTTTCTAAATTTAAATACATTTTTCACAAAAATTGTGTAAGCAATTAACAGAGGTAGAATAATTTTTTAAACACAAGTTATACAGCTAGATAAACAAAAATGTTTTTCACAAATCAAAAAAAATTGTCTTAATTAAATATAAGTAACTGAAAACAGAAAAAAAATTCATTCAATTTAATATTCAGAAGTAAATTGAGAAAATATTTTATATTAAAAGAGTTATGAAAACAAAAATTTCCTTTACAATTTTATTATAGGTAATCAGCTTCACTTAAAATTTATGACTTCAATATAAGTTACTATTTCTATAGATTCTCAGGGAAAAAATATACTCATAGAAAATGTATTCTCTTAATTAATAGCTTTAGTACTAAATTGTTAAAAACATTATAAGCTATTACACTTTACTATGCATTCCAGAAAATCCGTTAAACTTAATCAATACAAACGGTTAATTATTCACAGAAAACCAAAAAATAACAAGATAGATTTTTTTATAAAGCTTTATACTTCTTTGAGAAGAAATCAAGATTTCAATAATTTTTTATTTCCTAGATTATGATAATTGCCAGATAGAAACTTCAAGGTGGTTTTCGTCATGGAAAAATCATTGATAGACAAAAAATGGCAACACTATGTATACACAATGATAAAATGCAGTTTCAAATTTAGATTTTATAGAATATTTTTTTAAAAATCACATCCTAATTCCACACAAAACAAAAATGTTTTTAATTAAATAGAATTATTTATCAAAATTCAAAGTAACAAAACAATGGTTACGAAAACCTTTCATCTTATAGGCTGAACTTAATGGTCATAGCATGAAATAAAATTTGATAAATGAAAGATTAAAAATTTATTCTTACTGTATCATCTCTCAGTTTATCATACAAATTTTCTAGTTTCTTAGCAACATCATCCAACTTTCGCCTTGTTTGCTAAAATAAAATTTACAATAAAATTAAGCAATGCTTACTTGAGAATTTATGCTAATATCAAGTTATTCATGTAAAAAACTTATAAACTTACAGGATTTGTAGCTACTTGCTGGCACTGTCGCCTAAGATCTTCAAAAATATCTTGCAGAACTTGATGCTCTGGCGGTATTGGACCTTTCTCCCTAGGTTGTTCTGGTACATTGGTTGGCAGCTGTAATGAAAATTATCAATAGAAGAATATTCTTATTATATATAATGTAATTTGAGAATCTAAGTTAAAAAATTCAAATACAGGTTTTGGTTCCTCTGGTACAGCACTTGGAATGAGTGGAGCTGGGCTCATCATAGTGGCTGGAGCTTGAGCGGGATATGATGGCACAAAGTAGCCACCAGGAGTAGTGTTTGGTTGGTTTAATCCTTGAGGTGGTAACTGAGGTTCAGGCATTGGAACATTAGGGAAAGGAGTGGTAAGTGGAACTACAGGTTCACTATTTGATGTGATTGGCTGAAATAAAATGAAATAAGAATAATGAAATAATTATATACATAATATGAAATAATAATGAATTGAAATAAAATGAAATAAGTAAATGAAAATAAATACTAACTTAATTAGTCTGAAGTAATACCCAAATTCAATTCATAGACTAACAACAATACTCAGATTTCACATTCTTTTCAAAAGATAATTCAATAAAAGTAATATTTTTTCCACCCAGATTTACAAAATAGAATCAATCGTAACCATATAAACATTAATGTATTTAGAAATCTGTGCTTAAAACTGCATTTTAATAATATACTTAATATACCTGTAAAGAAGTCTCTACAGGTTTGGTTTGTCGCTCAACGGTCATTTTTTGCAAATGAAAGCTTATTAGGCCGGGACCTACGGTTTAAAGTGGATTCTGAACCACTACAAACATCCATACCCAAGGTGGGATTTGAACCCATACGAACTGTTGAACCTAAGGCAAGAGCGCTAACCGAAGTCTCTACAGATATGTTCTACAGAATTATTTATCAAAAATTACTAAATTAAAAAAGCTAAATGAAATAAATATATTGAATAAAATAACTATAAAAATCAAAAAAATATTAGACAACGCATAAAATAAATTTATGTATTAATAGCATTTTTTTATTTCTACTTTAAAAGTGTAAGATTTCCATTGATTGGATTAGTTTGGGTACATCACGTTGCTTCATAAATCTCATTTGAAGGCTCATCAGTTGCCCATTACCTTCTTAAAATAACACAGAAAATTCATACTGACCAAATAATAAAAATATTAATTTTTATATCCTTCAACTTAACATATTTTTTAATGTACTTATGAATTATTTTTAAAAATTAGCCCAGAATTACATGTACTTTAGTTATAACTTTTTAATATTTATATTTATACCATTAATTAAAATGAAATATATTAATATTTCATATAATTTATTAAAAAATTTATATTTCTGTCACCTATATGCAGAGTAGTTAACAATATAGATTCTTAAATTTTTTAAGGACACAAGATTAAAGGAAAAAGTAAATATTTTTTCACAAAGTGTAAATAACTTACAAAATACAATTTAAATATTATGTTTCAGAAAAATAAAAAACTATATATATGAAATATAATACAAATAAAAATAACATAAATAATAAACAAAATTCTAATAATGGTAACTAATAGTTAAATGCTTATCCTTTTTATGATAAACTAATAAAAATAAAGATTAAATTATTTTTCTTAAAATATGTTAACTTCTCAGTTTTAAATTTGACATGGTGACTTTATAACTTATATACATTTTATGTCAATGCTTTGATAAGAAACAAGAACCTTTATTTTCCTTTTTCAATTTGTAAAAATTATAACTAAACATAGACGCAAAGATTTGAAGAAACATTTTTCATATTATTAGTATCAGAAAAAACAATCATAACTATTTTATTCATTTTAAATGAATGTTAAATTTCAGTCTATTTCATACAAATAGATAGCAAGTTTACATATAATATTGGTCTAAGGTTCCTTTTCACCTGCAAGGACTAATTCGATTGGACTTTAAACCACTGTAAACATCCATACACAAGGTAGAAATCAAAACATTTCATAACAAGTTCACCATAAACAGGCAAAAGCACTGTTGTATGAAACAATGTTTTTGCATCATGTTGATACAATGAAAGAAGAAATATTCATTCTTTATTATATAATAGATATTTGTCATGCATAATTCAAGACACTCCAACACTTACAAAATTCAAAAAACTATTCTTATGACACATTTTATACAAATTAAACTACCAGTTTCAATTCTTGAAATTTCAAATGCTTCATCAGAAAAGGGAAAAATATATATACTTTATTAGCAGGCTTTTTTATTAGAGGTGGATCATTCCATCCTGGTTTAACTTCCCCATAGCAACTAGGCAGAGGAGTTCTAGGATCAGTACTAGGTGGCATCACTGGTCCTGGATTGGAAACTGGAGCCTGAGGTTGTGACGCTAAAATAAAAGAATGATTACATTTTCTGCTAAATGAAATATTTTATTACAATATATAAAAATTATCATTTTGGGAAAATTACAAATACCAAGAACACAAAAAAGTATCTTGATTTAAATTTAAAAAAACTGCAATTTTCAAAAAAAAAAAAAAAAAAAAGGACTTTAAGTGTATTTTTGCATTTTAGTTTTCAATAATTTTAATTATGCACAAATCCCCTGCCACTCTCTCATCATAAATATCCAATAGCTTTTTTACAATAAAAATGCTTCATAAAAAGCCTGACATGAAAAGAAAAAAAATTTATCAGTGATATTAATTATTCCATATTTGTAAGCCTTGGGTGATACGCTACGGTCTTCCAGGCAGAAGTTTTGGCCATTATCCACTGTCTGCGCCTAAATATGAGGAAGGGCTACCACAGTAAGCGGATTCTCATTTTTAGTGATAGTCAAGCTGCTTTAAAAGCGCTCAGTTCTTTCGAAATCAAATCTAAAATGATTTTGGAACGCAGAAACCTTCTTACAGAACTGGCAACTAAAAACAAGGTGATCCTTGTAAGGGTACCAGGGCACAAAGGTATCGAAGGTAATGAAAGGGCTGATGAACTTGCTAAACAAGGATCGTCTTTTGCACCCATTGGTGCAGAACCTTTTTGTGGGATCAATTTGAAGACCGCAAAAACCAATGTTCTTAGATGGGAAAAACGGAAGATGTATGAAGCTTGGCTCAACACTCCTGGTCAAACCCACGCTAAAAGTATGATCTGTCAATCATCAGCAAGGATTGCCTCTGAAATTCTAAGATGCTCTAGGGAGAAGATATGTTTATTCGTAGGCTTCATAACTGGGCACTACTACTTCAGAAAACACCTCGATAAAATGGGACTGTTTCAGCAAGACCCTATCTGCAGGAAATGTCATATGCAAGAGGAAACGGCCAAGCATATCATTTACGAATGTGAGGCTCTTGCCCTCCCTAGATTAACTTCTTTAGGCATCATCCATACTAGAGAGTTACACCTAGACTCCATTAAAGGGTTATCGGACTTTATTAATAAAGTGGGTGACCCAAGCAACTGGAACTAGGAAACATTGGGTTTGTAGTTAATAGTACAAAATGCTGATAAAAGCAGAGGTGTCCATTGACATACAAACCCAACTCTAAGAAGAAGAAATATTCCATACAAATATAACACTTTTAGTACTTTTATTTATTTATTATACATTACTTCTAATGAACATACCAAATTTAGTTTCATTCATTATCTGCATTTTATTTTTTTAAGAATATTTGAGAACCACAGCAAGATCTATTATAACAACTATTTAGATATGTAACCATAGAGAAGCTCTAGCAATATCAACAAAACAGTCTCATAAAGAATCGAATGTTACAGCAGCAAATAATTGTAAGAGAAATTTAGGAATTGCATTATTGATAATTCATCACAACAAAGAATGTATTACATCAATAATTCTTTACATGCATATATACCTGGTGTGTATGAGCTATATTGCTGCTGTGGCTGGTACAAAGGTGCTCCAGAATTAGGTGGATAAGCAAAGCTCCCAGTATTGCTATATGAAAATATAACTATTTATTAAATTAACATTTCAAACAGATATTAAAGTACATGATAAAATATGTGTTACAGATGTTTAAAATGAAACTGAACTAAGAAAAATCAGATTGTTATCAAAATATGATAAAAATAACAGAAGTATGTGCTTTAAATTTAGCAATTTTGCATCCAAAGGAACAATTCATAAATAATTCTGAAAATTGTAAAAAATAACTCTACAAGTCTTTTTCAAACATATATGTAAAATTTGCAGCAAATGAATCGTCATGGTACATAAATTTAAAGATTTATTTATATCTTAACAGAAATTATATGAATTATGAGCATAGGAAATTTTTGAGATGCAATATGAAAATTTTCAAAATGGAAAACCTTAATTAAAATCGAAAACACCTTTAAGTAAATATTTAACAGCTGAATATAATAAAATAAACACTGAAAATTCAGAATTATTGTGGACACCTATGTTATTACAAAGAATAAAATAATAATAATAATATTCAAGAAAGTAAATAAAAATTTAAATTCTATTTTTATTTATTCTTTCATGTTATGTATTTTTAATTCTTTATCAAAATATCAACAAGTGATTTAGGTACATTGTGTATTATGACACTGATATCTTGAAATTAATAGTTTGTTTTCCAATGTTAGGAGAATATTTATTACACTCTTAATAATTATAAAATCTGTGTTAAATATTTAGTACATTAATGGAAATAAGAAAAATATAATTTTAACTAAAATACTAATTATCAAAAATTTATATTTAAATATACATTTTACTAAAAGAACAATAAAATGAAATAAAAAAAAGAAGGAAAAGAGTATTTGACATTTTTACACACAAATAGGTTTGCACAAAATGTAAAAAAACTATTAGCTAATTATATATTACAAAAAGCTTTTTTGCTAAAAAAAAATGCATATTAAATGTTTTCATTAAATAGGTAGTAGTGTGGGCTGAGTCTAGAGGGTCAGAAAAATTATGCTATTCATAAGCATACCAATGTTAAAAAATAATCCCTCTTTTCTAATGATAAAAGCAAATTATTTAACAAACCACATCAATATTTGTTATTTTACAAGACAAGTTATTTGCCAGTGCAATAATTATATTTTATTCATAAAAATGCTTCATTTTCATAATGTTTTTTGCATTATTTGAATTAATAGTAACTACTATCCATAACACTCATTCCAAATTACAAATAAACTCTCAGTAAATCCTATTTTAAAACTTTTATATATACCTGTACACATTAACTCAACAAACCCCCCTTTCTGCACTGTGAAGTTAAATATTTAGTACAGACTCAATTAATATGCTATGTAAGAATAATTAAAATGTATATATTAGTTAAATACATACATTTTAATTATTCTTACATAGCATATTAATTGTCAATCTAGCAACATTTTACCACTAGATGACTTCTTTGCGCAATTCCAGAGAAATACTATTTTTTAAAGAAGCATTTACCTTGGCTCTGGTTGAGGAGGAGTGTAATAACTAGTAGTATTCTGAGTTGAAAAAGAATTCATTTGAGACTGAGAAGCTGAAAATGGCTGCGGTTGAAAATATTGTTGGGAAGAGTATGCATTTTCAGAGTAAACTGATGGATCATGAAGGTGTCGAGGATACCTCTGAGACAAGTGATGAGATCCCCCTGAATCTGAAAACAAATTTAAAATTCTAAAATTAATGAATGGTAAAAAGAAATTAAGAAATAATTTATCACAATCTTAAATAGAAATTATTTTGAATGAAGGAATAAATTTTTGTTTTATATTTTAAAAGAATATAGTCTTTCTATATTCATTTACTGTGAATAAAAGTTCAATTGCTGTTTTAAAAATCTCCAATTTCAAATATATTAAAAGTATTTTTAAACTAAGCATGATAAAAAGAGAGATAGCAAAAAAATTAATATTATTTTCATGTGGGGTAGAAACACTTGTTTACAAAAAGAACAATTCCTATAATTCAAGCAAAGATTTATCTTTAAAAAAGCTTTCAATAGTTGAATATATTTCCAAAGATTAATTTTAAGAATACAAATGAATTAGTGAAGTAATTATAACCTTAGGAAAAAAACTGATTTTCTAAAAAATATTATATGAATTGAATTTTTAAAATTTAATTACCAACATAATATGGGTGATAAAAAATAATTACCCATAAAAATTTAAAGTACAAGCTTAAGATGGAAATTTTCATTGATTATTTAAATGTTTCTAGTTACACACAAAACAGTGATAAAATATTACAATTGCTTTACCTGTAATAACGATAGATAACTTTAAATTTGAAAAGCATCCAGTTTCACTAGACTCTGTTTAATTATTAATAATCATAAAAAGAAATCTATCCTAAGGAGATTAATTTTTTAATTTAAAAAGGAAATAAATATCTGAAACAATACTTATTTAAGAATAAACCTTTACTATAGAAATTAAAATGAAGACACATAAAATCATCATCAGATTTGCATTACATAGGTTGCTTTTTAAGTTTTCACAAACAATATACGGTACTATTGAAATTTGTCTTCAGGATGTTCGTAAAATTTAATTTTTTTTATCTTGGAATCAGTGGCATCTTAGATATTGTCTATGTATTTTGTTTTCAAGAAGCATTCTAAAGAAAGTGAATGAAAAAAAATACAAATAACTTATGGAGATTTCTGTTCGATATTTTTTAAGAAAAACCTCACACAAAAAGAATGCTTAGTGTCATTTTGAGAAACTTTTGATAATGAAGCACTCTCAGAAAAGACTATTTACAATTGATTTGCAGAATTTCATTATGATTGTGCATTTGATAATGATAAATCTCGTGGGGAATAACTTAATCAGTAGTGATTCCAAACAAAATCAATAATATGCACAAGATAACCGAGGATCGGTATATCACATATCATGATATAGAAGCATCCCTTGGCATATCTCAGATTGCAATATATTCGATTTTGTAAAATTTGACAAACTCAAAAAAAAGCTTGTGCAAAATGGTATAAGGAAAAGTCAAAAAACTTAAATTTGGAATGGCAAAACCCATATGAAACATCATTTCAGGTGACAAAATTTGGATATATTCATAAGAGACAGAAACTAAACAACATTCCAATAACTGGGTGTTTCCTGATGAACTGTGCGTTCTACAAAAGTAGCTCATTCACAAAGCAGTTCTAAGAAAATGATTGCTTGCTTTCTTCAACCTTATAGGACATATTGCAATCATTCTTTAGCGAATCGAAAAACTTAATGCTAAATGGTAAATAGAAATTTGTAAAAAAATAAAAAAAATTACTGCATCATTCTTCATCATAATAGCACCCAGCTCCCACACAGCATGTAAAACAATTGATTATTGGATCCAAAACAACTGATTATTTGATGTTCCCTGCTTTGTTACCCAATGATTTTTGTTTGTTCCATTATGTCAAACAAATAATGCACAAGCAGCAAATGCAATTTTCATCATATCAAGAAGTTGCTGATGCATTCGAAAACCATGTTTTTGAGATTTTAACTTCAGAGTGAAAAACTGTTTCAAAAATTGGTTAGAAGAGATGGGAAAATATATAAATTTTAAAGGCAAATATTTTGAAAAGCAACAACATCGTTTATTCCAAAAAAAAATTCTTTTTCTTTTTATCTTTTATAGAAACTTAAAAAGGCTAGACTTACATCATGGTAGTGAAAATTAGATTTCCTCAAATAATGATAAATACAACTTATTAATCTTTGAAAGAAAAATTTAAAGAATAAAATATTTTAAGAAATAATTCTTTCTGGTGAATGGAAAACAATAATGAACTTGATCATCTAATAAAGCAAAGAAACCATCATTCATTTTATTAAATTTCAGTAATTGAATGGCTGTGTAATGTTGAAAGAAAAGCTTTAAGAAAATAGTAATATAGAGATCTTTACCTGGAGGAAGACCTTAAAAAAGATGGTTTGTAATACAACCAGATTTAATAATCATGAAAATAAAAAAGTAGAAATCTAAAGCCAAGAACAGAAAAATTTAAAGCAATATTTCAGTTCAATACGCCAAGGTCCACTCTAGCCTTTGGCATTATTAAAGAAACATTAAGCTGACTTATCCTGGGGCCTGAGCAGCTACCAGGCGTGTCGGCAGGTGGTGGATCGCCGAACGTCCTGTAGGAATGACAGGATAGCCTTGAATCAGAGGCCGCGAACCAGCTTCTGTAAACCCTGGTGTTATGCGACCCATGTCTAGGGCTATTTGGCACCGCAGTAATGGTGTCTTAACGGAGCCTCTAGTTGCCTGGCGAACTTTTCTAGAGCTTTCTTGCCTTGCTCAGTAACTCAGGGAATGCTGGGTGGACTGTTATATTACCTGAGCTTATTAATTGTTTATCTTGTGGCTGAAAAGACACAAGAAATAACAAACCTTTCTGCATTTGCAGGTGAAGCCTCTGAAGCAGACCTTGCTGAAAAAGACAAGGGAAACTCAAAGGTAATCTAGTGAAGGGACAGCAATGAATCCTTCACAGGAGATAGAAGTGACCTCCAAACCATATTCTTCTGGTAAAAGTCAGGAAGCTATTGCTAGCATGACTGACTCTCTGACCAGAATCATTTGTGGATCATCAGTGAGGATTGCCTCTGAAATTTTAAGATGCTCTAGGCAGAAGATACGTTTAATCGTAGGCTTCATAACTGGGCACTACTATTTCAGAAAACACCTCCATAAAATGGGACTGTTTCAGCAAGACCCTATCTGCAGGAAATGTCATGCAAGAGGAAACGGCCAAGCATATCATTTACGAATGCGAGGCGCCCTTACCCTCCCTAGATTAACTTCTTTAGGCATCATCCATACTAGAGAGTTAAACCTAGACTCCATTAACCCTTTAACCCGTGGTGGTCGCGACATGAAACCACCAATTTTCGATTTTTTTCTTAATTCCTTTTCACGATTTTTCCCTTAAATTTTATAGATTTCATATCTTTTACTTTTAAATAACAATAACAGATGTTAGCACCCATAAATTTCAGGTCGGACTCCTTCCAATATGGCATTTTTAACAACACAAAATAACCTACTTTTTTAATATAAATAATGATAAATATTAGAAATTTTTTCTTCCTATATCGTCATGTCTGTCATAAACAATATAAATGCAGCAGTAATTTGAACTAGAAACGTAAAAAGCTTTCCTTTTTTGAAGGAAATTCCTGGTGGTTGCACAGCTGAAACTAACGCGCAGCTAGAACACATAACTTACGTGAAGAGCAGACTATATAAACATGGCCAACGCTCATTGGCTGTCAAAGGACAGAGTATTTATTGTGACTGGGAATTAGAGTGTTTAGGAATGTGGGGAAGGGGGATTTGAATGATAGGGTCATTTTACTTGTAAACAACATGTGGACTTTATATCGCCAATGAACACGTGCTTTCGCTATTTCTATTTCAGAAAGACTTTTCAGTTTCAGATTTTTCTTTGGGTTGAATGTTGCGTTTGCTCATTCAATGCGAAGAAGAAGTGACTTTTCTCTATTGTAAAAAGGTTTAGATGACAAGATTTAGAGGTAAAAAAATGTTCCATCAACAATCAAAACTTAAACAATATCTTTCTTTTCAATTTTCTAGTCCAGTAATAGTCAAAACATTAAAACTTTTTTTGCATAAATGTCTAACCATATTTAGTTAATAATTAAAGCACATGATAATTATTAACTATATATGGTTAGCAGACAATTGGAATATAAAAATTAAAATTTTTAATAGTATTATTAATGAAATTCATGTGTAACTGAACTAAGCAATCACAACCAGAAGCAATCGATTATCAGAAATTCAAGGATACTTGTAAATTCAATTAGAAGTTTAAAAGGTAATTTACAAAATTTATTATAAAAACATTTACTTTGTCGGACTTTCGCAACTGATTGAGGAGGTTCAGGAGGCGGTGGAGACGCAACAGAGCTTGTTGGTGACAATATTCCAGGCATAACACCAGGGGGTGGTGGAGCAGTCGATGCCATTGAAGTCTGAGGAGGTTGATATTGAGCATGTACATTAGAGGTTTGATAAGAGAAGTTGTTAGTCACAGGTTGAGGCACATTTCCATAAGGAAACTAAAAATAAAAACATAACAATTTAGAGATAAATATCAAGATAATTTACAGTAAAATAAAAATAACTCAGAGCCTTAATTCTAACAAATTCAAATATTTCACAGCTAAGACTAATGAATTCTAAATTTTAATTTGTTTTTTTGTTTGAATATTGAATTCTTAATAAGCTAAAGTATAAAAAATATTAAGGTTTTTTTCTTAAAATATTTTGGTTTGAAGACTAATGAAATTGATTAAAAAAATTAATAAAACTGCTGAAGTAAAATTAACATAACACATGCAAATAAATGTGCATTCATTACATGCATACTGAAATAAGGAAAAGTAAAATTTTACTGAATTCATTAATATTTTTTCTAGAACACAAAAGGCATAAACCAAATTAAATTCCCAAAATAGTACCAAAAGAAATCAATACAAAACTCTATTTAAATTATAGATTCTCCTCAAAGACGATAGTAGTCCCTTGTAGGCATTTACTATTTATAAGGGAAGTATTAGAAGATCTAGAAAAATAAAGGATTCCAACATGGTCAGAAATACAAGGATAAATTAAATATATTCTCAACACAATAGTGCTAATAGTAAGTGTAAGTCCAATACACACAAGGGACATTTATAAATTTGTTTTTAAAAATGTTTTATCATTTATACTTAAAGCAAGGAGTCATGGACCACGGTTAAAGCAAATACACATATTTAACTGTTTTTACGAAACGGTGGAAAATGAGGGGGTATTTTGTAAAGAAATTGCAAAAGTTAAGAACCAATGATTAAAACTGATATATTTGAATTCTTTATAAGTAATATCAAAAATTACTCTTTATCAATTAATGTCTTCAAATTAATTTCTTCTGACCTTTTTCCATTACATCTATCACAAGGACACAGTATTTAAAATTTTTAAACATAATTTGTTTTGTTTAATCTAATATATGCTACAAAAAATTGAGCAATAACAATTTAATGTTTCATTGTTTTGGAAATACACAAATGTGTATGTCTGAGTACAATACATGCATAAAATAACATACTTGTGTAAAGATATTAAATACAAATAACTTTAAAATGTAATCACTAATCACAATGTTATGTGTGTGTACATTTACACATATGGTGATTTTTAACATGTGTACATAAATAATGAAAATAAATGTAAACATATAATAAATGGTACATAGTTATAAAATTAAATTAAATGAGTGAAAATAGGAACTCCTGTATGGGGCATTTATTATAAAGATTACTTTAGAAAAAATATTTTTAATTTCAATGCATTTTTTGTACTAACTTTTAAAAATTAAATCATTATCTTAGTGGGTTGGGTAAAACTTATTTAACCTGTTTACAATCACTGTCTTTAAATATGAACAAAATAGCAATTTCTGAAAACAATGCTCAAAATGAAATTAAATTTCTAATTCAGAAACATGTTTTCCATGTGAAAAAATTACTCTTATGATAAATTTCTTTATAAGATATTTTAACTAACAACATATATATAAAATGATGTCATATATGTCATTGAAAAACCCTACATACATATAAATATATACCTGATTCTGTGGAGTATGAGTAAGAGAATGCCTTTGACTATGCATTTGGTTTGATACGGGTTGCTGAGAATACTTTTGTTGGACATCATGAACATGAGATTGTGATATGGAACTGGAACGTCTAACATCAACTCGTTGAAATGGAAAGTGTGGAGACCGATGGCCTAAAGCTTGATAAATTCTATCCCTTAAAATTGCTAGAGTTTTCTGTAATAAATGAAAAACTTCGATATGAAAATTTGATTGAAAAATACAAATTCAAGACAAATGATAAAAATTATAATTTTATATAAAATCAAATTTATAATGATCAATCACAAAAATCGCTTTTAACAAGTATTTAACAGTTTATAAAAATATAAGTAGAAATTTTTATTTTAAAATTTCTTTATTGGTTAAATTGAAAAATATAAAGTGAATTAATTATACTTTTACAATGTTATAGATCTAAAAAATAAAATCTGAGATTTAGCTAATGAAATATGTTTTGTAAGAAAAGTCAAATTTCATATAAATTCAATTTCCATCCCAACTTTAAAACGAAAAAACAAAATTTTTGTTAACAATTCTAATTTGTATCTAATTTCTCAATTTATTTTACATGAAATAAAGAAAGCACATACAAATGGATTATTTTTATTACAAATGCTACACTTATTCAAATAAAGAATCACTGTAATTTTAAGATAAGCAGATAAAATATTTAAAATGCTACTAACATAAAAATTAGATATAAAATACTTAGGAACACTAATAAGCAAAAAAAAAAGTTGTAGAATTTTTCTTTTATTCAGAAATTTAAGGATTGCATGAGAAAAAAATTGATAAAATAATATTCAAAGCAATTTTGCCTACTCATCAAAATTCTAAAGTGTAACTGGTAATTACTGATAGATCATTAATAAGAAAAAAGTTTTATCAAAAATTTTGTCAAGAAAAGTGTAACAAAAAAATTTCTTTTTAAAATTTATGGTAAAATACATAACATTTTAACAACAGTTTATATTGAACGATTTTAATAATTTTTCATAACAATGCATTAGGGGCATATCATATAACTATTTTTGGAACTAATATAAAAGTTTATGTATATTAAAATAAATTACTCCTTTTACACTTACTTCATTTGGATCAACAAGATAAGTTGAAGCACTGTTTAAACTACCTTGTGTAGCAAGCAGTTCAGCATATTGTCCTAAAAGGGAAGAGAGTACACCTGTTTCAAGAGGAGGGGCCGCTCCAGATAACTGCTCCACAGCTTTCCTCAAAATCATTACTTGCTCAATCAAACTCTATAATATAAAAATAAGCAATTTAAATCTTTGCCAATCGACATAGATATTAATATTTTTGCCAATACACAAGATTAGATTAATATATCTGTGCGTGTGTATTTTTATATACATAAATATAGGAGGAAGATGAGGAAGTACAGCTCAATTTTAAAATTCAACTTTGAAGAACGCAATCTTTTATAGCCATTAAAAATAAAGTATCATGTTCAGTACTTTCTTAAGCATGCACACATCAAAAAATACTGAAAATTATAAAAGTGTACATTGATTAAACCAAATCAACATGTTATTTGTGCATAGTATATTTTATAGACTTTCTTTGGTTTTGAATGGTACAAAAATATGTTTGGTATTAAATGCAATTAATTTACCAGTATATTTGATTATAGAACATTTACAATAGCTAGGATAGAAAGAGTGCTTACAAGTAACTAATTTTTCATCACAAAGTTTAAAAAAATGTTATCAAAACAGAAAAAAATCATTTTACATAAAAGAAAAAAATGATGCAAGATTAATAATTAAATATGTTCACAAATGAAAATTATTTTTCTTATAATTTGAGATATTCCTAACATAATATTTGTTTTACAATTTTCATTTTCAGACAGCAATGCTTGGAAATTAATAAAGGAAAAAAATTGGTGAAGGGAATTTCTACTAATACATATACTTTAATATTATTGTTTAGTAATCAAATGAAAACTAGCATCAACCAGATGAAATTTAGTATTTGGTTTAAAATTAACTTTTTGAAATTATCTTTAATAAACCTTTTTAGTTTTTCCAATCCCTCTAAGAAATAAGTTTGTGTGGTGTCAATATAACTTAAAAATTTATAAGGCAAATATTTGAAAAGTTTTGTATCTTTTTTTTTATTATTGTAATGAAATCATTATTACTAAACATCAAAGAGCAAAACAGTAATAAAAAAAAAAGAAATATCTTTGAAATTATCGATTTTTCTTATCTATTCGAAAAAGGGTATTCTTTATTTATAATTAGAAAGCTAAAATAAAAGTACCTGCAATGAATTGACATCCAAATTTTCATGAATTTTTACCCATGACTGAGCAAGACGTTCTAGGTTACCTGCACTTATATAACAAAGTGAAGCATTTTGTTGCAAATTAGGTTCTTTTTCCAATCTACTGCCAAGTATTTCTGAAAATATAAACATATGAAAATTATTTCAGTTTGTATTATAGTATCAAAATTAAAAATTGTAAGATCAATAAAAATTAAACTTGAGGAAATTTTACCAACTTTATATTTCTTAGAAAGATTAATAAATATAAATGCTTGAAATATAAAATTTTAATTAAATATAAAGAAGGAATAATCTAAACGCAGTTCTATTAAAGTCCTTTTATGTATTAAACAACAAACACCTAAAGTAAACATATATTTGATAAAAAAATTAATACTTTTCTTAAAACATTGATTTAGTATTCTAGCAATATAAATGCCTAATTGCTTTAAGAAAAACTTGTTTTTTTATAATCCTAACAAATTTTAACCTTATATTTTTTACATGTAATCAATAAAAAAAAATAATTGCGTAACACAACAAGCTAACAATATTTGTAAAATGAGAACATCAATAAATGAAATCACTTGTTTCTAATGCATTTAGCGATTAGAAAAAATTTTAACTCAAATTGTAATAAAAAAAATTCTACTCCAGTACTCTAAAAAATCCATGTTAACAATTCCTAAAACATAAATTAAAAATGTTATGAAAGTATTCTATAATATTGTAGCTACAAAGTAAATGACACAGTACATGAATGAAAAATGGCAGATTTTAAAAATACAATAAACATATACTAAGTAAAAAGTTCTATATCAATCTGAACTGAAAATAGAACTTCAATGTATATATTTATCAAAAGAGAAAAATCATTCAGAATTTTCTAACATTTTCACAACATTTAATCAACACATTTGGCACAATTCAAGCAAGAAATAATTTTGTTGCTTTAATTGCTATTGTAGAACATGTAGTTACTGAAGCATTTTAATATTTTTCTGATACTAAATAAGTATTTTACAAAATTATAAAAAAACAGGATATAGTAAAAAATGATACAAGTTTCAGTAAATATTAAACATAATGTCTATGAAGTTGATACCATACCACATAACACAGGGAAATCTTGAGGTTTTGCATAAGTTAAAATAGCAGCTAATATTTCTTTCCAACAGCTTATATTACAATTCTTTACCATGGTTAGCCAATCAGAAGTAACAACTGCTGATATAAGCTATAAAAAATTGTTAAAATGTGATTAAAACACAATTTACACCTTTATAAAAAGAAAATGGGAAAAATATAAGTACAAAGTAAGCATAATGTTTTTATCTAACAAAAGAAAAACTGATCAATAAAAATTTTAAATTTCTAAAAATTTCATTGTATCATAATTCTTAAAATAATTTTAAATGATCAATCCAGAGTTGCTATTAAAAAACTAATAACAAGTCAATTTAAATAAATTCAATCAAAGAAATTCTGTAACATTTTAACTTATAACTAAATCCTATAGAAAGTTATAAACATCTTTTCAATATATTGTAAGATTTATTTACTTTACTTAAAATTTAAATAAAATGACTTTTCTCTGAATCGCCAATCAAATATGAAATATCAAAAACACTTACAATTTCACAAGTATGATGCATGAAGATTTAAACAATGTATTTGATAACCTATATATATTTTCAACCAAAATATTTTGCTTTTTACTTCTAATAACAGATTAAGATAAAATCTATTTTAAAACTTTTAATTAAATGGACATTCAAATTTAAAGAAAGCAAAACATGTAATACAATAAATGTAATACTTTTTGATGAAAAAAATTTATATATGAGGATTGAAAAAAAAGATAAAGGCAGGATCTAAATTTATTTTTCTTCGAAAAATTAAATTTTCTTTCACACTTTTATAGTTTTTATTTCTTACTCCCATAGAGGAAAGCATACTTGTTTACTGAATTTTTTCTCTTCTTGTATGAAAAAAATCATGCTTTTAAAACCATGTACCTAAAATGTAAATATTTCTTTAATTTGAAGAACTATAAACAGCAACTAGTAACAAGCATAAATGTGAAGGATTTTATTGTTCCTCCTATTATGTGAACAAGGCTCTCATATACAGCAAAATAGCATCACACCTTTTAGAATACTAAATTCCAAAAAATTGTGGGCAAGGAAATGATGTTTTTTCCCCATGAGGGAAAGGACGGTTTGATATAATAAAGCATTTCCAAAAGTTCTTTACACCAGTATATCTGCTAACATACTTTGCCTAGTTACTGAAAAAATTACTAGCTTTCAAAGGAAACAAGAATAAAGGTAAAATTCTTAGCAGTTGTGGTATGTTTGCACATATAAAATAATTTTATCTTTTCCAATATGCCATTTGCAAAATGAGTTGGAAGTGCATAAATCTGTCAAAATAACATTTGAGATAATAAGTATTAATGATGCAGAAACTTTATCACTAGCTAAAAAAATTGCTCCATAAATAAGCTGTATGTAATAAAATAATAAACTTGGAATACCCAATTTTAAATTTAGTTCCAGATTTACACCTTTTCTAAAAATAATAATAGGAAAAAATTGATGTACAATACTGCAATTATTTTTATCAGCAGCAAAATTAAAAATTTTCCTTTTTCATTTAATTTAATAGTTAATATTTTTGCTATATTTTTTAAGATATAGTATATAATGAATATAGATATCTTTTATAGTATATATATGTTTGTGAATATGAGCATATTTTTTCAATTTTCACCGAAAATTAATCTTGATTTAAGTTTTCCTTTTACCCACTTTCTTAAACTGATATAAGATATGGATCAAGATTTAGTGGTGCAATTGTGACACTCACAATGATGCATTTTAACTTAGCTCATTGTTTACGAGCAAATTCAATTTTTGCCAGCCAATTTCCTCAAATGTGGTGCTTATTATGATTGTGCCTTTCTTCTGCAATATACAAAAGCATAGAATATTCAAATTATTTTGCATATTATGCTTACTAATGATAAAGAGACAAAAAAATGAAGTTTGTTTTAAATGAAGCCAATCACATGAATGGTTGAAAATTAATCTCTACCCTCTCTGCAAATTACACAACTGATATACATTATATTCCTTCAAGTTCTGCTTTCCAAATGATGAATGTCATGTTCAATACCTTTGAAGCATTGGTGTTGACGGACTTAAAATACAGTCGCTGAGTTTTCTGCAGTATTTGAGCGCCTCCTGCTTGAGCCAAGACCAATGCATCAGCCCATCTAGAATTCTGAATGCAAAGCTCAACTGCACTTGCAATATTACCAGTTAACAGTGCTTGTGAAATAAGTCCATCTGTTTCTTCTGTAAGAGAAGAGTGGTTATTGAATAATAAGCAATTTATAATCCATAATGAATATACTGTTGAATATACATTCAATTATTAAATAAAAAAAACATTCCTTACCCATAGCTAAAAAAAGTAAAAAAATTCTTTGTCAACAAGCATAAAAAGTACTTAACCAAGATTTCTAATATAAGAATGTTGAAAATAAAAGTTGAAAAAAATGTAGCATACTTATTTTAAATTCTATACCAGTTTAATTAGTAGTTATTGTTATAAACTGGTTATATTTAGTAAAATTAGAAACTTGGAAATTATATATAAAAAAATACGAATTTCACTATGCTTCCAATTCAAACTTATATACTTTACTAATGAGAAAAAATAATGACAAATTACTAAATGGTTTTTAAAAATTAATCTGAAATTAATAATATATGACTCTTATTTGTATTAAATGTTAACTGTAAATAAAATAAATATGTGCCATATAATTTTATAATATTTATAATATCATTCATCAAATTATTTAGCTTTTCTAAATAAAGGAATTTTCTGAATTAAATGAATCAACATAGTCTTAACACTTAGTAATATAAATTCTTTAAAATAAGCACTATATATCATATATGTAAATATTAACTGTACTGTATCATAACTAATTGTATCACATAATGACGGCTTTCCCAATCTTCTGTATTCTGATGTCGTTAGTTACGCCAAATATGCAGCATCAGAATATGTATTTTATTTACTAATATATTCAATTATTATTATGTGCTTTATGTTACACTTGATTTCCATCAAGCATGTCACTATAAACCTAAGTCTTGAGTTGTTATTTTACTGCACTGATTTTTGATTTTAAAGTGCACTTATTTATTACTACATTACTACCTGGTAAACAAGAAAGTTCCTGCCATTTTCACATTGACCTTAAGTAAAGTGTGAATAAGTATACAAATTAGAATATGATGTAGTTGAGAAACTGGGCAATAAAGAGTAGGAATATCAGTTGTTAAAAAAGTACCTCCCCCACACACATTCATCAATTGTAACTAGTACAGTAGGGAAGAGAAATGGGCATGTCTAAGGAGTTTGTTCATTGTTTGCTTTAAGGCTTCAAAGTAGACTTATCAGCAACTGCATCAAGTCACCAACTATGTCAAATGTTTGGGAATAGTGTTGTGAATGAATGCAAGGCAAGGTATTGGTTTCACAGATTCAAGTCGGAAGCTTTGTGCCTCTGTGATGAAGGTAGCAGTGAAAGACTACAAACCTTGGATGACGAAGCCCTGCAGGCAGCCATAGAGGAGGGTAGCAGTGAAACGTGTGGTGAACTTTCCAGACACTTTAGCATTTCCAATAATTTCCAAATAGACTTCATCTGCACCGCTTAGGTAAGATGTACCGGTTAAGCATGTGGGTTCCACATATGCTGTTAGAAGTTCATAAGCGATAACGAGTGGCAGCCTGTTTATCGTTGCTTACTAGCTCTTCAATCAAGTGCTGATCAGTGACAAAAAACAGGTTCGGCATGACACTCTCAAGCATTCCAAGCATTGGTTGTCACCCCAGGATACTGTCTAGTACAGCACCTACGGACCTACACAAGAGTGTGCTTTTGTGTCTGGTGGACTAATCATCAAGTGGTTCACTATGAACTGTTACCAATGGGCCAAGTATTCCTTATAGACTTGTACTTGCACCAATTGGAACATGTGCAGCAGGTATTGCCACAGAAGAAGCCAACACGGGTTAATCAAGAGAGTATATTGTTTTTGACAAATAATGCAAGACTGCATGTTGTGCAGATAGCCAGGAATATTATTCAGCGACTTGGTTGGTAGACTTTGTGCCATCCTCTAACTCATTTGACCTCACATCATCAGATTACTAAATCTTCCATTCCTTAGACAATCATCTTCATAAAATATCCTTCACCAAATAATCAGACTTGCACCAAGTACCAATGGACTTCTTTGCATACTAAAACTCCAAGTTTTATTTAGAGGGGATTGCACAACTGGACACATATTGGCAGAAGATGATGGATGCCGATGGTGATTACTTTGAGAACAAACAACTTGTATTCTATTTTATTTAGAGCCAACTTGTACTCTATTTTATTTAGAGCAATGCATTTTCCAAAAATATTTCTTAAGCAATTAATAGCAGACTAAATTCACAAAATAAATTGTACTATAATATGAAACATGCAAATATAGTTAAAAGTATATCATAAATTTTCTTAATTTTGCAATTTTAGAGTTTCTTGAAATTGAAAAACAAGTGTTAGAAAAATCATGAATGATTTTTCAAACATTTCATTAATAAATGTGATTTAACATTTGTTTCTATACTTTACAATATAATTGAGATGTATGTATTTCTTAATAAACTACTGCAAACTATAAAATGTTTCTTTAAAATTGCCCTCTTTAGCTGATATGTGAACTTCATCAAGTTACAATCAACCTGCAACTATTTCAATTTGAATTTTCCTTATAAAAGAAACTATAGGGTTACTTAAAATATAGGAAAACTCTAAAGAATTTTCCAGTGTTTGCATATTCAAATTGGCTATTAACATTAATGTACCAGAGTAATCATAAATTTAATATATTAAATAAGTTACCTTTAATAATAAAGATTTTATTCAATTATTTTAATTTAAGTTAAACTTAGATTTAGCTAATTTGCTTGTCACTCAAAGGTTTTTTTTTTTTTTTTTTTTTTTTTGCATACAAGGTAATTAGATCAGAACCTACAGTTTAAAATGGACTCAGAATCACTACAAATATTCATGTGCCCAATGTGAAATTCAAACTTATGATCTGTTGAACCAAAAGGCAAGATACCTAACTATTCAGCTGCCAGTTCGGCTTAGATTTAGATAGGGTGGTTCCAAGAGAACCTAGTACTGCGACCAAGGGTCTATTGTACTGCATAGAGTTTAAACTTTATACAAATATGTGCACACACACACATAATTATATAATTTCATACTCTTTAACAAAATAATATAAATAATCTAACAAGAATTATCATGAATAAAATTCCTAAAGATAGTAAAATATGAATTTTTAATACTATATAAGTAAAAGACTAAGCGAATGAGAAATTTTTTCATGCATCATACTTACGAATTTCTAAAGTAGAATCTACAGCTGAAAACAAAATTAAATGGCATTTTTACACCTTTGTTAAATATTTAAATCCATAATGCATATCATTAAAAATATAAAATTTTTAAGGAAAATTTCAAGAATAATTATAATTTAAAAGTTTTATTTGAAAGAAAAGCTGTTCATGCTTACTTTATTTATGAAGTTTTAGCATTAAAAATATTTACAAATTCAATGTTTACAAACCATGTTCTTACATGCATTAAAAATTATTCATAAATTATGGAAAAATTAAATAATAAACTGCAAATAATACTCACTAGGATCTGTTTCAATATGAGACTCTTCCTCATCTTTTATTTTCATAGCAATGTTATCAAATGCAACAGATCCATCTCCAGTAGTTATATTTTCTGACTAAAATATACAGAAGTAACTTATTACAAATCATCCATTACATAATTTTTATCATGTAATACGTAATTAAACACTTGTAGCAATATTTTTTATGCACAATACATGATTTTATGTATTATGTACTGCATAATTTTATTTGTATTATATAATACATAATTTCAAGTATTATGTGTAACATAAAATTACATAATACATATAAATAATGTACTACATAACAAAAACATATTGTTAAAAATGTTTGCATTGTAAATCGATTAAAAATATAAATAACATAGAACCTCTAGCTATATATTGTTTATTGTTACACAATTGTATATGCATTACATTACAATAAATGGTCCCCTAGGTTGTTTATACTTTTAATTTATTTACAATGCAAACATTTGTAGTATAACTGTTTCAAATTATTCACAGTATTATTTTAATTATTTATATTCAATAGATTTACAAATGAAGAATTCTAAAGAGTGTTATACCAAGATACATTTGGAAGTCAAATTTAAGTGTGAAAAAAATCCCAAAATACATTAGAACACTGGTCAACATATTAATCTTTTAAAATATTATATTAATTAATATGTACAGGAAAAAGTATCAGCAATATAAAACAACGAATTCAAACAACATAGTTTTGTCTTTGAATATAATAAGTATTATGTTATCAGTATTCATTTTTGAAATTCACAGATGACTATGAAATGAGCAAAACAAATTCTTAATTAGTGCCTTTTCAGCATAGTTGTATTTTAGTAATATGCATTTTGAGCATTTTTAAGTTACAAATATAATTCAAGTAATTTCATTTTTAAAACAATGGTAACATTAGCAAATACAAGTATCATATTATTGGTTGAGCTTTACATGGCTTAAGGTCCAAGAATGAACATGCTGCAATTAATTACATTAAATACTAGCTTCATGATTAAAATTATATTTGCAATCCTAACCATGGAATATCATAAATATTTGCAGAAAATATAGCAAAATATTCATGGAATATTTCGTTATTAAATACTAGTTTCTTTTTGTAAAATATAATAAGTCACATAAATTAATAAACATTAAAATATAATTAATATTAAAATTAAAGACAGTTGAAATACTTACTGAACTTAAATTGGAAATTTGATCATTTAAATCTAAGCTTTCTAATGGTAACTCATTTCCAGAACTCTTCAAAACAGAATTAATCTAAAATGAGATAAAAAAAAATAGGTTATAAACAAAAATACATCAATAGTTACTTTAATTAATATTGAATTTTCTTTACCTCTGATAATACTCTGTCATAACTATAACCCAACAGAGATAACATTTGAGCTCTAGGAGTAGCATTAAATGTAGCCTAAAAGAAGAAAAAAATTTTAAAATTTATCTCTAATAACTCCAAGCTTTGTACTCATTAAGTTGACAGAATTCAAACCATTTTCGCATTATAGTAATATCAACCATTTAAAAAAATTAATAAAAAAATATTATAGAGATGATGAAACCTGCAGAAAATTCCACATCAGTCTGTCCTGATCATCACTACTTCCTTCAACTTTATTTTGACAGAATTCCACAAGATTCCCATTCGCCAGACAGGATTCTAGTTTCTCAGACTTTTTCAGTATTTCTGGTTCTGTTACCACTTGGCAGATATGAACGATTCTTGGCAGTGGTGAGTCTTGTGATTGTGTAGTGTTTGAAGCTTCATTTACAAAGGATACAAGTTTTCCACCAAACTGTTAAAGAATAATTAAGGCAATTTTAAATTGTAGCAAAATATTATTTAAATAAATAGATTTTTGAATTATAGAACAGTTAAATAAAGTTTCCATATTTTTATTATTTTATAATTCATTCAATTATTTTGATTATATATAAGTAACACATTATATATCATTTTAAGATTTCTCAAGTCAGAAATTCTTCAAACATGTAAAAAAAATTTCCTTATATATTAACATGGAGACATTTTACTTTGAAGATGTGTTTTTTCCACAAATAAGCTTCAAATTTAGTTAATAGTCATATTTAATGAAAATTCAATACCTTAACTTCCTTTTACTTATAATTAAGTTATGTCACATAAAAGCTAATCCACATGAACATTATTTCAAAGTTCTTGAACAAACTCCATTTCAATTTTCAACAAATATTAAAATATGATGACTTAACTTTTGTTTAAAACATTACGCAACCATATAAATAAATTCAGTTTTAGCACAAGTATCAGTACAAATTAGTTTCTTTTACAAAAAGTTTTATATCATATTTTACATTTATATAATAAAAAAGTACACAATTTAAGACTAGTCAACATTTCATTGATTCAAATTAATTATCAATTTAGAATAAGCAATAAAAAAGAAAAAATTGCTCTTTTTTATCTTTTAGAATAGTAATAATTAGCAATTTTCTTTCTTTAAACTTCAGAACAAGTGTAAATTCAAGAATTAACTAAAGTTCCACACACTGCAAATGCTTGATATTACCAGCACAAAATGAAATATTTTTCACTATTTGCTGATTAATCAACAAATATTATTTCAAGACCTTGGTTGCTTTTGTTTGAGAAATATCTGAAGATAATTCAAGAGCTAATTAGAAAGAAGAGTAGAAAAAATAAAGGCAATATTTTATCATATCTTAAATTTGTATTCTGCATTTTGATGTTAACAAAGTAATTAATACCATAACTAATGATTCTCCAGTTTTTTTATTTTTAACTATGCACATTACAATCCACTAAAAACTTATTTGGTTAGTAAAAAAAAATATTAATAGCTTGCCATAGTAACTTTTGCCAGGAACAGCAGAGTCCAAAAAATTAAAGTTTGATCATTTAATAAAAGTAGTAAATGATAATTTCATTTTCATTCACACCCAATGACTTGAAATTCTGATAATTTAAAGAGATATTAAAAAATGTGTGTGTGTGTGTGTGTGCGTGTGTGTGTTATTTAATAAATATTTCATATTAATTTAAAGTACAATGACTAAGACAATGAGTGATGTTGAAAAGGTTTTCTCTCTGATTTATAAAAAATCTCACCCCCCACAAAAAATTTAAAGAAAAAATTTTATTTTTATTTCTTTATTTCAAATACTGGGACAATTGGCTATAGCCCCATTAGGTTCTGCAGATGGGCACAAGAGGAGCAATTAATGGTAACTTGTACAGCTGAGCACAAAATATGCCATTGTATTTGTGGGTCTTCATAATTTAGAAGCAAGCAAAAGTAGAAAATTCCCAGAATTGGTCTGCCATCTTAAGATGTATTATTTTATTTGTAGGACATTGCAACTACAACCTATTTCCAGTATTTTAGCCACCATTACTGAACACAACAAACCTTTGTCTAGATGGGTATAGAATTCACAAGCTTCCAGTTGTGAGAACGAAGCCTTTCTCAACTAAACTACCATAATGATGCAAAATAGAAAGTTAATTTTCTATTTTGCATCTTTCAAATAGTTGTCTTTCAAATGTGAAGTAGCAAAATTTTAACTGAGGCAACAGTCCATTTAAATAACCTATGCAAACACTTCATGTGAAAAAAACAATTTTTTATTCAATGGCCAATGCATTTTTTATGGTAAAATTTTGTAAATAATTGTTCATAAAATAACAAGTTGCCATAATTTTATGATCTTACTTTATTTGAAGAAACTTGTGGAAAATTTTATAGATAAATATCAAAAATATTCAAAGTAAATAAATTTGTTTTAATATCTTCAAAAATTTTTCTTTCACTTTTTTTATAAACTATCTAAATTTCAAAAATATCTAAAATATTTTACAATATTCAAGACTTCAAAGGACTTACCAGAATATTTTTTGAAAACATTTTGCAACTAAATTCACCAGTTAAAATTGAACATATTTTGTAATTATTTGAAATTTAAATAAAGATGGGACATACATTTAAATCAAAGGAAGTACTTAAAAAAATTGATTTCTTATAATTACTATTACCATATTTTCTACCCAGAATTCACAGATTATCTGTTTAAAAAACTTTGAATTTTGTTGTGTGTATTATATGCTGCAACAGATAATCTGATGAAAAATATTCTCCATCAGAAAAGCTTACAATAAAGTTTTGAAAAAAAGTACCACTTATGTTTCATAAAATAAATATCAGATGGCACCATGACTCTGCTGATTTATTTCAAAAAAATTAGTTTTGTCCAATTATATTTAAGAAAGAATTCTATTTTTCATAAAGATATTACTGTTGCAAAAACAATTGTTATTGTCATCATTTTATTTTTTGCCTGGTCCTGAGTTGTTTCGTTCAGAAAATGTTTAAGTTCGTATTATCCTCATATGGAAGCAAAAATTTTTAAATTACACAGCAGGTTTTAAACTGAAAGCTATAGAGAAGGGTAATAAAAAATGGCACCACAAATGTTACTTACTTTGTTAAAGTAAAATAAAAAATAAAAAGCATGTGCTGTATAAGAGAAGAAATGTATCATAAACACAATTCAAAAATAATCCATTTCTTTAATAATTAAATGAAAGATACAAATTTTATTCTTAAAAAATATGTCTAACTTGATTTTAATAAAAAATAAAAATCGACATATCTTATTAGCTTCTCAGAGTTATCGTTCTTGATCGATCTCTTACTTTCATCTCAGTTTATTGCACTTTGCAATGAGGTGGATTCAAACATATCTTTTATAATAAATGTTTCTAATGTACAATTTTATCAGCAATCATACTAAATATTTTTTTTATTTTATGTGACATCCCCATTATTAGCAGTATATATTTTTGACTATTCGCCAAAAAAACTATTGTGGATTATGAAACTCATTTCTTTCTTTTCTTTGGAAAAAAGGTGTTTTGGATAATACAACACTGTTGATTATATAGAGGAAAATTGGTACTTGGCATTGTTAAAGCCACTGTCCCAAAATTCATTTGTGTTTTGAAACTTCAATCAACAAATAAATTTTATTTTGTAAATTCAAAAATATAAAAGAGAGAAATATATTATTGAATTCATTTATTTATATATTTATGTTATAAACAATATTTATAATATGTTTTAAAAACAAAATTAAAATATGTTTAAAAACTAATTTTAAATAGATGGATACACACACACAATGGATATTACATGATATATTTTATAAAATAATAAATTTGCACACTTTTGGTCATAAATGAAATGTAATTTACTCAAGATAAAGAGTTTTCTTCATAATAAATTAAAATTAGGTTTTTTGCTTTAATAAAATTCTGGTTTATTTCAGTATTTTATGTGCATACTTCACTCAATTTAAATATCTTCAAACATTTAACAGAAATGATATTCTGAGATTTATAATTCAAAATGAGTAATTTTTGTGCAGAATGAGTTTTTATTTTTAAGTAAAATTTCCACTTTGCAATCAAATAAAACTGTGAAAATGCAAATCCTTTAAATAAAAAAAAATTGCTTTTTGAAAAAAGCTTCTGAATATGTTTTACATTTGACTTCATCAAAAATAATTATTTCACGTTTGCTAAAATAAATAATCCTTGAAATAATTTATTTAAAATATCAGAAAATAAAAACAATGTTTCTTGTTTAATAATGAATTGTATCATTTTGTATTGGTTTCATATGTTACTTCTACAAAATGTTGCTTCTACTCAATTAACCAAATGAAATATTTAAAAACTTTTGTTTACCAATTATGATTTATTTTGTTATTCAATGAACTTTATGTTTCCATCGTTAAATAATCTCAGTTTGGGCATGAATGTACTTTCTCTTGTCCTTGTCCTTTCCATGTATGAATGAATGGGTTATGAAAGGTTGCCTACCTTATAAATGAGTACCTATGGCATGTGTTTACTGAGGAAGTCGGACTCCACACCAACATACGGTTCAGTTGGAAAAGTAGAGCAGCGCACCACTCCATGTGCCAGCGAGGCTGGCACAAGACAACAGCAACATTAAATAAAAGTTTGCCACCTAGCTTTAATAAACTTTTAAAAACTGTTGTTTTCTCAAACAATATACAAATGTATAAACTATTGTAACTTAATATATTTAACAGAGTATGTTGGCCATTGAAAATGCAATCATCTATATTAGTTGCCTACTATGACATTCAACAATGTTATATAAAACAATCTTAAACGTCATTTTAAATAAATATTAAAGCAATTATGAAGACAGTTTTTTAATATAATGTACTGTGAATTTACATACATATAATTCAATGCAAATGATTTTACATATTTCTGAATACATAAAGTCACTAATTTCAAATAATTTTCTAGTGATATGTACAATAAATTAATTAAAGAAATATTTAACATGTTAATAATTTTTAAAAAAGTAGTTGTAGATAAAAGTCTTCATTACGTACCCCAAAGGAGGCTCCTACAGGCTTTCGTACCCACTTAGGTGGTTTTTGAAGAGGAATTGGAATATGTCGATGGATAGATTCAACATTTGGAGGTTGAGTTAATTTTTCTGAGCCTGGGAAAGACTCTGCTATCTGAAAAATAAGATAATTTAGTATACAAAACAAATTTAAATACACAAACAATAGAAAATTTTTGCACTTTAAAGTTTTTGAATCTTAATTTAAAAAATATTTACAGAATGACTTTTCCATTATTTATTTTAACTCTTTATAGGCTGAAAGAATAAACAAAATATTCCATAAAAACATAATATAATTAGGAAATTAAAGTTTCAGTAAAAACTTTAGATATTCTCTGTATAGAATGTAAAGGTGATCAAGAAACACAATTTATAAAAAAGACTTATGATAGAATTCTGTATGTCATTCAAAAAAGATAACATTAAAAATTGAGACTATTGACAAAAACAGATAGGTAATTATTAGCTAAAATCAGCACCACACATTATATAATAAACAGAAAAAAAATTATGAAATATTTTTGAATACAAAGTAATAACTCCGAATACATTTTTCAAATAAATATTTGCTCATAAACTATTATTAAGAACATATTATAGAAAGGAGAAACAAACTGATGAATTTTCAAGTGTAAAATATGATCAGATTCCATTGTTTAAAAAATGTTATGTTTAAATGTCTTAAATCATAATTATTTCTTAAATTCGTAAGTATTCATAAATTATTCTATATCTAAATTCCTTTCTATTTCTGTACTGGCAGTATCAATGTGGTGCATACATTTTGTACTTCATATAAGAACTGTTAAAATAAAACTTTTTAATGTTATTACATTTAAACATTCCCTTTTATAGCATTTCTTCAGTTTCAATTTGCAGTTATACATGCAATATATGCAATTTCAATTTGCAGAATTTCCAGGAAATCAAACATGCTAATTTTATTTTTTATATGCATTTACTTCAAGATTGTAAAGAAATGAGTTGATTTTTTTATGAAATGAATAAAAAATTTAAAAGACTGATTTAACAATTATAAATCTGACTGTAGCTCTATGTATGGACGTCATCTTTGGGAGTGTTCTGGTCTGAAAGATTGGACATTGTCTGAGACATTGCAAATATTTCCCCTTTCAGTTCTTCGGATCTTTACTGGTCAGCAAGACAGTCCATGGCCGATTGGCTAAGGCTGGGAGTAAGATAAAAAAAAAAACAATTATAAATCTAAAAATATTTATGAAAGAATGAGTTCATAGCTGAAAAAAGCTTGAAACTTTAAAAGTTAAGCATTTAGGAGAAAAAAGAAGTTCTAGAGATACAATGACGTATGAAATATATTCATCCCCATCTAATTCATCAGACATCTAATTGGAACATTTGTTAACTTCATAAAATGTTTTATCCATTATATTTGGTGTATATTAATTTTTTAAATGAACATTATGAAAAAAAACTATGATAATTTTTAGATGAAACTTCAAATGAATCTTATTGCTCTAGGTAATATATGATAAGATGCTAAATTTAGCAGATCAAAGAAAAATAGAATCAAAGACTGAATAATAATAAAATAGAATAAAAATCAATAGAAAAGTAGCAACAAAAAATCTGTTTTCAAACAAAAATGTTACCATGAAATAAAACAATTTTTACAACAATTTTTTTACAAATAGTTATAATGTGAATATAAAGGAATTTTAAAGTACCTTTGAACTGCAGTTAACTTGCTGTTGTCCCCCCATTAAAGAGTAAACAGCAACATGGCCATCACAGGAAGAGTTTGCTATAACTGCAGGATTTCTGGTACACCAAGCTACATCAAAACTCCATTGATTACCAGTTGGTAACTCACATAAAACCTATTTAAAGACAAAAGACATAGCTTAAATATTTTCATAAAATTCCCACTTTAAATTTTTTTAAATAAATGTGAAACTTTTAATAAAAACTTTTGAACAATTTAACAATTCTTGTTTGCATGCACATTAATAATCACAGGATTATTTAGTTCTTTCAAAACATTAAAAAATATATAAAAATATAAATTTCATATCTTTCAAAGATTGTGAAATCTTACTTTTAACTTAACAAAATAAATTATTTAATTATCACTATTTTGATCTTGATACCTTCAGTGATAATATTAAACTTTTCACACAGACTAGAGCAAAAATAATAATTCCCAACATATTTTATTAACATAATTCATTAATTAAATAAATAATTTATTTGAACAAAATAGCTCTACATATTCAAAGTTTTCCTACAAAAGTAGGGTATCATATTATATTAATTATTCAATATTTATATATAAACAATAAAATACACTTTTTGCATAAAAGTACAAAAGACAATTTTAAAAATGTCTTTAATTGTGAGGACTGCATAATATTTTTATTATTTTTAAGAAAATTTTTAATAAATAGTTATGTAAACAGTTAAGAACTGAATATTTCACAATAAATTATTTTTAAATAATGGATTAAAAATATATTTTTTAAAAATTATATATTAAATTATATATTATATTATATTTAATACTTTTTGAGTTAAGCAAAATTCTTAACACAGCTTACAATTTTCCCACCATTGGCATAAAAAGTATAAGGTTAATCCTTTACACATATATTATTGGATTTAAAAACAAATTTTAAATGAAGTAAGGCATTAAGGAAATAATTTTATTTTTCAATTTTCAAAAAATTTTATTTTTCAATTCAAATTAATTTTATTTTTCAATTTTATTATCAACTAGTAACCAGATTTACCAGATTTAATTTTAGATTATGAAATCATTTTTTCTCATTTCTGATAGAATTCTTTTAAATAAATATAGTTTAGCATAACAAAACTTTAAGTGAATATAAAGTTGCTAAACAGAAAAATATAAAAGTATTCATTATAATTCTACTTCATATTTAAGTATGAATCACCTTTTAATAGATTTTCAAAAATACTAACCTCTCCATTTTCAGCACTAGAATTTGGATTCCAACATAAAATCCTATTATCCTTGCCACATGAGAGGAGTAAATCTGGATCTTGTTGACACCAAGCTATAGACAAAATACCCCTGAAAATATAATTTAAAATCAAGATTAATATGTCCCATTTTTTCAAGTTTTAAAAAGTCTTATTATATTCAAATAATAAAAATATTTCTGTGATAACTATTTAATTTCAAGAAATGCTAAAGTTCTACAAAATATTTTACTTGAATCTGAAAATACATTAAATTAGGTTAACAAGGAACAATTATTTTATGGCAATCAAAATGGTAAAAATTTATGTATTTGCAAATAGCTTCAAACAACATGCTGAGCAATGAAATTATAAATTAACTAAGTGTGACATTTACAAAAAATATTTGAAAATTCTAATTGTTAATTCATATGCATGAAAATTCTTGAATTTAAAAGGCTGTGTTTGATAATGACAAATTAACTGTAACAATTTCATTTTTTATAGTGTAAGTATATACACTATGAAAAATTTTGCTGGAAATTGGTTGACCAAATATTTTACAGCTTCTTTTCTAAATTATACTATTTTGGAAAAATCAAAAGTATTTGGAATTCACAAAATAAACATTTGAAGATAAAGTATTTCTGTGCATTTAAATAAAAGTTGTCATGTGTATATTCCATAATGTTTTGCCAAGATATTCTTAAAAAAATGCCTTTAAATAAGATATTATTTTTAAATAGGAATTTACTAATTGCAACTTTAATAGAAAATTTTAGTAATATGATGTAGCATATGCAACATTGTATGCAGACTGTTTTAATAAAAAAATTTATAAATTATGATAAAAATACAGGCATTTAAAAATTTTCTTCTACAAAAAAAGCAACAAACCTTTGATGATGTTCTAATGTTTTTAAGGGTGATGTAGCAAATCGTAAATCCCAAAGTTGAATGACAGGACTGTGATCATCTTCTGAAGCAAGGCAAAGTTGAGTTGCTACTTCAGGATGCCAAGCAACAACTTTACACCGTAACTACAAGACATAAGAGCAATTATAACTTTAAATATATTTATAAACAAAAGTAATAATAAAAGCATTTCAGATTTTACACAAGAGAAATACCTCTAATAAATATAGCAAGAAGAAATGCCTCTAAATAATGCCCACCAATAACATAGTGTATAATCAGGACAGTCATTAAGAAGATACTGATATTTATATGTATGGATATTATGATGTATACCTATAAATATCAGTATCCTCTTAATGATTACAAATCTCAAAAAAAAAACTGTTATAAAGGGGAAATGTTACATAATGTTACTTAAAGATGACCATTAGTGTTCTATACTAATCAAAAATTATAGTAGTGAATTGATAGTTACTCTGGAAGATGAATCCGAAACTTTTATGATTGGCTCATTTTTCCTCAAATCCCAAACAACACATCGTGCAGGAAAGGTAGATGCTAAGATATGCTGCACTTGACAATTCCAAGCAACACAAGTCACATCTTCAGGTGGCTGAAACATAATAGAATAAAATAAAATGAATGCTTTTAATATATTTTATAAATATATATAGCTTAAATACCAAAAAAATATATAGTATATTTTCATATTATTGAATTATAAAATAAACTAACACACTAACTGAAAAAAATAACTTAAAACAATATATTTTCCTTAAATTTTATTATATATTTTAATTTAAAATGACATTTAAATCCATAACAATAGTGTAAAATACATATTTAAAAGCCTTTAACTTTTAAAAACTTCAGTTAAAAGTTTGATAATACAAAAAATAAATTTTCATAATTTTTTAAAAAATAAAAACTAAGCAAATTGTTAGAAAATTTGAAAATTGAATTAATTGTAGAAAAATAAAAATTTGCTAACACTTTCTTTTCCAGAAAGAAGTATTTCTATTAACATTTGATTTCTTTTGATTGAGCGATTAATTTAAAGCACACAACTTGTAATTTAATAATTGAAATGCATTGCAACTAATTCAAAAAAGAAGTTTCAAAACATTTACGTGAGAAGCATATATAATGAAACACAAAAAGAATGTCATTCTGATTTCTCATCAATAATTTCTAAATGCATAAATTGTAGATATGCATTTATATTAAATCTGTAAATAAAATTTTCAAAACACTTTTAATGCAAATTCCTTTTGCAATGTAATATTTCAAACTTCTTAATATTGATTTTTTTACAAGACTCAACAAAAAATAATTTATGGAAATATAACCTCTCAGTGTCAGATTCTTCCTATTACTTTTAATTATATCAAAATATATTAGGTGAATTAGCACTACCATATTTAATAACATTAAATTCAGAAATTTATTTGAATTTGGTTTTTACTTAAATTGATTTTTAGGTGATATATGATGGATATACCATTTGATCAGTAAGAAGGTTGAATGAGTAAATAATTTAAACAAACTCTATTTATTAAATCTAAATAATTAAAATATTAAAAAAAAAAGAAATACAATTTCAGTGTTAGGTGTTACTTTAAGGCCAGGCACAAACTACTGGAGAATTCTCCGGTGAAAACCTTGCTCGGAGAAGTCTTTGTGAATTCATGAAGAAAAATACTGTCTTGTAATGTGACATTATTGTTCCATTGAACCAAAGAAACTATTTACATCATAGTGAATTATTATTTACATTTTGACTGATGGGCAATATCAGTTTTGTGAAGTTATAACTGTTTATTCATCAAGACATCTGATGTATATGTTAATTTATTTAAATTGAAACTCAATGTGTAATTTCTTATTTTTTTATATTTTAGAAAATTTTTTGAAAATATTGAAAATTATCATTATTAAACAAAACTAACGTATATTTCATAATCTAAATTCAATCAAACTCATTGAATATAATTATATTTTTAAAATAAATATTTGAGATAATTTTTTTATAATAAGTATAAATCTTTAGTAAAAATAATTATAAGCCTTTAAATAAATGGCAAGCAAACTATTAACACAATTCAAATAGTACTAAAATATTTTTCATGTAAATTATTTCATGAAAAACAAAAAATATAATAATGCATTCCTGAATCTTTAAGAATCTAAAATATTCTGCAATGATTATTATATTAATATTTATATTTATAACTTTAATTCCAAATTTTTTAAAAGTTTAATATTGAACTTATTTAATTAAAAATTTGTTTCACCTAAGCAATTTCAGCAACATAAAATAAGTAGTAAAATTACTGTTTCAGTTATATATATTAAACACAAGAGTCAATGTTTTCAATAACATTAAATACAGTATATTTAAATATAGAATATGTTCTTTTCTGTGTATTTTATCTAAATTAAAGATATATTTAAATATAAAAAATTTAGAAACTGAATTTCAATTTATTTCCTTCTCATAAAAAAAATACAATGTTTAGTATTGATACCAATTATAACCCATCATATATTTTTCATATATTTTGTAAAACATATGACTTATTTCCTAGAATAGAACATTTTTTTGTTTATCAAAATAAGTTCTGTCTTTTGAAACCCACAGATATCTCTGATTTATATAATTTCACATTAATAATCTTTCTAAAATTTTATAAAAATGTTAATTTTAATAAAATACATTTTCTGTATTTTATCATTATTAATGAATTTAATTCATTTTATCATTAATAAATAATTTAATTTTTAATAAATTTAGTAAAAAGGTAATATTTAATATTCCAAAATGAATTTAATGACTTTTGAGAAGATTTTCTATGAATTAATCTTCATAAAAATATTGATAAAAGTTTATCGCAAATATTATTTCAAAGGAAGAAAAAAGGAAAAAGAAACAAAAGAAAAAGATAAATAATTTGCTTTGTCAGTGGTGCTCTACCAGATACTTCTAACTTTCTGGAAAACTTTAAAGTTCTCTCGGAATGCCTATTTTGTGATGTTTTCTGACATCACTTGTTTGCCAATTTTTTGCCAGTGCCAGTTTTCCATTAAATTCTTCTGGTTTGCCTTTGGCCTAACCCATCTGGAAGTGAGTTCTTTTGATATAAATGAGAGGCCCACAAATGGCATGCAATTATAAAGTTGATTAATATCAATAAATAATCACATGAAATCCAAATGATTTAAATTTAAGAAATCATCAAAACCTCAGCTTTATTAAAAGTAATTTGGACTAATATGATCAAATTTCTCATTTACAATATGGTCATTAGTTAAAATATATAGTAAAATATAATTTATATCCTAACCACTTCAAACTAGTGATCACTTGCTCAACTATAAATTTTAAATAGGAAGGAAAAAATCTGTCAAGCCAAGCACATGCAATATATGTATGTACACATATATTTATTAATATTTAACATACAAAGTGACTGTAAACTGTACCTGAGATTTTGCACCCAAAGTAACAGGTGAAGCAGGATTATTCAAATCCCATATAAACACCTCAGATTCACAAGCTCCAGAAGCAAGTAAGCAGTCCTAAAAATAACAGAACTTTAAAGTTTGTATTGTGGATAATAATTTAAATAATCATTTTAAAGTTAAATAAGAAAATAAGATGTTAAATAATAAGAAAATAATTCAGGTGTTAGATAATAAATCTATAAAAAACAGCTACCTTTTCAATATATATAAAATCCCTTTTTCTAAAATTAATACAATATATTTACAAAAATTAGCCGCATTAAAAAAACATCCAGGTTAATAAAATTTAGGTTACTAGTATGTTAGAAATAAAAATTGAACAATATTTTCACAAATAATATACAAATAATATATACTGAAAACACAATTTACATATTGAGACTTTTTCTTGATTATGGTTGAATCTTATTAGAAACATCACTTCCCACCACACAAACATACATTTCTACAAATGAACAATGGCATAAAATATCATGAAATAATTCAATCTTCTTTTGGGGGCATTTTTTTAAGCAAAAATAATTAAAAAGGTACCCAAGTAATTTTAAATAGTAAATTACATTTATACACCTGTCAAGAATTAAGAGACAAAATTAAAAGTACTGATTTAAAAATTTAATCGCTTAACGAATAATTTCATCCCTGAAAATTTGCATAGAAAACTCTGAAAATAAATACTACATCAATCATATTATTTTAGGAATAGAATTTAATACATTTTTTAATCTTAATTTGAAATATTGCAAAATATTTAAGTATTTATTATATGTTTTCATAAAAATTTCATTGTAGAATATACAGTTTTTAATTGACTTTTGAATTTCTTTTATACACATTTTCCAGCAAAATAACAAAAATAATTTGAGTAAAAAATAGTCAATAAATTACTCCCATTTAGATATTTCCAAATAACTATCATTGAGAATAAAAGTGTTAGAAAATATATTGATAAAATAGGACTATTATTGCTTAAAAGTAAATCTTTATAGGCAATAATTCTGCTATCATTCATGCATAGCATGTGAACTTCATCATCTAATGATGTACACACACTATATATATATATATATATATATATATATATATATATATATATATATATATATATATATATATATATATAAAGATTATAAAAATTTTATCAGTGAATAACATGCAATAATATAATGAAATAAAGATCGTTTTACTGTCCATATAAATTAGAAAAATTATGTTGAGCCAATTGTTCTAGTTTAATAGTATTCCAGTAAAAAGAAATAAATGAGACTTAAATATTAGAATTGAACTAAACTCAGTGATTTATCAAGAGTAAAACAGTTAAAAAACCTGGAAAACATTAATCTAATTTCTTTTTTAAACTTATTACAATGAAACAAATTACTTTATCAAAAACACAGCTTATAAATATTAACAATTAAGGATAATTTATAACTAACTTGTTATAGAAGCAAAATTATTTGATTATTCAAATAATTTTTAAAAAAATTGTTGAATAATTAATTAAAAGTTATTGCAAACAATGTCAATAAACCTGGAATTTGTTAAAATCAAGGGAATGAACAGGTCCAGTGTGTTTAGTGTTGTGATGAATCAAAGCAGATTCTCCTTGTACAAGTTTTGCAGCATCATAAATCATGATGTTACCACCATCCGCCCCACCTACAATCACACCACTGCTCAATTCAGATGTTTTCATTCCTTCACATCCCCAGACAATTTTATGGAATCTGGAAAGTTAAATAATAAATGAAAATTTTCAGTTGACATAAGAAATTATTTACCCAACTACAATGCTGGTTATGTAAGTCAAATTTCAATTAGAAACAGAGCAAATAAACAGTAAACAAGATAAATGTTATAATCATTTCAAAAATAAAATTTTGGGATTTTTTAAAACTAATAAAAATAGAAACAGTAAAGAGCGTATAAATGAATTGTTTATTGTGAAGATCGTAAAGCAATAACTAATGATTCAAAATGAAGCTGTAAATTACAGAATATATTAATTAAATATAATTTATAAGGAAAGCAAAAAGTAAAATTTCTTAGTATATTGTATACTTATTATTATAAATACTTAGTATATTGGTAATATACTAAGTATATTACCAATAAACTACTTAATAAGATTTTTTATATTTTAAATAAAAGAAATCATTCCTTGTTTGCTATGATTTAGATAAACTTTTTAAATAATTGATGGCACATATTAAAGATATTTGTTTACCCAGAATGAATTTTTTTACTATATTATTCATAACAATATAGATAAAAAAAACTCCAAATAAAAAAGACAAAGTAAATAGTTAATGCAAGAAGTGTTGAATGTAAGATTATATTCCAAAATTATATTTTACTCATTATACATTCAAATAAGTTTAAAGTACAGAAATACATAATGACAAAATAAAAGTTCATTTATTGTAACATTTATAATCTACAAATACAAAAACTACAAATACTTTTGTAATTATAATATTCATATATATAAGAGAAAAAAGATATATTCCACATAATTATTGTAATTTTCTATCATATTGTCTCTCATGTAACATATTTCTATCATATAAATGATCCACTTGTCATAAACTAAATTGAGTTCCAATTAACATTTAATTACTAATTAAACAACGTCTCAATAAAAATGTGAACTCTATAAATTTTCTGAATATATAAATAAAATCAAAGTACCTAAAATCAGAGACTACACTCCCTTTCATGCACATATCAAGACCTGGTTCCGTCAGATTTAAGGCATAAATTTCAAGAGCTGCAGTTGTGCTAAAAAGGAATAGCTTTGTTATTAGTATTATAGAAAGAACATCATGCAAGAAAATTTACGAATATAAAATATCTTAAATAATTATGATTCTGTATTATATTTTAATGGAACATTTTAAACATATTTTCTTTTTTAAGAAGACTATGGGTACTATAAAGAACATCTATTTTTTCTTCCACTATGCACTCAAACTAAATTATATAATGTATACATGTTCAAATAGAAAAAGAATAATAGTCAATATTTCAATACTTTATTTAAAAATAAATCTAATGCATAGAGTAAATAAATTATACAAGGTTATTCTTTTTAATTCAGTTCTTCCTACATTAAATTTAAAATATTTATTATGTATATTATTGAAATATTACAAATATTATTGAAATATTTATTACATATGCTTTATTTATTATATAAATTGTAGAATGTAATTTAATGCAAATCAGTGCATTCATCATTTAATATTTTCCATACAACAGTTAGTTTTTAAGGATAGATATATAGAATGCAATGTTTTCCTAGCCAAATGTCCTTTGTTTAAAAATTTATTTTAAATTTAAATATTTAAAAAACAATAATGATAAATACTCAAGTATTATATGTTATAAAATACATTCCTATTATCTTAAACAAAAAAGAAAACATTTTACAACCATTTCCTTAAGAACTTTCAGCAAGAACTATTTATTCTTATTTATAAATAAGTGATCAATTTAAAATTAAGGGATTTATAGATGATACTATAAGAAAATTATCTAGAATAGAGCTGTGTGTGAAATCACTGAAAATATTGATATGTTCATTTTCAAAAAAAATAGACACAAAAGTGAAATTTAATAGATAACTAAACCAAAACTGCATTAAAGTGTCTGACAATCTTAAATATAAGAAATATTCTTCATTTTTTAATACGTCATCTAAAATAGCTTACCTAAACGTTGCATCAAGTTGTTGAGCAGCCGTACCAGCTGCAAGATATATAGGATGATGTGCAGCTGGAGACCATGCTATATTAGCAGTCCTGTCGATTTCTTTGACCTTCATTGCTTACTTTTAACTACAGCAATAAACCCTGAAAATAAAACAAGCATATTTAAAACATTAAAAGAGGAAAAAAATCAACAATTGAAAATTATTTCTTTTATAACAAAAATAAAACTTATTTTATTGCTACATACAGGATGAACATTTGCATTTAATTACAGATTAAAACACAACCATTTCTAATGTTACTCTCAATTAGATTTGTCCCTAATTAATAAAAAGAATTTCTAAATATATATATTTAATAAACAGCTTATATTTGATGATTGATATAACAACATGTAAAAAACAAACTAAATTAAAATAAATAACTAAACTGAACAAAAACTAGAGTAAATAATTTCAAAATTTTGTATTTTGAGAAGAAATTAAGAAGCAGATATCAAAGTAAACGATACCATAAATCAATGATATATTTAAAGTGATCAAAGTAATTACACATTATGAACTATTTTCTCCCTTTTCCCTCTAATAGAATCAAGAAATAATCTAATTTTTAACATTCTAGAAACAAAAAAATTTTAAACATGAGTACTCAATTACAGTTGTTTTTCACTTAATGCTGAACATAATTAGATATAAATGATATTTTAAGTTTTTATTTAAACAAATTTTTATCAAATACATTCATCCCTTTGAACATCTTATTTAGAATATAGTATTTTTTTTTTTCTCAAATAAATAGAAGTCACAATTGCAAATTTAGAAACAAAATTTAAACTTTATATAACAATTTATGTATAAAATTTATTTATATAAGGCATTTTGATGAACTATTTTAAATATAAATATATAAATTGAAAATAAATGCTTAAAACTAAAAAAATATAAAATAATATAACATTTGATTCACGTGCCACTCGATAGTTACCTCATAAATATGGGAATTTCAACAAGGCTTACAATTTAAAATGGATTTCCCAAACTCTACAAACATTTACTCTTAAGATGGGAATCAAAATACAAATTAACAGAACTGAAGATAAAATGTTGCTTAACAAGCTGTCAGCTGAGGTCTAAATGAAGTAAAATGGATAAAAAATATTTGACAGGAGTATTAAAATAATAATAAAATTCCTGTTATATTTGCCATATATATTACATCAAATATCACAGAATAAAGAAATTTAGCCGAGAATGAATAAACTTTATGCTATGGAAAAATATAGCTAGATCTAGAATATCACATGATAACAGTAAATTTCTATTCAATGAAATTTATATGGAAATAAGAAAAAAATAAGATTTATAAATATGAATATTTCGATACTACACTAATATAGTTTTTTCTGGCCAATTTATATATACATATAAATCAACCAAACTACAAGAATATGACTCAAAACTCAGCATTGGAATATTCTATATTTATTGAACACATTTTCAGAATCAATATTCAGTCAAATATAATCAGATAACAAAATAAAAATATTTAAGTCATATATAAAAACAAAAAAAATCATTTTTGAAACTTATTTAAAAAAAATCCGCTTTATAATAGTTCTATAATATATATTATCTTAACTTATATCTACACAAAAATTACTAGAAAATATCAATAAAAAAGAAGCACAAATTTTGATTTCAGAAATAAAAATATTTATTGTTAATGATTTTTGTACATCTGAATATTTTTCCGAATTTTTTTACAAAATCTACATTATTTTTCTTTTTTTAATTTGATACACGAGTTTGAGAAAATACTTTCTGTATTTCCTTTTCATGTTTTTAATGCAAAAAAATTCATGGATGTAAATAAAAGCTAGGAACACGAAATATATCTTATAAAACAGTATTCGATCATATGTATACAGTGAATTTTGAAATAAAACTATAATATAGGTAAAAATTAATTCGTAAAATAACGTAAATATAGTGCAAAATATTCCCGAATTGTTGACCGGTTGTCAACAGTGACGTGGCTCTCTAATATAACAAATTGTAAAATTCAACAATAAAAGAACAAAAAATTGAATAAATATTATATTTCTCGGTCTAAAATACACTCACGTGATAGTAAATTAAATATCACACTTGCACAAATTCAAAACAAAGCGAAAGAACCATTAATAACATAAAACATACGAAAGCAAACTTTTTTCTTCTGCTTAAGAATTTAGTTGCCAGACGGAAAAATCTTGTTACGTTATGAAGTTCATTCGGATTATGCAAGTTTAGGATATCATGCTTATAACAATAATAATTAAAAAATCTAAAACTTTTAGGAAAACGTATTGTACAGCATTATCAGCAGTCATTATAATATCAAATTGGTGATCATAAATTAGCTAAAAACAAAGTTCTAATTATAAATTTTACTAACGGAAACAGGGCAATACCAAATACTCATAAGCTGCTAGTCATTCATAAGAAAACGAATTTTTATTTTTTGACTGAGTAGAGTACCAAGCTCACGTATTTTCCATTTTTAAATATATCAGAACTAAATTATAATCCTTATGATCAAACTTACATTAGGTTGATAGTATAGATGACACAATTTTTAAAGTAATTTTACCCAGAAAAATTTTATTAGAATAATTTTTATGTATACAGGTTTTTTAAAATAATATATATCAGTTATAAGCGATTCACAACTTCGATGTACAAAATGAATGATAATTATAAATAATGTATATATGAGAAATAATATTAAATAATAAAAGTTATTAATTCACATGAGATATTTATTATTAGTAGAAGTAATGTAAAAAAATTAAATATTTATAAAATTAGATACATTTTAGTAATTTCATTTATGTATTGAAACTTATTTTTATTATTTATTATAAAGCTGAGGTTTTTCCAACAAGCAGCTGCTCATTTTGTAAAGTCATGTTCTTTTCAATATAAGTTCTTCATTCCTTTCACACGTAAATTCGATTTTATGTGCATTTTATATTTGAAAGAATAATAAATCATCAACATTTCTGATATTCTAATATGTTCGACTATTCGCGCGCACTTATGTATAAGAAAAGGCAAAATTAGCAGAGTCATAAAAAGCTGTTTCTTTCTTCAAAAAAATTTTTTTAATAAAAAATTAATGGAACCTTGAAAATAACAGTTCAGTTGAAAATTCATAGCATTAAATTTAAAAATATTGTAATTTGCATTTTGAAAACTAAATGCTGATTCCATTTAAATTATATTCATGAAATATTTCATTACGATATATATATATATATATATATATATATATATATATATATATATATATATATATATATATATATATATATATATATATATATATATATATATATATATATATATATATATATATATATATATATATATATAATCTGAAGGAACTTTTTTTGAAGGAATGAATTAATTGTAATATTTAAAAATCATTTATGTAATAAAGTAATATAAAACGATAATAATTAAAAATGTTATTAATATTATTTGCTAAATTTGTCGTTATTTCAAATTTTTCCTGAGAAAGCAAAATATATTTGCACGATGGAATATAATCAATTTTTTTAACTGTTTTTCGTTTTCCTTAACGTGATTTCTGAAAAATATTTTAAGAGTTTATAGATTTTAAAAAAAACCTTCCAATATTTCTGTGTAAAAAAAGCTTCCCGCACACAAATTTATGCATATTATTTAGATATTACCTATCTTTAGGAAATATAATTTTTGATTGGTCTTATAAATATGTAGATATTTATTCACAAATCAATGAATTACAAGTGATATATAGAATAATTTTCGTCTATTTAGAATTCTTGTATATTATAAATTCTTATGTGTTATAAATTTTTGACTATTATAAATTTTTGTTTTATTTATTTAAAATATATTTTTGCAATATATCGGAATACCATACCCAACTCTTTGGTCAGAAGTAAAAAAATCATATTATTTATATAAAATTTATAAAATTATCTAAAAGTATTTTTCATAATAGTCATAATTTGGATTTATACTTCGGAGAATAAAAGACAAACAGATTTAAAATTTAAAATATGAAACTAATACGTCAAAAAGACCAAAATATATTTTAGAATTTTATTGTGTTGTCAATTCTGAAACTGCAGAGAACAAATTTGAGGTTATTTTACGTATGCTACAAATTTTAAATAATCTATTATAGCAAAAGTCTATACATAATTTAAGAACTTAATTTTATTTCAAAAAAGTCATTTTTATAGTATAAAAATTTTTAAAGTACTAAATAAAAAATAACACTTAATTATTACGGAATTATATAAAAAAGTAACTGATTTGAAAATGAAAACTATAGGAGATATGCGATTGGGTTGTTTTATGGTTACTAACTACTTCTATTACGGAGAGCTCTAACAATTCAACTGTGTTGGTCGAAAGCTGAACACAGATTGTATAATGAAGTTTGAGAATGGTTCTCAAGAGTAACGAGCGAGAGGGGTTACTATTGAAAGTTTTCCCCTTCACTGAAAGAATCTGTTTATATACAAATGTGAAACATCGTACCGAACGGCAGGCCTCAAACTCGATATAAATTGATCAATTCAATCGGATTGTCTATTTTTTTAATAGACACTCCGATTGAGACGTCGTCTATAGTAGACAAACGTGGTCCCACCGATGTCTTAGTGTGACGTAGCTAAATAGTTGTATCTGACGTCATAGAAATCTTAAACCAATAAGAATTTGTATACATTCCGATTCCATTATTCCACAAATTCGAAATTTTCACTGTTTGTTTTCCCGCGTTTTAACTAAGATATAAAAATTATCTGTTTCGTAACTTAATAATTTAATTTTATCACATTATATAATTCAATCAACATATTTACTTTATGCTTTGAAAATTTAAATACTGAAATTACATTTGTAAATCATCACTATTGTAGTGTAAATAATAAATTAAATTAAAAATAACAATATTTTTACAAAGGGTTTAAAATTTCTGTACTTGCATACTATTCCACTGACTATAGACACAATAAAAAAAGGTTTCAAAGTTGGGACTAATCAAATGTTGCAAAATAATATGTTTTTTAAAAAAAATAGTAAGCAGGATATTGTTTTCTAAAATTATACAAGTAATAATCATGATAAAAAATTAACATGCTTATTAATAACCATTGCTGCCACATTGTATTTCATATTAACTAGTATAGCAAATTATGGACAATATAAGATATAATTATATCATCATTATAATAATTATTGAAGATATATTTGAATATTAGAGCAAAACAAATTTTTTAAAATACATATAACTGTTGAAATATTATTTCAATCTTTCTTTAACATCAATTTTGATTTCAATAACGAGTACAAAACTAATTAAGATATATTATTTTGACATAATAATGTATGTTTAAAAAATTGGTAATGCATTACAAAACTGAAAACTATTGAAAATATATGCACAAAATACATTACTACAAATAAAGAGTTACTTTTATCATTAATATATATTTAAGGAGAATATGTTTAATTGTATGAGAAATAAGACATTTTATATAGTAGAGAATATAAATTTTACATTACCTGATAGTCTTTTGAAAGGTTTCTGCAAAAATTTGATTAATTTCTTTAATAATTACACATCTCTTGTGTTTGTCAAAATAAAGTTTATCTTTTGGATCCCAGAGGCATCGGTTCTCTACATAAATAAAATTAGTGAACTATTAAGGAACGAAAACATTTAAATTAAAAATAGCAATATTTTAAAAAAAATATTATTACCTCTCTAAAGATTTATAATAAGTTCTTCCTCAAATGAAAACTTATAATTAGTTGTACTTTCCATTTTATTTTCCACGCAATAATAAAAATTTTGCAGCGAAAAACGGATATTGAAATTAGCGGTCTCGCCGAAAGTTGCCAAATATTTCGAACCTGCTCGAAATCTAGAAACGTCTCGCGCTCCACCCCTTTTCTGATTTAACTAAGACCTCAAAGACGTCATTTGGTCTGATGCGATTCTCGCAAAACGCTCTGAGCATCTCGCGAGACAAGTCTCATGCGATCATATACGAATTTGCGGACTGCCGAATATCCTTCTGCGAAGGAAGGAACGATAACTACAATAATACTGAAAAAGTGTTATTTTGGAATACACATAAGTAAATAAAATAAAATAAAATGTTAAAATTAATATATGCAAGAAAATGTAATGAAAATAAATGCAATAAAGATGATAAAATGAAATCAATTGAAATCACAAATAATTGGTTAAATGAATGAATAAAATGAGTTAAAATAGTAGTAAGTAAATTGACAAGTAAGTACTATGAAAGCAAAAGAAAATGAAGTAAGTAAATTATGTATAATAATATGTTAACAATATTTTAAATATGCGAGGAAAAATGTTTAGGAAATTGTACGGGCGTCGTGATCTTGTTACTGTTTTTTTTATTTATTTTTATTTTTACTACTATATTTTCTATTTTTCATAATTTTATTTTCATTATTAATAGAGGTATATCTCTAAAGTTTTTCGAATTTCGCGCGATGAAATAATAGAATATTTGATGTGGTCCATGCTAACTGAAATTTTAGATATATTAACTAAGATGAAATTTTTATGAGTACCTGAAATATTTTGTGAAGTCCAGAATATAGTGGTGAAAGAAAATCTTTGTATATAAATGTAAACTATACAAACCCAATGCTAAATTTAAATGTCTAAATAAAAACAATACATTCAATTATTTCTCCAAGAAAGGTTTTAAAATATTCGATAATATGCTTGAATAATCAACAGAGACCATCACCCACAATTCTTTGACCTATAAAGAAATAAAATAATTCATTTATGAGCAAAAATTAGCATACGTATTGACCTTCATTAGACCAAAGATTCAGAAAAAAAAAAGTTTAAATAATAAAAGAAAATTTTATATCGCAGTTGTAAAGTTGTATCAAGTTAAGTCATTTTTAAAATGTAAAATTAATTTCTTTTCTTCCATTATTGCAAAGCAGATGATTTCAATGACAAAAGAAATTATGTTGACATTTTACTTATTAAAGACCCGCCGTCAACCAGTTGACATGATTCCTTACGATGCCGTTTCCACCCGAATTCCTGTGATGTAAGAGACACATTATTTGACTTCATTGATATTTTAAACCAATGAAAATTTGCTTATATGTTGTGTTCTGTTTTCGGTTTCGATATCATATCCATTTTTTTAAATTTCCTTTCTAATCTTAAGTAAAACATTTGAAAAAAATTGACATAAAAATTTATTTCAATATATATATATATATTATAGACATTTTAAATTAAAATACTAATCCAGTGTAATGTTCAGAGAATAATAATTCGTAGAAGCAAAATTCCTAATATGCATTTATCTAATATTATGTTTCTGAGTAGCTTAAAAAATATTTATTTCATTTTGAAATTTTAATTACAGCATTTGTAATCAATTTAAAGCTTGGGTTCCTAAACTTTTTTTTTCTCGTGGACCACTTTCAAAGTTTTATTATTTTCGGTAGACCCCCTGCTGCTACATTTCCACTATATTCCCAAAACTCCTAAAAAATATTACCCTAATTGGAAAAAAAAGTAGCACATTTTCTTGTGTACTATTCACTAAAATAATACTTGTGGCCATACAAAATTATAAACATGTATTATAACGAACAATCAACAATTGACAAATATCAACAATGAACTCCGAAATATAAATCAGCAATGAAAAATAGTCATACTTTTAACGAGACGGATGTACTTCATGAATTGACAGCAAATTATCAATATTTGGCTTCAGTTTTGTAAGAAGTAATCTCAAATCTCCCCGTTCTGTGATGTTCAGTGTTCTTCTTCTTTTTATTTTTATTTATTTATTTATTAGTTATTTTATTTATTTTTTTTTTGTTAACCGGTTGGTAACGGCACTAAAATTTCTTTCAACAAGATGTGACGAGGGTAACACACACGTTATCAAAAACTTTCTCGTAATTTCCCACAGCCCAGGATATTTTTCGGGGATTTCTGCCTGCAGCCAAAATGTTTGATAGCCTTTTTTAAATTCCAACTTCAGTTCCTCGGTGGTGCTGAGCTCAAGTAGCTCATCTTGTAATACCACATTCGCCTCTTCCGTTTCATCAAATGGGGTTATGATCCATGGAAGTATTTCCATCGTCAGAATATCTTCAACTCTATTTTTGAAGTCATCATGCAGGGTATTTAAATATTGAGTGTAAATCTGAATATCCTCATCAAGACATTCTATCTGTGCACAAGTGCGGAAACTGGGAGAATTCACGCCGACTAATATTTTGCTCCATTAATTTCAACTTATCAAGAAAAGCCGAAATTACACCCTTTGTTTTTATTAAATTAAGGCTGTCCCCTTGAAACTGCAAGTTAACGTTATTTAATTTTTTAAACAACACTGTTAAATACGCAATGTCCGCTTTATATTTGATCAGATTTTCTTTTAAATCTGGTGCTTTAGATTCCAGAAACTCTATCACTGATTCGAAAAGTGAGTAAAATCTCGATAAGCATGCACCTTTCGACAACCAGCGTACTTCAGTATGTAAGAGCAGTTGTTGGAAATCTTCATCATTTTCATCGCACAATAGTGCAAATAAACTGGTATTCAAAGCATTGCTTCTTATTTTATATACTATGTTAATCACAAATTGAAATGACTGGTGCAATCCATCACTCAAATTTTTAGCTGCAAGGTGTTGTCGGTGAATGACACAGTGAATTGCAATTAGTCCTGGTATTATTCTTTTAAGATGGCTTATAAACCCACGATATCGCTCGAACATGGTAGGAGTTCCATCTGCTGCCACCAAAATAATGTTTGTAAATGGAATAGATTTTTCTGTAGAAAAATCCCTCTGGACAATTAAATATCGATTCGCCTTTAGTGTCCGACTTAAAAGTGTTTGCAAATTGCAGCTCTTCTTGGATTTCTTCATCCATAACAAATCGAACATATGCCGATGATAATGCTTCATTATCAGGCAAAGTAGACCCGTCCAATTGAAAAAAATGAGTGGTTTGCAAATAATTACAAAAGAAGCTTTCTATACCAGAGCTCATTTCCTCAATACGTCTTTGTACAGTGTTGTTACTTATAGGAATTCTTTTGAGTACGTCAAGTGAATGTTTGTGCAGTCTCGACATGTGGTGTACACTTTTATCTATTGTTCTATTCAATTCTGTGTTTGAACTGAGTCTCGAATATTTTTGAGTACCTACCTAGTGAATGAGGCTACCTGCCTATGTTGATAGGTAAATCCAAGCCAAATTATTTGTTCTTTATTAGGAAAACCAGAAAATTTTTCGTGGACCCCCACTTACAACTTTTGAACCCCTGTTTTCTTTTCACGTCTACGTGGACCCCTGTGTGATCTCCTATGGTTCACTGGATTCCACCTGGACCACTTTAGGAACCTATGATTATTCTATAATCTACGATGATTTAAATTCTCTTTAAGAGTTAATCATTTTAAGTGAGTTTTTTAATTTTCGCTCTGGAATTCTCGCTTCAAGAATAGAGGCTTTGTATTCTTACATTGTAACATATTTTAATAAAATTAATAGTTTTTACTATTTCTTTTTTTAATATTTGAAAAATTGAAATTTACTGGAGATGGACTGATCTTCTTTGTAGCATTTTCATAACGTAATTAAACAAATAAGAAGGGTCAAATTTATAAAGTTTTCACTTAGTTTTGGATTATCATTTAGTTAAGTATTATTTAGCTCGATGGGAGAGTATGTTGTTTTACCACACAATGTGAGGTTTAATCCTCTGTACACTGTTGAAGAGCAGTGGTTTCAAGTTTGTTAGAGCATTCGTTCTGGTTATCGAAAGACGGTGTGAGTTCAAATTGCAACCCAACCAAAGATCTGTCGTGATTGAAAATAACAGCTCCATGTCGAAACGTTCTCCATGTGAAATGATGTCTCTGGGGGTGGCAGGCCAAGTATTGGGGTGGTCTTCTGCTTGGTCCCTGCTTCTAAATCACGAAGGCTCCTCCCAGCAGCGTCTACGCAACTGGTGGAGCTCAACTCAGGATTATGTACAGAGAAGAATGCTGGTGCGACAACAACAATTATGCTGTCGATATTGAATGCTATGGAATGCTGATATAAGGGGAAACGACTATAATAGTCATTGACTTCCAAGCTCGGGATTATTTTATCATTCGATTTGCTTTCAGCATACCTGCATTGGAAATCCTTTTCTATGGTCCAAAACAGTGTTTTAAACAATGCTATTAATAAATAACCTGTGATAATAACATTAAACTGCAAGAAAATAAATGTCATTAACCTGCATGAAAATAGTTAATAGCCTATTTAAATAACACTATTTTTTCCAAATCTACATTTAAATGGGAAACTGCAACCAATGATAGTTTGTAAGCATTTAAAAAAATCTATTAACGAAATGATTGAACAAATTGATCGAAAAATTTAATATGAGACGAAATATTTTTGTTATAAAAGCTGGGTAAAAAAGCTGGATTTTGCAGCATCTTGTATGGACATTAAACAATGAGCTTCAAAATCATTAATTCGGAAACAAAATCTAAGAATAATTCTGTTATAAAAATTATATCATCTTACGTATGAGAATAACTATGATATACATATTTTATTTTTCATGTACATTTTATACTCACATTCACTTAAATTCATGTATTGATTAGTTATTTCCCTTCAATGATTCTCATTTCAAAAGTAATTTTTCGAAATCTTAAAAATAAGTTCATTTGAAAAATTCTTCTAAAAAGTATAATTTGCCTTTCAGTTATGCATTAAAAGTCTTAATAATTGAAAAATAATGAATTTTCAAAAAATAATTTCATGTAACTGAATAAATTAATTGTTTTTTTTCCAATGGTGGGCATAAGAGGGTATAACCCTATGCCACAACAAGACCAGAAACTGCTACTCATTTGTCGTTATCCAGTGGCCACCTGTGAACCAAGTCACAGAGGCAAATAGCGTATCCCGTGCCATACCTCCACAAACCCGCTTATAGGGCACGCCACATTCATGCAACATCACAGAAGAAAGGACAGAGAGAACAGAGAAGGAAAGAAACATCCATGCCCGAACCGGGATTCGAACCCGGGACCAACAACTCAGGAGTCAGGAATGCTAACCACTCAGCCAATCGGTCGGTATAAATTAATTGTATGTCACTGTAATTTAACATTGTTATTAAGAAGGGAACATACCATATATTTCGTAACGATTCATTATTTTCCATAAAAAAATATTTTCAGAAAATTGTGCAAATATTTTTTAATCTAAGTAAATGCTAAATAATTTTTAATAATAATTTAATATTTAAAAGCATTTTAATCAAACACATTATTTATTTTTCTCAAACTTCATGGACAATTTAGATGAAGTTATTTAATATTTACGGGGTTGTTTTTTTTAAAAAAAAAACTCCTATGTATAAACGCGACTTCGCATTGAAATGCAATAAGGATATGATCCCTGAATCGAAAGTGACGCAACTTGAAATGGCAGAGAAGACAATGAGTACTCCGTCAAGAATTGCTATGGTAACGAGTATGAGTTAACTTCCCAGGTTGGAAAAACGGGTCTAGTCAATTATAAATTATCATGAGGATACAAATTTTGTCTGCGATATGTGGCTTTTATCTTCTTTATCTGTGTAATATTGGTAAGTTTTGATTTCTCCTAACTATTTAAACTTTAAATCTTTTACCGGCCTATGCACTTTTTATTTAATGGCGTTCGTTTCAAAACGAACAGGTGTATATTACACCTGAGTGCATGGTGAATATTTTCGATTGTTTTAGATATTACCAAAAGAAATAATAACTTTAAAATAATTATAAAAAAATCTTCATAGTTTTATATTGACGTATGCAAAGATTTATACGTTTTTCTGAGCTCTCGCTTTTGATAAAAATAAAATATCTTGTAACGATACATTGGGCGTGGTAAATGTTTGTTTACAACTGTTATACTTTTTTATTATTTCTAGTTTTCGTGAAGATGAAATCAGACTGAATTTTATTTAAAAGAAAAGATTTTAGCACATGAGATATAGATTAGTTTTAAAGTATTTTGATTCATTTATTCTTAAACTGCAATTAATGATATTATATTAATTGTTATTCAAGAATGCAAGTTATATAAGACATGCCATCATTAACTGGACGATGTTATTTACATATTAAGAATATGTGATATGTATTTAAAATTTTCAAAGAATTTAGAAATTTTCTGAATATATATCTGAGTGTACCATTCATTTATAAATATTGACTAGTTTTCCACGCATTAAATTATCTGAAGATTTAAATAATTTTAATATATCAAACTATATTGATTAATATATTAATTTAAGAATATTAATTTCCATCGAATATTTTCTATTATTATTCCTGTAAAATCTTTTACAGTTAAAAGACAGTTTAATTATTGAATTGACCTTAGCTACATAATTTAAAGTAAATTCACATGTATTTAAATAAATTATGTATTTTTTATCATATAAATTTAAACTTTTACAATTTTAAAAAACTCTTTTGGATCCATTTTGTTTTAAAAATTCTATAAAGAATCTGTTGTTTCTAGCCTGAATTTAAAATTTCCTCAGTAAGACTAATCTAAAGCTGATATGTAGGTATTTTATAAAGTACAAGAAATGAACATCTACGTATCAGATGTGATAAACAAATATCCTTATTTAAGTTATTCTGGATAAATAATTTTATGTTTTTTTATTAGATATTGTAAAAGTGGCTGTAAATTTAAAAGACCTTGAACTATCTGAGTATACATTTTATTATAGCACAATATTTTATTTATATACTATATTAAAAGTTTGAGTATTAAAATTATAGTTTTATTATTGTAAACTATTTCTTTATTAATATATTGCAAATCTTATTTTCAAAAAAATACATATAAAGGGACCTTTATATGTTTTAATTATGTGATCTTTTTTTATATGGGACTACATCTTATTGAAAAGCTTTTACGTGAAGGATCACATGTTTTGTTTATTTTTATGAAAAAAAATACATTATTTTTGTTGATGTAAAATAATTTGGTTTTGTTGTGTAAAATAATTCTTGACTTACAATAACTTAGAAGGTACAATTACCAAAATTTTTCTCATATACAGCTTGTGACCAGGATTATATTTACTAATTATTTTATTTTTTGAAAGTTGATTTTTCCCTTTTTCGCTTAGATATAGTTAATTAATCCCTTAAATTTCAATATGTAATATAATGTCAAAAACAAAATTTTTTTCATTCTGATTTAATATGTTTATTATATCAGGTTGATATGAAAATCATTAATGTTTAGTTGATTCACCACTAATTTTTTAATATTTTGATTTGGTAAAACATGGAGCAATGAAATCTATGATTCTAGGAATTTAGACCTTCTCTTAAGTCAAAAATTTCAAAATTCTCTGTGTGACATTTTTAAGGAAACCATATAAAAAAGTGAAATTAGTCTATAAATATGCTGTGAGGCTTATTGCTTTAGATCATGATGGCTTCTAGATTATTCATTGTTCTTACCAAATTTTAGTTTCTTCAACACAAAATCTTAAATATCTATCTTCTGTAAACAGAATCGATGTCATTTGAAGGAGTTTAGGAAATTTTGATTGCAGACCTTGTTGCATTTTTAAGTACTAATGAAAGCCTTATATTCTACTAATTTTGCAATAAGCAAAGCATGTTAAATATCATAGTGTACTATAAAGGTGATATTCAGAACTCTTTTTATTGTGTTTGTAAGCAGTGCAAATTACAGCTTAATTGTCATCATCCTTCCTTAACCAAAGCTTTGAATTATTATGTATTTAATATAGCAATCAATCAATGAATACTGCCTGAAGAAAGTCTGACTTATTATAATTGGAGTCAGAGGCCAAAATTTCTAGGGCCCCCCCCCTTTTATACATAACAAAATTTCTATCATATATGACAAATAATTGGATTTGATTGACAAAGTAAAATATACTTTCTATTTAATTGAGATTAAAATTAGGTAGTTTTATTAATTATGTATGTTTAATTCATATTCTCTTTATTAATCTTATAAATCCCAATAAATCCAAAAGTTAATTGACTAATTTGTTATCATCATCAGAATCTCCTATTTTGTAAAATTTTTTCCTTTTTAAATACCAAATATTACTTATATAGTTGCTTATGCTATATTCTTTAATGACCTTTTTATATTCATATTTTAATCTGCAATTTCTCTTTACTCAATTATTTTAAATTCAAGTTATATTTTTTAAATTTAATTAATGGTGTTATATTGAAATCAAAATTTTGCATCCATTTGCTCCATATATCTGTTATATTAATAACTTAAAGAGTTTATGGACTAAAGTATCCAAAGGTTAAAATTGGCTTTAAAAAAATAATTACCAGTATGGATTTCAGTTTTTTTTTGTTGCTACCATTTTTTTTATTTTAGTTAAATGTTTCTTTAATAATATTGCAAATTGGAAAGGCCTGAATTTTAACAAATTGAATAATGTATTATCTATGTTTATAAGAACTCTCTACATTTAAAGATTCAGTTTTCAGTGAAAATATATTTTTTGTATACATTAAAACATCCAAAATTAGAATAAATTAGCAACAGTACAATTAAGTACATAAAATAATATTTTATAAAATCCCAATTAACATTAATATTATTATTTCTGAAGACTAATCTTTTGTCTACAATTAATTTCAGGTTCAGTTAAAATTTATTTATATATCTGCTAATTTTTCTGCTTTTGATGTAATAGAGAATATTGTTTCAATGTTCCTGCCATAAGAGAAAAAAATGCTTAGAAAATTTCTTTATTATTCTCAGAAATGCATTATTTTATAGGAACTTTCATTGGATATTTCTGTTTCTTGCAACTTTTGAAAGAATTGTATTTAAATACAGTACAACTATGGTTATCCAAATCACTTTCAGAATTTCAGAAAAACAAATTAGAGTGAAGAAGAGAAGGAAAATGCAAAAAAGGAGAAAGCTCAAGAAAAGGGAAGGTTCAAGGAGGAAGAAGATGGAAAGTGAGAGAGAGAGATGGAAAGTGAAAGAAAAAGGTGGAGAGAGAGAGAGACAAAGAGTTAGAGTGGTGGAGAAATAGAAATGGAAAGTGAAAAAGAGAGAGGAAGATGTTTCATTGGAGCAATTCAGAAACATTTGTTTGAAAATTCCTGGATATTCAGAAGTTAGTGCTTAAGGTATAGGAAAATGGATTATGAGTAAGACCTTAGATTTCAAATTATAAATGATTATCAAAAATATTGATTAAGAAGATGAGCTTAATGTGCTAGTTGAAGCAATACTGGACCATCAGCTAGTGAAGCATTTGTTGGCTTTGAAAGTGCTTTGAAGTGGATAGAGTATGAGTTGGAGTGTGACCAAATGCAAACTCTCTCTGTCAAGTAGATATGCGACTTGGTTGTTTGATAATGTATGAAGGCAATGAAACAGCTTATTGTGACCAGGATGTTCAGCAAACAATGATGTTCATTTACAGTGCTGTATATGGATATTGTATAAATACATACAGCACTTGTAAGTACTTTAACATGCAAAAGTGTTGCATTTATATTTAATTAATAAAAAACTTTTTTTAAGTATGTAAATTTTTGTCCCATTTTCAAGTTACAAAAGTTAATTAAAATGCACCCTTTTTAAAAAAATCCATTTAACTAAACATTTGATTATTGGTTGGTTTGTTTGTCGCTCAACGGTCATTTTTTGCACACGAGGGCTAATTAGACCGGGACTTACGGTTTAAAGTGGAATCCGAACCACTACAAACATCCATGCCCAAGGTGGGATTCAAACCCACGAACTGTTGAACCGAAGGCAAGAGCGCTAACCGTTCGGCTGCCAGCTCGGTAATTTGATTATTGGAATGGGGTCTAGTTCCAAATAATTCTGATAATTGGAGTTCTACTGCACTGGAAATTTTGACTGTTATTTTAATGATTTTTATTAGGAAAAATTTATATTAAAATATCAGCTGTGTTGTATTAACCGAATGAGTCATGATGACTTAAAGTTTTATGCATCCCATAACAGTTTTTGGAACTCTACTATTTATTAAGTTTTTTGCTTAATAATTTTAACATGAGATATTTCAATAAGTTCTGAAAGGGCCAATGCTCATTATTGGTTAAGGATTCTTCTCTTATGGATAGTTCTGATACAGTAATATGCCTAAAGCCAAATGGGTATACTGAAATGTTTTTTGGACTCCAAAAGCTGCAGTGCCTTTAAAGAATTCCTTCACCTTTTGTATTCATTTATTAAAATTCAAGAAGAAATTTCAATATTCTCATAGTTAAAATTTTTTTGAAAAATTATGATAATGTGGCTTTGCCATAATGAAAGTAAGGATTTTTATGATAAATTTTTTGACAGTAATTACTGCAAATTAGTTTTAACGTCTGTAATAAAATCTTAATAAATTATTTTTTATTTAAATAACCTGTAAATTAAATTGGATCTCACTATAAAAAAGTGGTTTACTTTTATCTGTAACCAATTAGTGTTTAAACATTTCAATTTAATTAAAATGATATATATATATATATATATATATATATATATATATATATATATATATATATATATATATATATATATATATATATATATATATATATATATATATATATATATATATAAGTATGTAGTTGAGTCTAGAGCTTAACTAAAAAATAAGCAATTATAATTTTCTACTTAAAAAATTTAATTTATGTAAGGTTATTGATATGAAAGATGCATTTTTTTATTGCATCGTACATAATTGCACAACTTACTACAATTTAGTTTTCAGAAGGGATACATTTTTACTGAAACTAAATCCTAAAAGTATGAAGAGATTTCTTATGCATAAGTAAAATATTATGGATAACAAGTTATTCATTATCAAAATTCAAATCCTGCAAATTTGCAATACTTGCAACAGCATCAAGGCACACTGAACCGAAATAAAAAAAATAGAAAATATAGTACATTCAAGAACATTTACTGTTACTTATTTTTTGAAGCCATTTTTAACTTTTGAATAGGTAAGTTAGCGAACCCTCTAAGATACTGGTATGTTAGGCAGCTTATAAGTTAATGGTATCATATAAAAAAGTTATTAAACAAATAGTTAACTTTATGATCAGGGCCTGACCTTACATAATTAGGGGCCAGGGCAAAAGCTTTTTTTGGGTCTTCTCTCTGCTTCATTATTTTAGTAATGAAAAACCTAACTTTATGGAAATATTTAAATTTTTATTTTATTATAGATATATAACAAGAAAATTGATTAAAACTAAAACCTTTATGTAAACATATCACATTTTGTGATATGTATAAAAATACAGGCTTTTAACAGAATTTGTCCATCTGTATTGCAAAAATTTAACTGAATTTCATAGTAAAATGTCAGATTTATGAAATATAGATTTTTGTATTCATTTGATAGATTGATAATGAAATTAATGTAAAATTGATGATTGTACTGATATTTAGCTGTAAAAAGTTCATTAAAGAAGGAAATATATTATAAAGTTTACATTTGATTTGGGCCCTCTATGATGTGGGAAACAGGGGCAGCTGCTCTATATGCCCCTTAGTCAGGTTCTGTTTATGACACTATTTTAAATTTGCTTTTATTAATTATTTTATTTCACTTGTATTTGAAATTATTTCACTTTTGTTTAGACATTCTATCGAAAGTGTTTATACATGCAACTTGATTACTAAGTGAATGTGATTTTTTTAGCAAATAAATATTCTTTTTGAGACACTATTGTTTAAATTATTTTATTAATAAAATTTACCAGTTAACACTGAATCTTTATTAATGATTTGATTTAATATATGAATAATTAATTCATTTTCTCTTAATAAAAGGGAATTGGAAATGAAACATATGAAGATTTATATATCAGTTAATGAAGTAATTACAGTACCTGTCCATACCTTATTCTAAAAATAAAAATAATAAAACCAATTTGCTAAGAATTGTTGTTAAATAATTAGTGTGATAAATTATTATTGTTGTCATAATCAAAAATCTAATTTGCTATGCATAGCATTATCAAACAAATTTAAATAAAAGTATATAAAAAAATTTTTAAACTTGCATTTTATATTAACCTAAATTTTAAGCATAAATTCAGTTTGTTTAAGCAAAACAGTGAAAAATCTTATTAATTGATGCCTTATTGTCAATTTAAATTTGAAAAAAAGGCTAATAGCGACAGAAGTAATAAATAAACTATTAATTCTTAGAAACTAATAATGTCCAATTTGTATTTATCAATTATTTGCTTTGGTTATAAATTTCTGAAATAAATAAATAATTTATTTCATACAAATTTTATTAACAACTTTTTAATAATCAGCTTTTATCAATATGTTTTTAATCTGTATTATGTATATATAAAGTGTCAAAAATTTTGATAATTTTTGTTACGTTTATATTGCTGTGATATTAATTAGTCCTTTCATTAGTTAAAACCAGTTAATCATAGTACTTACTATTATGTTATCAATTCTTATATTTTTTAAAAACATGTTAAGTTTTATCCAATATTTTTACAAAATTTATCTTTTAGTTGGCAGCATCAAATGTTGGGTATGCCGTTCAGATTCAGATCCACGATGTGTTGATCCATTTGATAACACAACTATCCCAATTTTTGATTGTGAAGCAGTGAAATTGGACCATTATCCAGGTCTAAAGGCCTCTATGTGTAGAAAAATCAGGCAAAAGGGTAATTTATTAAATTAGTTTTTTGCTCTTATTTAGTCTATATTTAGATTTATTATTTATCCGTTAGATTATGCAACGATGATAATGTTAATAGATTGTAAATTGAATTTGCTGTATTTTGTGTATTAAGTTTTATTTACGTAAACCTTTTCTAATTGTAACCAATATTTTCAGTTTGATTCCATTCAATTTAGATAAATTTTATTTATTTTTTTAAAAATAAAATACTAAAATGCAAATGAATTTACTTGAAAACTAGATAATTTTTAAAACTTTTATCTATTGTACTACTGAGTTAATGTTGTATGAATAAGTTTTCTCAATAATTATGTATAATAATGATTTAAAAATTTAAATCTTCTTTTTTAAATTGTATTAACTAATTGTTCTTACAACCCTGTCTTCTTCAGGATAGTTCAATAACTCAAAATACCTTTGTTACTGACAACACATTTGTTTATTCCACATTAAGACACAAATATTAATTTTAGACGTTTTTCCAAATTATTCAAAGATATGTATATTTTTCATCAGCCAAAGAGTGGGACGTTTGTTACTCTGGCAATCACAATAATTAACTGTTCCTCTCATTCCGACACAACTCATCCGTCATGTCTCCGTGTCTCTTCCATTTAAATCCAATGAAATCAAAAGTTCTTATTTCTGTTAACTGCTTGATTTTTCACAAATTAATTGCACAAAAATTATAAAAGAAATATTCTATCAAACACATGTAAACAATTTAAATGAAAATCTCTGTAGTCTGAAAATTTTTGGCCATTATGTGTTTAGGAAATTTTAATGTATTAGGTATATTCAGTTAATTATTATTATAATGCAATAATTTGCTCTCTAATGTTTTCCTAGTAAAAGATTAAATAATTTGTAAAACTATGAATTTTTTGAGAAATTTGTGTTGTCATTAAAATTATGTTTTCATATTTGTCTGTATATAATGTTTGTTGTTTTACATGTACCTCTTTATAGCTACCAACTTGTATAATTTGGCTGTACATTGCATTTGTTTTGATTATATTGTAAGATTTTATAGTTGTACATTAAACTTATACAAATTTATAGCATTTTTAGATTAACTTGTGAATATATAAGTTTCCTGTCCAGTCTCTTGAACATAATTGTGGTTATCAGTAAGATAAATGTAATGATATTTAAAAAAAGAAAGGAAAGCAATTTATATTTATTATATTTCTTAAAAAGAAGTATATTGTTTTGGTTTTAAAATTCATTTCCATCCCCTTATCATTTAGTTTTATTTTGTCAATAATGTCTAAAGATGCCAATTTAAATTAATATTAATAAATGACTATTTAAAGTAAATATAATTTTTAAAAGTTTGCTAATAGCTATGCTTGTTGGAAATGTAATCTATTTTTATTTGTGCCTTCTTTATTCCTGAAGTTTCATTTTCATTCATATAAAAATGGCTAACTAAAATATCAACTTTATTTTTCAAGTAGATTGTTAATAAAAAGAATAAAAATTGATATGATTGTAATTTGAAAATTTTGTTTAAAATAAATTTAGGAAAATCCAAAATTTTATAACAATTATATATTTTTTAGTTTTAATCACGAGTTTCATAAATAAAACAATATATATTTTACACATTTTTTACATAAAATTCCTATTTTTATGAATGTTAACTATAAAAAAAGTTAATAGTTTTAATTAATAGTCTAGTTTCATTGAAAATATTATTTGATGAATAAGGTAAATCGGAAATAGTATGAATATTTAAGCTTTGATCAGTTATTAGTTACAAAATGTGATAAACAAATACTATATAAAGAAATCTAGACTATAATTTCTTAACTCTGTATAACACCAATATTGAAAATATTTTGTTTACTAAAAGCATTGAGAAAAAATGTAACTATGAATTAAAAATTCTTTATGAATTAGTTCTTTACAGTGATTAAAGATCAGCTTATGATGTTCATTTAAAGAATTTGAAAAATATTTAGTAGTTTCTATATATAGCCAAAAATGCTTTCAGTAAAATACTCTTATTTATAGAATGTGTGCTTTGGCTTCTTAAATGGATATAAAAAGATTTTTTGTTGTATTTACTCTCTTTCATTCATATGCCCAAGAGTTAAAATTTTGTTAATTTTGAATTAATAGCTTATTATATGTGTGTCAATTCTTGTTATGTTTTTCTTGATGTATGAGTTAATTTATCAATGCCCATATGTTTTTTACATGACATGTGAAAAGCTAATTTATACTCTTTTTACAACTCACTTTTTTCTCCTTATAATAATAAAGTGTGGCAGACTTGTTAAATTTTTGAGCAAAACTTGTGTGTATATATATTGTTTATTATGTAAGTTCTTGAAAAATTATAAAGTGTCAAAATTTTAAATATTAGGTATACTTTTCTCATTTTTCAAGTCCTGTTTGAGTTAGTTTGATACACCTAATGTAACCATAAAACAATAAACTAAGTCAAATCATTCTTTAAATATTGATGTGTTTGATATTTATTAATTATTTGCAGTAATTTTACATTCTCTAGTGATTTTTTATTTTTGATTTCCCTTTAAAGTACAATTGCATCTTTTCCTTTTTATTATGATATACAGTTCTTGATTATATTTATAGCCATTGTAACAATCTTTTCATTGCCATAAGAAAAAGATTGCTGAAAGCTGTGTGAAAGATTTTTACATTAAACTTTTAAGCATAAATTGAATTAAATTTTTAATGTTTATATATTTGATAATTCATTGCATAGTTGTATCAGTTTGAATTCATATAAAAAATTCCAAATTTGTTGAAGATATTAAATTTTTGAAAGTAATTTTAAGTTATATTGAAATGAAAATAGTAAAATACATATATATGAAAATACAACAAATAATATGAGAAGTAAAATACATATTTAAGAGGAGTAAAATTGTGAAATAAATAGAAATTCAAAATCAGGGTAGTTTCAGTTTTGATGTACTTTGATGTGAGTATCTTAAATAAAAGCTGTAATATTTTAACATATTTTAATGATTTCATCTTATTGTAAATTACTTTTCATTAATATTAAGTATGAGAATTAAATATTAGTTGAAAAATTATTAGTACTATTACAATAGACACTCATTTTTAAAAAGCCTCTAATTTACGGACACTCACATTTTTATGAATTAGTGTCTAATTCCTACTCTGTTACCATAAATACAATGATAATTATATAACTCTAATGAAATAAAAGTTTGAAAAATCTCTTTTGTAAATTTTCTCTGTTTTTATAATTTGATATTTTTTAATTTTTTATTTGATTTTTCTTTTTAAAATATCTCAGAACTTTATTCTTAAATTAAATGACACATGCAGACAATCTAGATATTGTGGAAACAAAAGTCGAAGATACAATGATATCTGACATGATAAAGAAGAATTGTGATGTCGTATTTGACTCCTATCCTTCCTGTATGTAAGAATATAAAAAGGGAAAAGTCGTTTTCTCCTTTTATGTTAGAATATAGATAGAAGAGAAAACTCTTTAAAAGTTTGAATTGTGCTGTTCTGTAGTTGCTTTAATTTGAATAACTTAATTTATGAAGTTTCGTTTGTTGAGAAGATTGAGTCGCTCTTGTTGAGGATTAGACACAGTTAAAGAAATGAATGTGTTTATCAGTTAAAGAATTCTAAAAGAAGTAGACGAAAAAATATTAAGCAACACAAAAATTGCCAAAATACATGGAATTCTAAAAAAAGACCTCTTAATTTATAAAAACTTTGAAAACAATCCTTGAGAAAGGAAATAGTACCAGCAAAATTGCTTCCCTTCAAAAATATTGTAGAGAAACAAAATATCATAAACTAGCAAAAGCAGTATCTAACTGATTAAATCACTGCTTAATTTAAAGCCATTGATTAGCAGCTGTTAATTATGAAAATCTTGATAGTGAGAAAACTTCTTAATTTTTTACTTTGATCTGTGTTTTTCATTGATTAATTTATATTTTCATCTTGTTCTGTTTTCAGTCTAGTTCGCTTTTTACTTTCAGGTTCAAAGTTCTCAAAAAGCATTTTGTGTTTTTTTCTCTTTGGAGAGAATTAAACAAAAAATGCAAATAACTATTTCAATAAAATATTTATATATTTAATATAATTAATGAATTTTAATATTTGTATGCAAATTCAAATAGAACAAACTAAGTCTGTGTAAAAATCACTTAAACATCTATTCTCTCTAATGAATGCTGAAAATAGTCATTAAGTTCATACAACATTTTTAATATTGCAGTTTTTTAGTTAGTATTCATGAATATCTATTTATTATTTATTTTAAACAATTAAAATATAATTATTAATTTATTGATTTTAGTGTATGGCAACTGGCGTTTCATTCGCTCTTGTGCATTCCTTGGTTCACCAGGAGAAGGAACTGGTAATGAGAATTATTGTACAATGAGAACTGGTACTTACAATGTTTTTATGGAAACCTGTACTTGCAACAGCAAGGATGGCTGCAACAGTGCTTCTCTGAACAGTCCTTACTGCATAGCAGTAGTACTAATTGCTTTTTTTCTTTTTAAGATGAGACATTTTCTTTGAGTATACTCATATTCCAGCATCACATCCGTCCAAGGACATCTTATGGAGAGAAAGGAAATTGAATTCTTTTCTCTAGACTGTACAATATAATACAAAATGCTCATATTTGTAAGAGAGTTTGTAACATTTTTCATCATATTTTTAGAGTTCATGTATTTTTGGGAAAATATAGAAATGCATTTGTTGTGTCAAGAATGGAATTTTATTAAACCATTCTGTCCTTTTTTAAATAATTTACTTCTGAAATCTAATAATCTTTTTTGTTTCTGAATATTAGTTTTATATCACAATTTTGTAAGTCTTTTATGGAAATTTCATGATTTAATTTATTGGTATTAAACATTTAATGTATGAAAAATGAATTCTGTAAGTTATGCATAATTTCTTTAATTCCCATTGAAAAATCTGATGTATTATTTTGAAATGGATACTGTTTATTACTGCCCTGTGATCTGATTTAAAATGTACATTCCATATTATTCTTGTTAATATATACATGTTATATGTAAATCATATCTTTAGTTTTCGAATTTTTTTAAATATTTTTTTTTATTTCACTTATTAAGGATTTTTTTAAATTGGAGGAAATGAAGTGATAATTGAAAAATTTATTAAGTAATTATATTGATTTAATTTGTTTATTGTGTTATTAAGTTTTACAATTTTTTAGAGACATGGTTTTTGTGAAAAGTGGTGGTGGTGGTCTTTTATATATCATTATGTAAAGTAGCCTTTATAATAATGATACTTTCTGCTTCGCCAGAAATGATACATTGTATAGAAATGTACTGGAACTTATAAATGCTTTAAAAATATTGCTTAATAAAATGTAAGTTCTCTGAAAAATAAAAATAAAAATCACTCCCTGATCTCTATTTTTGATCTTTTTAAATAACATAGAAACACTAAAATTAACTTTCTATTTTGTTGTATTTATTTCTTAATTAGCATTGATTAATGTAATCAAAATGATTAATTTATTAAATTTGTGGAACATTTGATTTTTATCATATTCTTAAATTATTTAAGTTACAAAATACATATACTAAATGTTCTCATTTGAAAGAAAGTACAAGTAAAGAAATTGTGGCAGCATTTTAAAATTTCTTTTACTCTTATATTTTATTTTATATTTACATTCTGTCGCACAGTTGCATTAAATTTACTTGTATTTTATTATTTTTATTCTTTATATCAATTTTAGTGATAAATTGAATCTATATAATTTTAGAAATACTAAACTACCACAATGTATATTTTAATCATACTATTTTTCTAATGATTCTTATCTTTTTTGAAAAAAAAGTAGGAAAAATTATGTATAGAAATATGTATAAATTTTTATATATATAACATATAAAATGCTTATATAAAGTTGAAAATAAAAATATGATTGCACACGATTCAATTTTGTTATTTAACAATATATATTATTTAAAGAATCTCAATTTTAATAATGTTATAGTATTTGAAAATTATAAATTTTGTTAATTGTTTTGTTAAATGCTTTGTTATAAAAATGTCTATAAAAGTAAAAATATATGGAAATTTGATTGTTTTGAATTAAAACTTTTGTACTGCAAAATATTATACAAGAAATGTATAAATTTTTCTTGTTAATGTTTAATTTATTTTAAACAATATTTTTCAGTGCTTTGCATTTATTTCTGCCATCAGTAGTATTTTCATTCTATTTGTAGTTTGTTAAATGAGTTTTTCTAACCAACTTGCTGTTTTGAGGTGCTCTCTTTTGAAGAAGCCACTCTATTTATCTTATTGTTTGATTTTATAAAAACGGTTTACAGTATTTTTTATAGTGTCTTAAATCTATATTTGTATTTCATTCAAGATAGTGTGGTGATATTTATTTTAGTACTTCTTTTTATACTAATTAAGAATGAAAGTGTATCTGTCAAGGTGATGAAGTGTGTAAAAAGTTGTTTGCTCAATTATTTGTTGGATGTTCAACTTTTTGAACTGATTGTATCTTAAATCATGTAATTTATTTTTAATTATATGGACGATTTACAATTACCTCGCTTCTATTTAGTGAAGATAATTTTTTTAATTAAATAATTAAAATTTGAAAATATTTAATCTTTAAATGAAATTTAAAATTGAATTTATGTTGAAGTAGAATATTTTTATTTACCTTCAAATTATATGATATTAATAGCAGTTTTTTTACATGTTTGATACATTTTTCAAATTTAATTTTTCAAGTATTTGATTTGTAAAAAAGTTGTGTTTTAAAAAATATTTGTTTTGATGTTACAATTAATAAACATTATTTTCCAATGAGTCAAAATTGTTCATTTTTATAGTACTTAATATTATATTGGCTATCTAATAAAAGTTTCTAAGCAGAACATTATATATATATATATATATATATATATATATATATATATATATATATATATATATATATATATATATAAAAGTTGTCCATGGCTTATAGGATGATCTAGGTATATCAATGTGCTCCTAAAGAATTTAGGATCATCAATAGTAGAAATTAAGGATAAGAACAAGCTGCTCGAAGTCGCACTATTTATATAGTTAAGTAATACATAATTTCCTATGAAAGGGAGTATTTATACTTGAAAGTACTTTCTAGGTAATATATAATGTAGACTGACAGACTGCACTCGTGGTTATAGGATGACCTTGGCATAACAATGAGCTTCTAATGCATTTAGGATCATCATTAGTAAAAACTAAGGATTAGAACAAGACACTCTAGGTCACACTATTCATATTAGGTTAGTGCATAATTTCAAGTGAAAGGCGGAATAGAAAAGTTAATGGCATTTCCAGGTAGCATCACATGTAGAATATGAATTGAGTTAACTATTGTAGACAACTATGTTCCATGAAATTGCACTCGGTTCTTTTATTTATTTATTTTTCGCGAAAGAATGTTTGTAAAAGGCGTTAATATTTAACAATCGATATTATCTATAGTGATTCATAATCTTCTAGTAGATTTAGGACTATCATTAGGAGGAATTAAGGATAAAACTTGGATGCTCCAGGTTACTAACCCTATAGTTGGGTTAGAGTGTAGCTTCACATGAAAAACAGGATTAACATGTTGATGGGCTTTCTTTACAGGAATACAAATTGAATTTGGATTCACTGCTTAGACAACTGTGTTCTGTTAAATTCCATTTTTCCTTTGGGGAAGAATGTTTTATACTTTGGTGACAGTCAGTGGTGTGTGTAATAAAGCTGGAGTGCACACACACCATTCTATCGAGTTACATCTCGTGTGCAGACTATTATCATAGGTTGGTTTAGACAACTTAACAATCACAATGGTAGTATGTACGTAATGGCCACCATAATTGTAATTAACTGTTATATCAATGAAGGATCATGCGCCACAAAATCTGATTTCTTGCCCTTTCTTCAAGAACAAACCTCAATTTGTTCTTGATGAATGATTATTGATTTGGCATATAAAAACCGACTAACATTCTGTAATTTAGACCCACATTATTTGGAGAGGCTACCTTTTTATATTCCTGTTACAAAAACTTTCATGATGTGTGCACATATGTTATGAATTCTAAACTAATTAGAAATAAATTCATTGTTATAAAGATAAGAGTTTGCAATCATTCATTTTAATTTCAGAATGTTAGATATTTTTGAAATCTAATAATGCAGCAATTTTTAATACTTTCTCTATATTTATTAGCTACCATGATACTTACCAAGTCTGCACCCAAGTGATTATATGCTTGACCTTCGGTTCATCAGTTCGTGGATTCAAATCCTTCTTCAGATATGGATTTTGTAGTGGTTCAGAATTCGCTTTAAAATATATATCTCGGACTAAATAGTTCTGGTATGTAACTGAATTATTGAGATAGAGACAAACCTAAATCTTACACGATAATTCTAGATTTTAATAATTTTTTTCTTACCAATTTTCCTTACACAATCGGATAACAGCGTGGTTCAAAACAATTTTACGGTTTTTTTTATATATATCTATGACAGTTTTTTTATGGCATGTCATTTGCCAACACAAATGTGACTGAATGTAAGTCATTATATTTAAATTGCAAGATGGATATCATTGCAAAGACTTGGTGATGCTTCCTTTTAATCATCTAATATAAACTGAATTTAAGTCATACTTTTTTTGTAAAATGTGTACCTTATTGCAAGGACTAGGTGATCCTTCCTTCTTAATCACCGAAAGTAAACTGAATCTGAGTTATAATTTATTTTCAAGATGCGTACCTTATTGTAAAGACTTGGTGATCCTTTCTTTTTAAACACCTAAAATAAACTGAATCTAAGTCATTATATTTATTTGCAAGATGTGTACCTTATTTAAAGGACTAGGTGATGATTCCATTTTAATCACCTAAAATAAACTGAATCTAAGACATATTTATTTGTAAGATGTGTACCTTATTGAAAGAACTAGGTGATCCTTCCTCTTTAATAACCTAAAATAAATTGAATGTGACTGAATGTAAGTCATTATACTTAAATTGCAAGATGGATATCATATTGCAAAGACTTGGTGATCCTTCCTTTTTGATCACCTAATATAAACTGAATTTAAGTCATACTTTTTTTGCAAAATGTGTACCTTATTGCAAGGACTAGATGATCCTTTTTAATCACCTAAAATAAACTTAATCTAAGTCATTATACATTATTTGCAAGGACTATGTAATCCTTTTTAATCATTAAAAATAAACTAAATCTAAGTCATTATACTTTTTTGCAAGATGTGTAACTTATTGCAAGGAACTCAGAACTAGGTACAAGGAAGGATGCTGGTGCAACAACAACTTTATTGCAAGGACTAGGGGTGATCCTTCATAATCACCTGAAATAACGTAACTATCTATTGAATTAAACCTATTTTCAGAGTAATTCTGTTTATTCATTTTTTAATTATATGCCAAACTTATAGTTTGAAAATTCAATCTCAATATTTTATGTAACTAGGATTTTTTTTTTCAAATATTAACTATTTTTTAAATGGCAATAAAAAAGAGATCAAGCATAAGACAAATTTAAATATTGATATTTGAAATCTATACTTTGAGCAATAAAATTCTGAAGAACTACAATGTTTAAAGTATACTAGAAATTCTTGTAAATAATTTCGCTCAAATAAACCAATCCTTTAAAGTTAAAAGCATCTCAAATTTAATTAAATAAATACTTAACTATAATAAGGAGATTACAGTAAATCAAATTTTAGCAAATGAATCACAATGTCCGTGTTTACTTCTGTTAATAAACTAAACTCCATTGCCACGACAGCCGACGTGGGCCAAAGCCTACAGTGCCCATAACTGTTCTCATGACCGAGGGTCCTGGGGTGCGAAGCATTTTTCCCGGTTAGGTGGTCAGTCTAACGTAAGACCCCCAGTGTTTAGTTCCCAAGCATGTTGATACTCACTTAATCGACCCACTGAAGTGATGAAAGGCTGAGTCAACCTTGTTCAGCCCTGAGGATCGAACCTCGGACCTGTGTCATGGGAGCGTGAAACGCTGCCACTAAGCCACCGGGCTTCACATCTGTTAATAAGTACTATAATTATTTCTTCCATGTAATTTAAAATATATTGAGATAAATTAAATTAATACAGTGTATCTAAGAAATACAGTTTAGTTGTCATTTGAAATAATAATCAAGTTTTTTTTTTTGCATTTGTTCTATTTTATTTTATGGGTATTTTATTTTATAAAACGTTATTTATTGATTGCTAAATTTCATGGACAATTTTAATTAAATCGATGTTTCCAAGCGATTCGATACTAGATTTATAGTTACATAATATTTTTAATATTTATATTAACAGTATGACTTAAAAACATATATGTCGTAACATTATGTTTAAAGGCACTAATAATGATTTAGTTCTTAAGCACTTAAAAAAATCTGTTAGTTTTGATCTAGTAACTTTACATCACAGAGAGTGAGGAAATATTGTTATATTGATGCTCTCTCTTTCATACTTTCTCAATTCTCAAAAGTTTCCCAAAAATATTATTAAAAACGTTGGATAGAAAAGTAAAACATATTTTTCATACATTTAGACTTTTTTTAAAAAAAAATCCAAACTTTAAAGATCTATTTGATAATTTAATCTAGATGATGTGTCCTGAAGTGGAAATCAGTGGGCAAGAATGTAAGACATCTCTAGCCCACTGATTTTAAATCCTTTTAGCAATGATGTCAAAACATTTCCTAAGTATAAAACAACATCATTTTTATAACGCCAGGCTATTGGGATTTTCGCCTTCATCAGTACTACAAGAAATGGAAGTGATGGCATCTTATAAAGTGGTGCACCCAGCGGGTGTGTCCTCGTAGCCCCGAAAGTGGGTCTTCGAAATTTAGAAGCAGGGACCAAGCAGAAGTTCTCTGGTTTGGCCTGCCACCTCAGAGATATCTTTTCACATGGAGGGCATTGCGACAACGACATATTTAACGTGCACTAGCTGCCATTAGCTAACTTCTATAAGGTCAGAGTTCCTAAATTATCAAGCCACCTCGACCCCGTAACTAAATTCTCATTAAAAGAATACCGTTCAGTATTTTCTTACATGGAAAAATTTTTCTAGGGCAAAGTCAAAATTTCTTTAATAACAGTATTCATATTTTGAGTTGGATATCTCTCGTACTACAATGCAATCTTATATTCAGGGCCCGACTTAGCCTAATTGGGGCCCGGAGCAAAAACTTCTTTGAGGGCCCCTCTGCTTCATAACAACAAGCTTTATATTTGATTTAGAAAATGTTTCTGTTCGACTGACAACGTAAAACTAACTTTATATTTCATTTGGTGGCCCCTCTGGTATGGAGGCCCGGGGCAACAGCCCCGTAAACTCCTGCTTTAGTCAGGCTCTATTTTTATTTGACACGGCGTTGTGGATTGTCTAATGTCCATAGAGTAATTGTCTTCCATGAGAATTTTTCATAGATAATGGGCCATATTCACGTGTTGCAAATAAGGAAACCTGGAAAACTCCCAAGCACCCACCTTGACAGAAATGAATGTAGAAACGCAACATCCATCCCCCATTGTTCAACAGTAGCTGGTATCGATCTCAAGAACTTTCTGAGTGTCTTACTATAAGGAGTGGTGTCTTACTATTAGGTCAGGATTTATTTATTTGCATATATTTATTTACATTTTATGTAGAGTTTCATTAACAAATAACTTAATTTGTTATTTTTTATCAATAACTGTATTTATAAGTTTGTGTTAAAATCTATTTTTCTCTCTCACTCTCTCTCTCTCTCTCTCTCTCTCTCTCTCTCTCTCTCTCTCTATATATATATATATATATATATATATATATATATATATATATATATATATATATATATATATATACCGCTTTCCTGGTGTAGCAATTTTAATGGCCAGTAGTGTGATAATATATAAATATATATATATATATATATATATATATATATATATATATATATATATATATATATATATATATATATATATATATATATATATATATATACACACTACTGGCCATTAAAATTGCTACACCAGGAAAGCGGCACACCATACACGGGAAATTTGCATGACAGGTAGAACTTGCTGTGATATGCAAATGATTAGATTTTCAGCGCATTCATACAAAGCAGGCGACAATAGCGACATCTACAATGTGTATAAAACCAGAGATTTAAAAGCAGTTTTCTCATACTCAATTTCCGTTTCAACGTTGTTTTCGGCAAAAAAAGTTGTTTAATGCCTCGTGTAAGAAGAAGAAATGTCTATCAGCACGTGTCTGACATTGATCGAGTAAGGCTTATAGCCTACCATGATTGCGGTTTATCGTACCGCAATATTGCTGCTCGTGTCGGTCGAGACCCCATGACTGTTAGCAGAATATGGAATCGATGGGTTCAGGACAATCATACGGAAAGTCATGCAGGATCTCAGCGACCCCCATCACTAACAGCAGAGAAGACAGACGTCTTATCCGCATGGTCACAAGGGATCGTACAGCCACGTCACGAACCCTGAGTCGAGAAATGGAGTCATTTGCAAGGCAACAAGTTTCTTCTCGAACAGTTCGACGACGTTTGCAGCAGCATGGATTGTCTGCACGGCGACCATGGCTTCGGCTACCATTGACGCTGCGTCACAGACAGGAGCGCCTTCAATGGTGTGATCGGCGACGAACCTGGACGCGGGAATGGCATCACGTCATCTTTACAGATGAATCTCAGTTCTGAATGCAGGACCATGATGGCCGCATCCGTGTTTGGAAGCATTGTGGAGAACGCGCATTGCCAGCTTGCATTGGGCATCGCCATACTGGCCCACCTGCTGGAGTGATGGTATGGGGTGCCATTGGATACACGTCTCGATCACCTCTTGTTCGCAGTACTGGCACTTTGAACAGCAACCGTTAGATTTAAGATGTGTTAAGGCCCGTGGCTCTGCCCTATCTTCGAGGTCTCCCTTATGCTTTGTTTCAACAGGATAATGCTCGACCGCATGTTGCCCGTACTGTCCTGAACTTCCTTGATACAGAACAGTTTCGACTGTTACCCTGGCCAGCACGTTCTCCTGATCTGTCACCAATTGAGAACGTGTGGTCAATAGGTGCAGATCGATTGGCACGCCATCACTCACCATCCACTACTGTCGATGAACTGTGGCATAGTGTTGAAGCTGCATGGACTGAGATCCCCGTACATGCCATACAATCTCTGTTTGACTTCATGACTAGGCGGATAAATGCTGTTATTGCCGCCAGAGGTGGCTGCTCTGGGTACTGATTTCTCAAGATCTATACATCCTAATTTCCTGTAAATCTAATCACTTGTTCTTTCTACTATAATGTGTGTGTCCAATAAATATCGTTCTGTTATTTGCATTCCTTCTTGGTGCAGCAATTTTAATGGCCAGTAGTGTATATATATATATATATATATATATATATATATATATATATATATATATATATATATATATATATATATATATATATATATATATATATATATATATATACAAGCTGACCCAGCCACGCGTTGCAGTGGCTGAGTTTTTATAATACATTGAATAAATTTTTTACTAATTCTTGGGTACAATCAAATTAATATTTTCTAAAAAAATTTAAAATAGGTTCATTCATATGAGATTAAATATAAAACGTTTCGCAAAAATTTAAAAGTAATAGGTAAAGTATCGAAATTTTGAAATTAAGCACAAATCAACATATACTTTCTGAATTTACATTTTATTCATCTTATATTAAATTATAGTTAGTAATCAGTAACTTACTTATAAAATATACTATATAAATTAAAAACATCTAAAAATAAATTGTTATAAATGAGGTAGATAACATTGACATCGAACTATTATTTTTTCAATTTTTAATTATTAAAACTAAAAAATTTTTCCGCGGTATTATACTGAAATAAAAAAATTAAAAGAATTTATCATTTGAATAAATTAATTAGATCAAAATGTTCTACTGAATAAATTAATAATTATCAAATTATAAAATAAAAATAAAAAAAATAAAAGGCTGTCAAGAAATACTTACATGTTTTGGAGGTGGTATGAAAATTAGTTGAGAAAATCAGCAATAAGTAAAATTTTATTTTACTATTTATAATATTAAAAATATTCAAACTGAGCACGCACAATAATAACACAATACAAAGTGTAATTATACATCATGAAAATATATGTATCATGAAAATATATGTACATCATGAAAATATAATTATAAAAATATATGTAAATTCTATATTTAAGCACGCGATTGCGCGCGCACGTATAAAGTTTATTCGAGACTTTGACGCATTTAAAAGTGTATAGCGAACGGGGTATTACACTAGGCATAATAAAAAGTTTCATAATCATTATAGTTTTGTGTAACGTCAATATACCCGTTTTTATCCAATGTGATTGGTTCTAATTTTTAAAATGGATTTAAATTTATGAGGTAGAAACTGACGAGGAATTTAATCTTACACCACCTAAAAAATTATAGGACAGACAATATATCATTGTGAAATTTCTTTTAATACATAGAGCGTATTATTAAATACTTTCTGGGTGAAATTTAAATTTACAATGACCCGTATTTACATGTTAGATAGAAAAAATACCTGAAATACTTTTAACTACCCTCACAACATATGTGCATGCTAATAGCAAACATACAACACTTATTTGTTCCACTATGATTGAACCTAAAATCTTTTACTTCAAACAGTGCAATTTTAATATTGTGCCATGGTCGTTAGGTATGGGGTAGCATGTTGGTGCAACAACATTTCTGTCATGGTCGTCAGGTACAGGAGCATGCTGGTCCAACAACAATTACGTCATGGTCGTTATGTGCGGGGAAGGATGTTGGTGCAACAACATTTCTGTCATGGTCGTCAGGTACAGGAGCATGCTGGTCCAACAACAATTACTTCATGGTCGTTATGTGCGGGGAAGTATGCTGGTGCAACAACATTTCTGTCATGGTCGTCAGGTACAGGAGCATGCTGGTCCAACAACAATTGGGTCCTGGTCGTTAGGTGCGGGGAAATATATTGGTTCAACAACAATTAGGCCATAGTCAGCTTTTTGATATTTTGATTGACAGAGACTACCAAATCAGGTTAAGAAGGAGTTTTGGAAGATTAGAAACTAGAGATTGGCAAAGTTTTTCATTTTGGGGATCAGATTAAAAACGACTAAGCCACTAAAAGGGGAACTAGTTCTTTCTCAAAACTCACATGCTCACCCCTCAGTGAATCATTTAAATACACTCCTAAATTTTAAAATTTATTTTCTTCTAAGAATTAAGTTATAAATTAATCTATATAAATAAATAAAACATATGATATAAAATAACTGTTGATGTAGACAGGAATGAAAGAGAGATTCAAACAGGAAATTAATTGTCCAAGAAGTCAAGCTTGTCGTCTGAGCTTGTAAAGAATTGTAGAGCAACAAAGCCGAACTTAACGCTAAGAACTGAGTTGAACTACTGACTGATGATAGGTTTTTGAACTGAATCACTTATTAGTGCTTCACGCGTGATTTCAATCTAGAATCTGGGGGAAAAGAATTCCAGAGAGTTACCACTCTTTTTTCCGAGTCATTGTTCACTCGTTCCATGGAAAGAAGTGATTCTAAAGAACCAGTTCGCGAAAGGTTTGCATATACCTATTGGGAATAATTGTTGAGTAGTATATTTTTCCTCACTTAAAAAATGAGAGTCCATTAAATCACATTCAAATGACAAGGTAGACACTCGAGTTGGTATTTTTCATCTCCAAACTTCAACAATCCAGTGATGGCTGTACATCAGAATCTAAAGTTTTAACTCATTTACCATCTCAGCATAGATAGTTTTTTTTAACAATATTCGGTGGAATTTGGTTAGGAAATACCTTATTTAGGATAATATGCATTCCTCATCAAGTTACTAAAAATCGTGACTAATTTGGTTTCAAAGAATGGAAGAGAAATGATAATTCCATTTGTCTAATTTTCAGAAAGAAATCCTCGTTATTTGTTTTGACTCGTTCTATGAATTCAATTTATTTTTTATTTATTACATTACATATATTCAGACTTGTATGCTTGATTCTTGAGATCCGCTTGTAAGTCTTCGTCGATAATAGGACAAATAGCACAATGACAGATGTACAACCACAGAAGAATGACAACACCCAGGGCCACGGTGGGAATCGAACCCACACTCCTACGCTCTCAAGCGATAAGCGGTGATGCTTTAGACCACTCAGCCACGGAGCGCCCAAATTCAATTCAAGAATTGAATTACATAAAAGGAAAGTACTGAGGTGGTTATCATTGTGTTCTAAACTATGATTTAATTTATTCACAAACTTTAGAGTGTGCGTTATAACTTTAAATAATTTAACTATTAACAATTATTTTTTTCGTTGAAGTTGGATTACTTAGTTTTGTTATACTGAATTTTTTAGAATTAATTGTTCATTATGTAGGAAATACCAACTTCCTTAAATATTTCATCTTCAATTTTTGAGGTAACGGAAAATTTTTTTATAAAATTTTATTTTATTTGAAAAATAAAATAATTTTTTTTTCTGTTCTGGGAAATGGAAGTATTGGGAATTTTATGGTGAATCCCGCAAAATTCATTTTTACATACATTATTATTTCTCCATAGCTTGTTTCCCATCATTCTTTTAAACGCTAATATATGCCTATTATGGACTTTTTCCTTGTATTGTATTTTTCCTTGAATTATTTTCCTTGTACTGTATTTTCCTTGTATATCTCATCAGATGAAATAGGCTTTCATTACTCATACGCATAACACCTGATGAAATATCTTGTTATAATGAAATCCTAGTCAGAGAATTATTGATATAAATAATCGTTATCACAAAGTTCATATTTATTAAGAAATTGTGGAATAATTGCTTAAATATTTATACCAATAAAGCCAAGAAATAACCATTGAAAATAAAAATAAAAAATAAATCACTAATGAAATAGGCCCAAGAAGTAAGAAAAGAGATATTTTCACTTTGGAGTTTTACAGGTAAAATTGTTTTTACGCATTCTTTTTTGAAAACTTTTAATACATTTACTATGTTTAGTTATTATGAAAAGAAACCAATTAATATTTGATAACATACTTTGTAACGATTATTAAAATCAAATTAGCTCATTAAAAATTTTAATAATCGTATGCAATAAATACATCCAAATATATTGTCAAATATTAATTGTTTTCGTTGAATAATAGCTAAATGTGGTAAATTATTTAAGGGCAATGAAATAATAGAAAATAATATATCTGCTTCATATCGCACGTCAGTAAACTCTAATTTTATAGCTACAGTTGTAGAATGTTCCTTTGAACTTTAAATTTTATTATATGTTTTTTTACAATAGAGGGTTGCGTTTGTCTGGTTAGTTACAGCGTCGCTTTCGCTATCGAAGAGTAGTGAGTTTGAATCACGACCCAGCTACCGCCGCATCGAATTCACTAATAGTGACTAGGTGATCTAAAATAGGCCGTGGTCGCAATGTCCTCCTTGCGAAATGAAGACTCTGGGGTTGGCAAGACAAGTTTATGAGTTTCCACTTGGTCCTTGCTTCTAAATAACGATGACCCACTTTTGGAGCCCGATGGCATGTCTACTGTATGCCCCATTATATAAAAATATCATCATTTGTAATGTTTAAAGAGAAAATCATAGTACAGATGGGCATTCGAAAATAGTATTTTTGGTCTGTGAAGATTGTACGTTTATGGTGATACGTGGTTATGATATAATACGTGATATATGATAATTATAGGTTTATTATGATATGTGGGAATGATAATTATGTAATATATGATAATTATGCGTTTATTTATGGATTACTTACTGTTTTATCAAAAAACAGATTAAAACAGTGTGAGTTTTTCCCTCAAAAATTGTCAATTTACCTGCTATTCATAATAAATTCTAGACGTCAATGTTTTACAATTATTAGTCAAAAATTATAATATAATTGTAGGAGAAAAAAAATCCTATTACTGTTAAATTATATACATTATTATTGTAGGTGGAAATATTATTTTCTAACAAGTATAATAATACTTTAATTGCAAAACGTAATAACATTACTATAATATACAAATTATATTTACTCTCACTTCAAATGGTTGTAAAATAAAATGCACATTTTATCGAAAAATTTGCGTGTGCTTAAATCATTATATATCTACAGGATCCTTAATGACGGCTGCAAAAGTACGGAAAAATTGTGCATCTAACTCAGTTCTAGGCATCAATTTTTAATAAAAATGTAGAATTAGTTTTGTTAATTATAGAATTATTGTTGGAAAACGACATCATTGTTATTTATATTATAGCAGGAGGAAATTATATAATTTTTCACAAATACATTAACATTGTCAGTACAAAAACCATAAAAATTATATTTATTGTCACTTCAAATGATCGTAATAAAGTGATGCATTGTACAAAAATATTTACGTTAGATTAAATCTCTGCGTATCCATAGAATCATTGACAGCTAAAGTTAGACAAAATTTTGAACCGAGCTCAATTCTAAGTATCACAATTTTAAACAACTCTTATTAAAAAAATATACTATTATTAAATTATAGTACGATTTTAGGAGAAAATTTCAATTTTATTAAATGAGATTATATATTAGGAGCAAATTATATTTTTTAAAAATTAAATTATGTGATTTAAAATTTTTTAACACAATATTGTTATAAAAATTACGTTTACTCTCGTTTTTAAAATAATCGTGACATAAAATGCAATGATGCATTGTTCTAAAAAAATTACATAATTCATTGAACCAAAATACTAGAGTGTGTTTAAATTGTTATAGATCCGCCATGTTTAATAATCCAGGATTGTTTTTATCCTGGATCATTAAACATAGGCTTGAAATAATCATGGATCCATAAATAAGTGTACAGGGCAATATTTTGTATCGAATTTAATTTTAACCATGAATTTTTTACAAGTATTAGTAGAATAATTATAATATTATTGTGGCAAAATACATTATATATTTTGTCACAAATACATTATGATTTCAAAGATGTGATTACATCATGTATAAATTAAATTTATTCTGACATTGGGAAGATGACATTGTATGAAGACATCATGCATAAATTAAATTCATTCTTGTTTCAAATGATTGTGACATGAATTGCAATGATGCATTGTATAAAAAATTAGCGTGATACATTGTATAAAAAAATTAGCGTGATACATTGTATCAAAATATTTGCGTGTTTTTAAATCATTATACATGCACAAGACCATTAATCATGGCTCGGAAATGGGGCAAAATTTTGCATCCATTAAGGGCAGTGATTTCAATCAAATGACCTAAGACATATTAGCATGAAAATTAGTTTAACATCTTCTATTATCAGTTGGATAACATGGAAGATAGTCGAGGGAGAGGGTAAAATCTGTGAGCAGAGGAATACCAACCCCACCCCCAGCGAGTGTACTGTCCGGATATCGATCGGGGCAGGCTCCGCATCCGGGCAACCACTCGCACCCGAACGCATGCGCGACCCTTCTCAATAACTCTCCCTTCTCCAAGCGCGTCTTTAGGGCACCTCCATATCTAATCTGTGGAATTCGGTTCAAAATTCCTATTTCTATAACACTTTTTAAGTTCAAAGTTCGTCAAAAGATCAACTAATTAACGTCCCGAAAGTTTTTCTGTCCATTTCTCTGTACATCCCCATCAAAACTGGCGTCTCTTTGGTGCGAGACGTGCTAACAGACCATTTCTTCTAGGAATCCTCCACCATGGCCGCTTATCATGGAGGAAGGACCTGGTTGCTCTTCCTCTTCTCTTCTGCCTTCACCATCCAGGCAGGTGAGATTCCTCCGAAAAATGTTCCTTTTATGCTCATTTATGTTTATAAATCAAATAAACATCGTTTTCTGGAAAGTAAAAGTGAAATTTCTGATTTAAAAGTGAATCTAAGAAAATCGTTTGCTTCTTGTGAAAAAGAAGACACGATAATTTTTAAATTTCAATCAAAATTGTAGAAAATGTTTAATTAATTTTCCTAAAAATAACCTCTCAAAAATATAGTTATTATGAACAAGAAAACTAATTCCATTTTGAAAATTGTTATCCGTTACTTATAAAAAAGAAGTATGTTCTTAAAACAAGATGGCTTCCAACATAAAGGAAAAATCTCGTCTGCGTCCTTCCAGGTGTAAAGCAACAGACCTTTAGGAAATCAGTATCAACTTAAGAAAAAAGCAATATAAGTTTTTCACATTTAAAAATAAATTTAACAGTAGATTATTTATTAAATCACTATATTTTTTCCATCAAATTTTAAAAAATATTTTCTGATAAAACTATTTTTATATTTTGAAGGTATTCATTCTTTTTATAGGTACTGAAGAGCTAAATAAGTAAAAAATGACACTTAAGAAATTTGTGTCTTCAAATTTAAATTTAAAATTTCCTTTATAGAGTATATATTATCTAATAGTATCCCTCAGTTTTTGAATTAAATTTTTACTTGTGTTAGCTTCAAGAAGTAATGTATTTATGATTTATATGATTGATTTTTCTTCAATCTTAAATATTTATTTTTGTGTGAAATATTCAAAACATTTGATTAGTTTTTTATCAATTAATATATTTTTATCTAAAAACTAAAGCAATGTAAAATTTAGTCTCATAGAAGTCAAAAATTTAAATAGGTTTAGTTTCTTAAGCTAGTAAATTTATTTAAATATAAAGTCCAGGAGATAGTGTGAACTTTATGTCAGAGAAAATTATTATTATCCTTATAAATGAAAGTTATAATTCTAAAATAGTTATTCTGTATAAAAAATTACAGTGATATTTGATAAAATTAAAGTTTAATTAAACTTCTCAGCTCTTTAGAATTGTTTTATAATATTTTATATTTGAATAATTAAAGCATATAACATTCATCCGAATGGAAAAAACTTGATAACGAAATTTAGAAAACATTCGATTTTTCTCATTTCTTTGTTTAAACATAATGACATTTTCACTATAAAATTCCAGAAATAGTTGAAATTTATTTTAAGTTCAGTATTTTAAGAATATTTTGATCTTCTTTTTACGATAGGAAATAAAACGAATAATTTTTTCAGGGAGAAAGCATAAAAAAATGAAAGAAATATAATTCGAGAACAATCGAAGCATACATATTCGAGAAATTTCTATGTATTTCTTTTTTAACTCTAGTAAAACTTAATAAGTAAATGTAAGACTTTAACATTTCTTAATAAATATTTTGTTTCTCGAAATTTCTTTGGTTAATGTGGTAAGAATCATTATAAATTAAAAGATAAAGATTTTTTTACTTTGAAATGTATTATTAATTCCGATTTCAAAATTTACACCCACACACACCCACACCCACATATATATGTGTGGGTGTATGTGTGTGTATATATATACCATAATTTTTAAGTAAAATAAAGCTGTTTAAGTAGAAGCTTTTTGATTCATTAATACGTTTTGCATTAAATTTTTGTTAAATACAGAATTTTTACTAAGATATAAAAAGTAAAATTAAAAAGAAATTATATGTTTAGGACAAAGTAGTTACGTAATTAAAGGCAAGAGATTTGAATATTCTTGTAAATAAATAAGATTAGGCAATAAAAGCCTTTTTTATTTTAAAAATAGCAAAACAATTAAGAAAAACTATTTTCCATGTAATAAAACATTTGCTTTTCATTAAATTTCTTTTTGATTGGATCTTGAATAAAAGTATGTTTATATTTTTGTCTACTTTAAAACAAATATAATTCTTTTCTTAAATTAAAAATAAAGAAAATTAACCCAAACTTTAACAATAATTTCAAGCATATGAGAAATTATATTTAATAAAAACGGTTATAAAAAATAAATTCCCAATTATTGTTTAATCATAATATTAATTTTTGTTACTATTAGCAATATGCACTTTTAAATTGATATATTTTCATTTGATATGTAGTAAGTTTATTTTATTCTCATATGATATACTTATTTTTAAACATTTTATTAAGCATATATTCATTTAATAAAACATTGTTATGATTAAAAAAATTTTTTTAGTATATGATATATATATATATATATATATATATATATATATATATATATATATATATATATATATATATATATATATATATATATATATATATATGTATATATATATATCCCTTTGTTGGAAACTATGGAAAGTTGTTTATGTATTTTCAAAATGAAGAGGCTTGATAAATGAAAAATTTTGAACTTTTGGTTGTTAATCGAAAGTAAATTTCTGCAGAATAGTTTAAATAATAAGCAGTAGTTAGCATAAGAAAACGCTCTCATTTTTTTTTCTTAAATAAAAACACTTTATTATTTTTTTCTTGAGTTCAATTTCAGATTGATGTAATTATGTTTTTTTCTCATCGAGAAAACGTAAGATTATATTTGTTTCGATTAAGATTCGAAGAGCGAGTTTTAGGAATTTACTCAGTTGAAGAATGTGAAAGTTGGATTAAAAAAAATGGCATTTTCTGTGACTGCTCAATATATTATCAGATGAAGGAGAACTCATTCAATGTCTCCTGATTCATCCTTTCGATCTTAATCATAAATCAGCTGAAGCTATTTTGCTGAGAGTCTCTGCGGCCTTGTGCAGTGCCAAAATGGTTTCCAAAAATAGCATCTCGCCGAAAGGCCATGATAGCGTTGCCGAGAGGAGCTGGATATCGATCCATCCAGACCCTGAGGTGCTCTCCTGCACACACAAAAAAGTACTTCGTCCTCTTGGAGTCGTCCGTTGCCATGGCAACTGCTCGTTTTCTGATATGTCCCCAATTCTCTCGAATCTTATCGATAAAATTTTCTGTTCTAATGAACTGCTGAATAGTTGCTTGTACTTCGAGGTTTATTGAATCTAATAAAAGCCCCGGATTAAATTCTGAACTTCAAAAGTTTGGAATTTTCTCGAGTTTTCTACTAAAAATTAATTTATTTTTTAACTAGGAATATAACTATTACTTTATTTCAAAAGTTTAGTATCACTTCGAACTTTTTTATTTGAAATAAAGATAAAGATCTAAATACAGCAATGGCGCACCAGAAGTAGAAGTACCAGTAGTAGTTCCAGAACTAGTTCCATTTTATTGCTCTCGACATTACACAGACAATTAAATTCATTTATTTTTGAATTTAAAAAGATAATTTACAGTCTTAGTTACACTTTGGTAAAGGTGCATACATGGGATTACTGAGTAACAGGTTGGATCAAAATTAATGAAGTTGGTCATATTATAGACCCGAACTCTTATTGACATAGAACAGTATCATAATTATTTGAAGAGGAATGTCGTGATCGCCAGGTATTGACTTTGCTTCCAACTTCCGTGACAGTATTTTGTAAAAGTTTACCTTGAGGTATATAATCATGTAACTTTAAATTTAACTCAGTGGCATGATTGTCCATATGGGGGCCAAGACCATATCTGTTAACATGACCAAAAGCCTTGGGAGATTAAGCTAAATTTGGTTATACTTCAAGAGGTTGAAAGGTATAATCATGTTACTTTACGACGATATAAATTTATGTATGACAAGAATAATATTTAAAGCAAAAAGGCACTTATTTTTAATAACATAATATTTAACCCAATTATAATCTCACATTTGGGCAACATTTAAATATAATTTATCTTATGAAACAAATTAAAGTCATTTGAAAGAATTTAATTAAATAAACACATTAGATTTGCTGATAATTATTAACAGATTGCTCAACAACAAGAGAATTCTTAAAGGCTTATAAAATATGTGCTTTTTGATAAAAAGCTGACAATCTTGATTTATCACTTATTGATATAACTTTCTTACTCAGAAAATAAAGATGTTTATATGTTTCTTGGGTAATGTGATCCAACTAGAACAGAAACTTTCTATTTTTAAGTTTATTCTAACGTAACATTTTAGCAACCGATTTAATTTTATTTTGCAGTATTCTTAATCTTTCGCGCGATAATTTAATTTTCAGTGTACTATATCCCTTCCACCAGCATAAAAACTCTAAGAGCTTTTCACTTAAAAATATACCTTTAAATATTTATATTCTTAATATGCTGAAGGTACCAGCAACTTAAGAATCGATCTAAAATAGTTTAACTTAATCCTATTTATTAATTTCCGAAAAAAAAAAAAACTCTCGATTAATTTGTCTTTTAGAATGTAAGGCATTTATGTTTCAGAATGTAGTTTTAAGACTTTCAAATATCGGATCATAACGAAAAACTCGTATTTGCCAAAAAAGTTACAAGACTTATATGTGATACGCAGTATACATTTTTCTTGTCCAATTGACAACTTGCTAACATGTCTTTAGGATTGGCTATAATGTGTTGGGAGTGCAATTCCCACTACGACAGAAACTGTGCCGATCCATTCAGGAACGAGACATTCGCCCTCACAGACTGCAACCAGAAAGATCTCGAGCACTTTCCTGAACAGAAGGCCACGGTATGCCGCAAGATCATACAAAAAGGTAAGATTCGTTTGTTTTACTTATTGATGAAAGACTAATGTAAGCTTAGAGTTAAATGGCCATAAGAATTTTTCTCAGGGACCATGCATTAGACGTAAATAAAGCTGCTTGTTCAATGCAATCGCATGAACTTTTATATAATATTCTAAAATAAAGCACATCATTTTTTTGATTCAAGATTACTTAAATGGTAGTTCTACGAGTGTTGTATGAATTCAGCAATTAAATAATTAATATTTGGTTTGGTTGCCAAGGGGTAACGTACCCAACTGGGTTACCCATCTGGTTACAAAGCCAGACTTTAGATTGGAAAGATTTTGGAATGTATCCTCAATAAGTCTTAGACTGTCCCCAGAAAGAAATTTGGCTTTACTGATTACTGATGAATAAAACAATATTTCATTGGGAGAATAATAAATCATTTTAATAGTAAATTCCTAGAACCAACAATTACTTAATGTTCTTTATTGAAGTTATGGCGACAGAAACGAATTAATTTACAAGAAATTTCTTAAGGAATTCAGTATAGATTAAAACAAATTTATGGGTTTCATTTTTTTTTAATTTGTGAGGATCCAGTAATATGTAGCATTGTTTGGCTTTTGATCTGAAGATAACTTTAAATTATTTTTGATTTTCAAGTCTTTGTATTTAATTTTTACTAATGTGCATAAACGCCTATTCGGTAAAAAATGTCTGTGTGTGAATATTATTTAATAATAATAATATTTAATTTGTTATAATAAATATACTGTAATGAAAATGTTCATACTTTTTCTAATTTGGATTTCATTATTTTAGTATTCTGATTTTAAGAAGTTCAAATTATTTACTTTTGAGAAAAGTGACATTTCAAATCAATATACAAAACTATATTCCTTATCCTTTTATTTAATTTATTGCAACCTATTATGCTATACCATGAAAAATCTACCATGCAGAAGCATGACCATCGTTAATGACGGTTTCATTGAATTTTTTTTTTGATTAAATAAAGAAATAAGGATCTGGAATGGGAAAATCTAGAATGTTTTCACATTAGCTAATCAGTTTTCATGAAAGTAAATTCAAATCATGAACATGCTCGTGAATAAAAACTTCTTGATTTAATATAACAATTCACGTATCTTTGAAGCGTGGTCTCAATTTAGTCCAATACACATTTATATTGAATTAAAATCCACTGCAAACTAAGAGATATTCTAAAACTTTGTAGGAAAGCTTGCACCATTTCTTGCTTTTGCAGTGAAATCTTGAAATTGAAAATATTGACGACGCTCATGGCATGAAACGAACCAGACATCTGAGTCTGTTACATGATGTATTTAGTCCGATATAGTTTTTATTGCGCTAAAACTAAGCTGTCAACTCTGAAATGCTCTAATAATTCGTGGAAATATATGAAACTCTTGTTGAGAAATTTTGACCATAAATTTAAAATTTTCGTGACGAACATGGCATGTAACGAAACATATAATAAAGCTTGCTGCTTGGACTTTTGAATCACATTCATTAATAAAGCCATCAGCAAACACTGAGATGTTATACAAACTTATGGAAGCATCTAGAATAATTCTTGTTCTAAAAACTTATGGAAGCATCTAGAATAATTCTTGTTCTAAAAACTTGTGGAAGCATCTAGAGTAATTCTTGTTCTAAAAATTTGTGGAAGCATCTAGAATAATTCTTGTTTTTGCAGTGAAAGATGACTACCGCTTCGTGAGGGGCTGCGGCTGGCTGAGCAACGAGAAAGAGAGCACAGACTGCTTCAAGAGAGCAGGAACCTTCAACGTCCTTATACAGTACTGCAGTTGTGACCAAGATGGCTGCAACTCCGCCCCTGTCCTCCCACAACATGGGTGGGCGGTGGCCCTGCTGGCTGTTGTCCTTGCCACCTGGATGGCGGTCAAGTAGAACAGCCCCCGGGTGGACTACCATCACCTCGATCACCGACCAAGAAGCCGATGTACAGAAATGTCCACAAAACTTAGAAGAGACAGATTTTTTATTAATTGCATTGTGACATCACCGACTTACTCATTAACTTTTCGAGTCTTTTTTTATTTTTTTATTTACACATTCCCATTTTCCATTTTCTAATTTTACACCAGTTGCTTTGAACTCAATTTTTGGCTTATAATCAGATTTTTCCTTGAATATTGTATACGTTTCATTGAATTTAATAATTTCTTTTTCATATCTTCTCATTGTTTTTTGTTGTTGCTTTTAAAAAGTAAGACTCTGATGTCACTTTAGTGTGTATTTTTGACAAATATATCGGCATGGTGTTTCGTATACGATTTATAACTTTGTTTACGTTCCTAACTACGATTCCCAACTACTTAACAAAATTGTGTTTGGACTTGTGTGTTCGAATTCCTCAGTGAATTCATATGAGCTCATTCATCCAACACAAGGTAAATAAACTAATTACATTATTAATTCTAATTTAATCAAATAATAAATTTTCTTCGAATTGAAGCAAACATACTTAACATTACGTGTTAAAAATTCGTTGAAAAATAAACCAAATTCAAACTCATTGTATTCAGAGATATGATTTTATTGATAAATATTACAATTTGAAAAAGTTGGGAATCAAAAATTCAGAGTTTATTTCGTTTAGATGTTAAATAAATGTTGTACTCTAACTTTATAACAGTATGAGAAAATTGAAGCAAATTAAATGAGGATCAGGCAATACATTTTAGGCTAGCGTTATTCAATAATGCTTATAGAACTAGTCATCTTCATGCAATTGCATGGTTGAATGGAACTATAGTATATTTTATAGGAAAAAAGGCTTTGATAAAAAAAAAACACTGTGGCTTTTTTCTCACCCTGTGATGTTTCTGAAAAAAAATATCGTTAACATTGTAATGTTGCTGAAACTTTTCACACCTGTTGATGTTGTTGTTTACAATATTGTAATTCCAAAATGTTCATGCCTACGCGTTCAGATTTATTTCACAACAGTATGATGCATTTATAAACAAGCACGAAATTTTAAAAGTTAAGTATTCACTTTATTTCTAAAGTCGTGATATTTTCGCGAGTAGGCATTGCAGTATTCATCATTTTTTTTGTTGTGCAAAATAGGATTAGTCTTTAGTGAGCATAAGAAAAATCCACTTCGAATATTTATTGATAGCATCGGTGTTTTGCTTTTTATTACGTAACGGGCATTCGATTATTATTTAGCACTGCATTTTGTGAATACTGCATGATAAATTTTGCTTCAGTTTTTCAAAATTCATCAGTGTTGCCATGTAAATATTTCAAGGGCTTAATAGTCAGTGAAATTATCTTTTCATCTTGAAGCACGCTTCTCATTGTTACGGCGCCGTTCAGCAGATTGATGGAAACATTATTGCAGAATCTTCATCTAATTTCATTCTTTCCTTCCAAAAAGAAATTTTTTTTTTAAAAAAAGTAGTTCAGGAACTGGAATTATTTTACTTTTCCAAAAAGTAGAAACTTTTATTTCTGATATTAGAGCTTTTAAATGGAGATCTTCCACTTCAAGATTTAGATGTTTGTTTTACCGACATAGACTTGGATATGGAGTTGCCTTAAATACACGATTTAAGCCCCCCCCCTCTCTTTGGATCACCATTAGAAGGTGATTCCCTTTTCGTGTGTATTCGTTTCCCCTTTCTTTTAGTCGTATGAAACCACAGTTGATTAGAAGACTTTGTCTATTCTTCACCGCTCTCTAAAAGAACATTCCAGATGGTTCAGGGAACAATACGCAGGTGTAATCGAAAGTCATTCGTACAATCACGCGTGATTTACTCACTAGATGGTGCCACGATGAATACGCGTGCTTGTTGTAGTGGATACTTAGGAGTTTAAATGCACTGCACTTCTCAAATCCAAATTTTAAAATTAAAAATTTAAAAAAAAAACTTACTATTTCACACCATAATGTGCTGATAGGATTTAAAACAAATATTCTTTTCTAAATCTGGCTAATGGTTCAGAATTCGACCGAAACGGTGAAACTTTCTGTAATCGGAATAACATTGAATTTAAAATTAATACAAAAAGCATTTTCCTCATTACTTACATCAGGTTTCTTGTACAAAATGTAATGACTTTAGAATGGAGTGGTTACATAGTAAATTTAGTTGTTTTTTAAAAAATATAATTTTTTATAAATACGTTTATGCTATATTGTTTCATGTTATCATTGTTAAATTTTTATCTTGTTTTTTTTTAAAGTAATTTTTACATATTTTATATTATATGTATTAATCTTTGTTATTTATATTGTTAGATTATTTTTTCTAGTTCTAATGAAACGTGGTTTCCATGTCGTTATGGTATTAATGTGCTTGTTTTAGTGGCAGTTCTTATTCTGACCACTAGAGGGAGCTACAGCTACAATTCCAAAGATTTCTAGTTCTGCGAAGAAACTTTCATTTTGCATGATATTCTTCGTAGTTCGTATTTCTAATTGAAACATGTGTTGTAGAAATTTCTATCAACCATTCACTTCCTATTCAAATGTTGTTTTTCCTAAACTTGGAGAAATTTTTTTGTTCCTTAAAAATATTTAGTATATAACTTTGAGTATTAAATGGCGAAAAATATGGTTCGGAGAACGAAATTCAGAATATTATTCATTCGTTTATTCTCAGATTCGACCAAATTATTCTTCAACAAGTAACAGATAGTTTTCCAAATAATGGAATTCTGTTCAATAAATTCAAATGGCATTTGCTCAAAAATAATTCGGAAAAAAAAGTAACTTCGCTCCCGAATTTTTAATCCTTAACTACTCACATCATTTTTATCATAAAAAATATCCTATCGAAGAGCTAATTTCTCTTGAACTTTCTTATGCTGTGATCAGATAACTGTGATGACTTTTTCCAAATGGAAGTCAATATTGTATCCTTATTATCTATTCAATAAATTCCATTAGTGAATTTGTCTATTGAAATCAAAATTACTAACTCATATCCTTATCACTTTTTTACTCGATATTTTAAATTCATATTTGTATTTTATGGAAGCTGATAAAAAATTAAAATAAAACTCTATTTTACAATGATTGCATATAAAATTGAAACTTCAATATATTTTTGTATTTGAAACATATTTTTCGCCACTTCAAGAGTATGTTTTTATGTAAAATCCAATGTTTTTCTTTTTTTTTATTATTATTATTGATTGATACTGTATCTCGTTGTTCAATGTGCCATTTATTTTCACGTGTGACTTGTAATGGTTGTTGTTTCATTTCTTAATGTTAAAAAAAAAATGCAAAAAAAGAAAAAAATAGAAAAAAATAATAACAATGCTATTCTTTCAGATGGCAAGAAAACAATTGTGTCATGAAGAATTAAACACCTTTCCCGTTTGTTACGTCATGGCAGATATTTAGCATTTTGTTTTATCAACTTAATCATAATTATTTACAAAAAATACATATTAAGTACCATTAGGGTGAAATTAATTCAGCACTTAAAGGAATGCTTTGGAAATACTAGAAAGATTGTAATAAAATTTTGTCATAACAACTTCTTTAATATCACGTTTAGATTAGTAACTTTACCAGCGGGTTTTAAAGAAACATTAAAAAACGTATTACAAATTCATTACTCTAACGGAAAAATTAATCCAAAAGTAGGCAACAATCTTAATGAGACAATCCAAAGTACTTTGAGTTGTAATTGTTTCTGATTTTCATTGCACAAACTGAACTTCGCATAGGCAACTGCATATATGTAGTCCCTTTTAGACCAATTTAGAAATTCTTTATCATTTCTAAGAAATTTATCGATTTTGATTTGTACGTAAAGGTAGGGTAATTCTACCTTTTGGAATTGCGGGTTACAATCAATTAATCAATGTTATTCTAAAATATTCGCATCAATAATCAATTGATTCATAAAGGAATGAATTATGTTTGTTTGTTCGCAGAATACATTGCACTCATCAATGTGACAACTGTTCTTTTTTTTTAAATTTATTTCATGTTCTGTTAAAATTATACATAATAATTTGCTTAAGAAAAGTTAGTAACTGAAAACTGGAACCAATTCAAAATTGTAATATTCCTGAGACATTTCTCGGAATAGCAGATAAATTCCGAAGTCTGTGCAGCAACTGTTTCACCGGAATACGTTAGAATAAAATTCATTTCCCCGAGGGACACTTTTCCCACCATCGGGTGGTGCTCGCCCGCTTAATAAGATCGAAAACTACGCTTTCTTGAAAGAATTGAACCTGCGTGTGGCTGCGAATTAAAAATTTAAATTTATTTTAAGAAATCGGCATCCACCTCATTCTTTTTTGTTCGAAGTTCCGGTTGTAAATTTGCTGCACAGATGCAAAAGAAACTAAGTAATATTTAATCATTACACAGTTGAAAATTTCAAGCAATAAATTAAATAATTTCGGTATTTTGCACTGGTGCATCCGATAGATAAGTCTTATTTGTAAAATTTTAGCACAATTGCTACAGGCACTTCGGCATTCTTCATTATTGCAACTGATAGTTGAGCCTAATTGCTTGGAAAACTTAAGCACAATTGCTTTAATACTAGTTGCATAGTTAAATTGAAGATCCAGCATTCGAACGTTCTCTCCAGTTCAGTTACTAACTGTAACCATCATTTAGAATATAGTCAAATTGTGATTTCATTTTTTACTGTTTATTGTTTCTGAGAATTATTTGAATTAACAAAGGTTGGTAAAGTTTTAAGACGACGAAATGAATGCTGATTCAATTTGTCGCAACGAGGAAAAGTAAAAAAAAGAGGAAGCAAGAAATACTGATCTCGAAATACTTCACTCACTAGAAAAAGAACTGAGAAGAACTAAAGGTTATCGAGTGGGATTTCTGATAAACGAGATCGATGTAGAAGCGAATTTAAAAAATCTATTCAACTGCCTGTTCGAGGCAGAATTTGGATTCAAGATAGCTAAGCCTAATTGCTTCGATTCGTGTTATTTAAAAAGGTAAGGCTTCGAGGTTCTATGATCCCAAAGAAATGAAAGGTATTCTTTTTTATCTTTCAAACAGTCCAAAATGAATGCAATACGAGTTTTTAATTTGCAATAGATGACTTTGAAGACACGCGAATCCAGGTTCTCGATCAACATTCCAAGCGAGAGAGCGTGATAACACAGCACTCATAGTTCGATCGAGGCGAGCATTTCTGATGGCGAGAGGGGTGCTTCTGCCCAAAGGGGATTCTAATACTTCTATATTTTGAATCTTTCTCATAATTTCTTAGAATCCTTTTGCTTCCTTGGGATCTTATGACACAAAGAGAAGGTGATTTTTTACTTCATTTCAGTTCGATATCAACTTCCTTTTCACACACGCTAATTTTTTTTAGTCTATAATCCTTTCACTAACACTATTGATTTGCAGGCACACAAAATTGATGAATGCACATATTCCTGCTGTTATTTTAAGGCGATTTCTCAGAAATTTTAACTTAGCAAACTACTGAATTTTTAATATCTCCAAAACGAGAATAGAATTCCTTATTTTTTTTAAATTAGTAAATGGAATATTTGTTTGTTATTAATGTTTATTTGATTGGCTTTTATTACATTCTAATGTATTTCAAGCTCTTGGCAAAATAAAGAAATCGGGACACACCAATTATAAGGTTAATTATCATTATTTTGAAAAATTAAATTCGAAAGTAATTCTAAATTTTTGACGGAAAAACATTCTTCCTCTCATTAAAATATAAAAATTCAAATTCATGCTCTTCTAATTAGTTTCCATTTTTAAGTTTATTCGAATTAAACGGTTAAAGTTAAAATCAAAAAGGTGCATGACATAACAAATGTGAAAACAATTCCAAAAAAAAGGCTTCCTTTATTTATTTAAAGTTATAAATAATTTATATGCTTCATTTAAATGACAGTTATTAAACGTATTGCTGGATTTATGGATTCGTAACTTATAGATTTAATTTTTCAGATTTTCTTTGATTTCATATTAATATGAGTAAAATGTACATTGATTTATGTGGTATGTTCTTTTCCAGATATGTTCAAGACTGTCTGATTATTTTCATGTAGATCATTTATTTGTTTAAATAAATTCTTTTCAGTTAAAAGCATCTTTGTATTTTTTCTGCTTAAAACAAATCAAACCACAAAATGTTACTAAAAAAAATCGAAATGTTTTAAGTTGGACTTCATTAATCATTCAATTAATTTAAAATGAAGCAACAGAAAAAAAATTATATTTAAAAGATAAATAAAAACTTTTACATTTTAACAAAATATTTCAAAAGTTTTAAGTTTAAAAACCAAATCTTAAGAAGGTATTTAAGTAAATTTTTGGCTTAAGAAAATTTACTTCTCTAACCGAAAAACTATAAATTAAATATAAAACTTTTGCTGATTTATTACACAAAAAAATTAGAAACTTGTATCAATAAAAGTTATGAAGTTGACCATTTCTTTTTCACTTGATTATATTTACCTTTTTATATTATTACTGTAATATTTTCAAAGTAAAGAAATGAGTACTATAAAAAATGTCACCAAAGTTTTAGAGCAATATTTATTTAGAACAAAATCTTCCAATCTTATCACATTTAGCTACATTCTTTTCATAACTCTTTGCAGAAATATTCAGAATTTTTCGACAGCTTACCTGTGTATTTGTGTAAGTAATAAGATGAGCTATTAAAAAATTTGGATTTAAAATGATAAATTTCTTAAAAAAATGTGTCAAATCAAAAAATAAATAAATAAAAAGTATCTCAGACAAAAAAAAAAGAACACCCATTGCCAAAAAACTTGCATCCAAGTTCGCATGTTTCAATAAAATACGTAAAAGTTAAAATGTCATATTAATTAAATTTATGAGAAAACGGTTAAAAAAGTTTATTTTGTGTATTTGTGTAAGTAATACAATATCTGTAGAAACAGTTTGTGGGCTTAAACTGATGAATTTCGAAAACATATCAAAATGAATAACTTAGAAAAAAACAATGTCAAAACTAATCCACCCGAGAGAGTATATATCAACAAAATACATAAATGTTCAGAGTTTATTTCGTTAAATAAATTTGTAAAATAAAAACAAAGTATTTTTGAAAGGATTAAGATGCTTTAAGATTATCCAAAGATAAGCGATTAATCCCCAAATAAACTCGCCAAAAATACAATTATAACAATCTACATTAATCTAAGAAGTCTAGAGTTTACCGTATATATTTTTAAAGACTCTAAAAGTATCTCACACACACATTTTCCTTTTTAAATTCTAACTAAAAGAAATTAATATTTTCAACTCTATGTATTTGTGAATTTTAACTACAATGTATAATGCAACTAAATCTTCCCAAAACTATAAAAGACTACCTTACAATGAAAAAAGAAACATTTGCACTCAAGAAATTCTATAAAACTGAAGACTATAATAGAATATTTTTATTTAACATAGAGTAAACAATAACATAAAAACTATATTTGTTACTTTATTTAACTTTTGTTAGCAAATTCTCAATTTAACTAGTTTGAGAGAGAATTATCAAATTTTAAGCACATTAATGGTTTTTTATTATAGTTTTTAAAAATTAAGTATTTTTTCCTTTTAATTACAATATTTGATAATACGTGTATCGGAAATCGGCTTAAAGAAATATAACAGCTTTACTATTTAGTTTTGTTGATAGTCCTAATATTTACATTTCTTCAAATTTGAAATATATATAATTATATATATATATATATATATATATAATTATATTTTTAAGGGATAAATATTGGCGACAGAAAAATGACATAAAATTATTTCCTTAAATTTGTGGTATAATGGATGAAGAATTCACTTTAATATGTTGATATAAATAAGTGTATAGATTGGCAGAGTGTTTTCGCTAAACTATATCGTTGTTTCTTGCAAAAAGTGAATGAAATGTAACATTCATTTTGTGTGTGCTTATCTTGATAACATTAATTATATTTGCTGAAAACTCATTCGAAAATAAGTGAAATTCTTGGCGACGATATTTAACATATCAATTTCATATATCAATAAAGTAAATTAACCTATGCAAATATTTAAAGGAAAAAAAAAACAATATGGTTATATAGAACATCCAAATTGATATTTAGTTGAAATGTTTTAATTTATAAAATTTATATATATATATATATATATATATATATATATATATATATATATATATATATATATATATATATATATATATATATATATATATATATATATATATATATATATATATATATATATATATATATATATATATATATATATATATATATATATGCACCGAGCTTCACGGGTTCGTGTTGATTGAGAGTTGAATAAAGCAACCACTTAATGAACACAAGACTTTTATTCGTAAAAACTTCACTAGATAAACGAAATTCCCGCTGTAACAATCACAATTATACAGCTACAATTCGTCAGATATAATAAGAAACAGCTTCTAATCACAAGTCTCAAATACCTCAGACAGAGAACAACTAGCAGTCATAACTAATCGTCTTCACTCACAGACTGTCTTCACAAAACTACTTCTTCCATGTCGGGCTGCGGTATTTATACCTGACTTGGCGGAGAAATCTACCAATTTCGCCAAGGTTCTGGAAGCTTCTAGGTTATCTCGAAAAATATTGGTCCTAGAGCTTAGGTGATAGATGTTTCCAGAAGTATCAATTTCTCGCCAAGTCACCAATAATCTCGCCAACCGTCGCCAAGAATTTCGCCAACTGTCACCAAATCATCAGGAAATCCGCTTTTAAACTACAACACGTCTAAATACCGCAATTTTTGCCCAAAATGTGAGAATTTCCGATCTGTCTGAGATATTTTAAGATAAATATAATCATTATTTATAAATTTGTAACATTGCCCCCCTCTCAAGGACTGCACGTCCCGGGCAGTACAATCCCCTGATAGGAGGCCAAATTTAATATAAGAGAATTTACATTTCAAGAGGATACAGAGCACATTACATACACAAGCAACTAAAAATACAAGAAAATAGAAAAGATTAAAATTATCTATACTATTTACAAAGAGACCATAGTCTACTAATTTTTACTTTACATTACGATAAGGAGCTAATCTATCATAATGTACTACCTTTGGTTTTGAAGAAGATGATTTCCTTATACCAACCACGACGTCGTTCAGTCTTTTTAGGACTGTGTAGGGACCTTCCCAGTTGGCTTGCAACTTTGGAGAAAGTCCTTTACGTCGAATCGGCTTCCACAACCAAACTTTGTCACCTTCTTGAAATTCATGTCCTGTCGCTCTTGTGTCCTACCTTGTCTTCATTCTTTCGGTCGTCAGGTTGATTCGGTCTCGAGCGAAGTTATGGACATCTTCAAGACGTGCCTGAAGGTCTCGAAGGTATTCCTCTGGCGATGAAGATGTATCCGGTGGACGACCAAACTGAAGATCACAAGGGAGACGAAGTTCGCGACCAAAGAGCATCTGTGAAGGAGTATATCCGGTAGTCTCATGGACAGCACTGCGATATGCAAAGCAGAAACAGCGGTAGCTTCAAATCCCAATCTTGCTGATTTCTGGAAACCATAAATGAGAGATTATTCAAGATGGTTCTGTTAAATCTCTCTACCATGCCGTTCGATTTTGGGTGTAGTGGCGTGGTCTGCGTCTTGTCTATTCCGAGAATTTGACACATTCCTTTATACACAACAGAGGTGAAGTTTGTCCCTTGATCAGAATGGATTTGTAAGTGTGTGCCGAATCTTGAAACCCATTGCTGCACTAGAACCTCGGCTACTGTAGTCGCCTCTTGATCGGGGATTGCAAACGCTTCAGGCCACTTAGTAAAGTAGTCCATGACAACTAGTATGTATTTGTTGCCATTTGAAGATCGTGGTAAAGGACCTAAGATGTCTAATGCTATTCGCTCAAAAGGTGCTCCTACGTTGTACCGCTGCAACCTTCCTCGGCTACGTTTCTTTGGTCCCTTACGTGCCGCACAGTCATCACAAGATTGACACCATTTCTCTACATCTTGTCTAGTTTTGCTCCAATAGAAGCGTTCTCGAACCTTCTGTAGAGTTTTCATTACTCCAAAGTGGCCTCCAGTTGAGCTACTATGCAATTCTTTCAAAACATCTGAAATTCTTGATTTTGGAAGAACAAGCTGCCATTTGAAATTACGTCCATCATCGGACTCCCATTTCCTGTATAACACGCCATTTCTAATATAGAGTGAGTCCCAAAGAGCCCAATATTGTTTAGTAGCAGGACTATAGGTGGAGATGTCCTGCCAACGTGGTCTCATACTGGAATATTCTTTTAATTTATTTTATATCTGCGTCTTCTTTTTGAGCTCTAAGTCCTTTATCACTCCATGGGTCTGGTCTCGATGGAGGTGAAACAGTAACTTGGCTTACCGAAGGATCTACTAACTGATAGTTCTTCTCTACTCTCGAACAATATCGGCAGCTTTCATTGCACGGTTTTTCAGCATTTCCATGAAGAGTTCCTTTGCGATGACGTATTTCAAAGTCAAACTCCTGGAGTCGTTGAATCCATCTGACTACCTGTCCTTCTGGATTTTTAAAATTTAAAAGCCTGGTTAAGGATGCGTGATCTGTCCGGAGCAAGAACTTTCTTCCATAGAGATAATGGTGGAAATGTTCTATGGCTTTGACGATTGCCAGCAATTCCTTTCTGGTTGTACAATAATTCCGCTCTGGTTTCGATAGACATTTACTCCAATAAGCAATGACATATTCTTTATCATCAATTTCTTGCGACAAAACAGCTCCGATATTTTCGTTGCTGGCATCCGTATCTAAAATGAATAATTTTCCGGGCTGGGGATATGCAAGAACGGGTGAAGATGTCAACGCCTCCTTCAGTTGTTTAAAAGCTTTCTCACATTCATCTGTCCATAGAAATCTCTGTTTAACTTCTGTCAACTTGTGAAGGGGTCAGGCAATACTTGAAAAACCCTTAACAAATTTCCTGTAATACGTGCATAGTCCAAGAAAACTTCTTAATTGGTGGACATCTTTTGGACGACTCCATTCCTTAACTGCAGAGATCTTTTCAGGATTTGTTCTTACACCTTCAGCAGAGATAATGTGTCCCAGATAGCTTACTTCACGTCGGAATAAATTACATTTGCAAGGATTCAGCTTCAGGTTGGCCATTTTTAATTTTTCCAGCACCTTTCGGATGTTTCTTAAATGGTCTTCGAATGTGCACCCTAGAATAATGATATCGTCCAAATATACCAAACAGGCTTCGTAGGAAAGTCCTCGTAATACTGTCTCCATCAGGCGCTCAAACGTTGCAGGTGCATTGCAAAGCCCAAATGGCATAACCTTGAACTGCCTAAGTCCTTGTCCTGTTGTGAATGCAGTCTTTTCTCGATCCTCAGGATGTATCTCTACTTGCCAATAACCACTCTTGAGATCCAAAGTCGAAAACCATTGTTTTTCGGATAAAGCATCAAGTGTATCGTCAATCCTAGGAAGAGGGTAACTATCTTTTTTAGTGATGTTGTTTAACCGACGATAGTCAACGCAGAATCGGGTAGAACCATCTTTCTTCCGAACTAAAACAATAGGCGAAGCCCAAGGACTTTCTGATGGTTCAATAATGTCATTCTGCTGCATTTCCATCAGAAGATTATCCACCTCTTCCTGCTTAGCGAATGGCAATCTTCTCGGATGTTGTTTAATGGGTGGATGATTTTCTGTATTGATTCGGTGCTGCGTCAATTTGGTTCACCCAACATCATCTGATTTCTTGGAAAAGAGATCTCCGAATTCTAATAATAGATTTCTTGCAGCATTCCTCTGTTTATCATCTAACTCTGCACTCTGAAGGAGTTCATTAATTAGAGTGTCAGGAGGCTCAGATAGTGTGGTTTGACAGTTTCGGTTAATACAGGTCACTGGAGTGCAAGTCGCCAGCACTTCTCCTTCTTTTATTAGTTTTACCTTATTGCTTAGATTAGCAACTCTTACCGGGATTACATTTCGTGAAAGGTCGACGAGGGAAGAAGCCACTAGTACTCTTTTAACGCTATTGTCGGAATCTGGATATTCAGTCAATCCATAATGAAAATTATTATCTTCTGAAAGAGCTCCGGAAACTATTGTCTCAGTTCTTGGTGGTAATGTTATTTCACTCTTTGCAGTTATATGATGGACTGTTTTAATATCTGAATATTTCATCTCAAAAATCGCTATGTCTTCAGAACATGAATGTAGTTCATTATTTTTAAAATCTAACTTGAAATTGTTTTCTTTGAGGAAATCCAATCCGAGAATAAATTCGTCATTTATATCAGCGACATATGCCATATGATGGTACACAGCATTACCAATTGCAATGTTTAGATTGACTTTTCCATGCACTTTAATCTTATCACCTGTCACAGTTTGGAGGGTAATGCAGGGTGGCGTCCAGATGAGTTTCTCACCAAGTTTGCGAGCCAAATCTGTCCTAATGATAGTTACGTTGGCTCCAGTATCGATTATCATTCTGCAGGGAACTTTGTTGACATGTCCCATAACGAAAAGTCCGTTATCGCCGCCACTTACGGAAGAAATAAGAAACAATTTGAAATGGGGCTTCTGATTCTCTGGACATCTCTGCCCCGCGAGATGGCCACATATTAGTTTCCCTGCTGTGGTGAAAGATCATTTCCACCATCTTTTCGTTTCGGGCAGTCTCTATGGACGTGTCCGACTGCACCGCAAGTCCAACACTGAATCTTCATGTTTCTGCCTCCTTTACTCAATTCTAAGCTACGGACTTTTCGCCGCAGATCTTCAATTTGCTTTCTTAGACTACAGTCCGTATCAGTAGCAGAGACGGCTCTGATTGAGTGCCGGTCTTTACGCGCGGCCTGCTGGGCAGCCTCTATCTTATGTGCGTATACTAGGGCAGATCCGATATCTTTGACATCGACGAGTCTAAGTGTTTTCTGTATCTCCGGATCCCGCACATTATCGATGAAGTGATGGAGAGCCAGATCTTGACGTGTCTCAGCTGGGCAGTCCGAAAATGCTTGATGGGAAAGTCGCTGAATATCGGCAGCCAATTCTTGAAGACTTTCACCCGCTTTTTGATAGCGGGACTTTAACTGTAGTCTGCTATATTCTTTAGTGCACTTATCTCCAAACCGCAGCTCAAGCGCACTCGATAGGGCTTGGAAATCGTGCCTCAGCTCCTCCGGAAGCGTCTCGAGGATGTCAGCCGCCTCTCCTCTTAAAGAAGCCGCCAGGTGAAAAGCTTGGGGTCGGGGATTCCATCCATTAGCTTCCGCTACCATCATAAACTGGGTCTTGTATACTTGCCAGGAGGATTTCCCATCAAATGTTGAGAGTTTAATATTTGCTAGGGATGGCACAAATGCCACGTTGGGCTCCTCATGTCTGTTTGACATTTGCTTCTTCAAGCTTTCAATCTCCTTATTGATATTGTCTAATGCTTCTTCCACGTTTTCTTCTATCTCCAGAACTTTAGTTTCCACTGAAGTTACCTTATCCTCCATTGCATTCATCTTCTCCTGAATAATGTCGGAGAATTCTTCTTTAACACTTACAATGTCCTTCTTAAGCTCCTCCTGTCCAGATTTTATTTCTTTCATCATCTCGGTGTTAATCTCTTCTTGTCTAGCTTTCATCTCCTCTTGTCCAGCTTTCATCTCTTTCATCATCTCGGTTTTAATCTCTTCTTGTCCAGCTTTCATCTCTTCTTGTCTAGCTTTCATCTCTTCTTGTCCAGCTTTCATCTCGGTTTTCATATCTTCTTGTCCAGTTTTCATCTCAGTCATCTGCTCCGCTAATTTTTCGAGAAGATTTTTCATTACATCCATATCCATTTTTCTGGTGACACGCTGCATCAACTCTTCAACCCCGATTCTGACACCAGTTGTACCGATCTTCACGGGTGCGTGTTGATTGAGAGTTGAATAAAGCAACCACTTAATGAACACAAGACTTTTATTCGTAAAAACTTCACTAGATAAACGAAATTCCCGCTGTAACAATCACAATTATACAGCTACAATTCATCAGATATAACAAGAAACAGCTTCCAATCACACGTCTCAAATACCTCAGACAGAGAACAACTAGCAGTCATAACTAATCGTCTTCACTCACTGACTGTCTTCACAAAACTACTTCCATGTCGGGCTGCGGTACTTATACCTGACTTGGCGGAGAAATCTACCAATTTCGCCAAGGTTCTGGAAGCTTCTAGGTTATCTCGAAAAATATTGGTCTTAGAGCTTAGGTGATAGATGTTTCCAGAAGTATCGATTTCTCGCCAAGTCGCCAAGAATTTTGCCAACTGTCGCCAAATCATTAGGAAATCCGCTTTTAAACTACAACACGTCTAAATACCGCAATTTTTGCCCAAAATGTGAGAATTTCCGATCTGTCTGAGATATTTTAAGACAAATATAATCATTATTTATAAATTTGTAACAATATGTATATATATATAATTACCAAAAATCACATTATTTACAAAAAAAGTAGTAGAATTAGATAAAATTGAAAATCATGGTCAAGATGGCAATATTTAGCTATCTTTTTCTAAAAAATCCAAAAGGGGAAAATTGGACTTTTCTAGAAGCTACAACATATGTTTTGGAAATGTTTCAAGCTTTTAACCAATGGAAACTATCGCAAAATATCACACATTCGAAAATATTTAAATTAATTGATCAGAAAAAATATTTTGTGGTCAAAAATTTACTATTCTGTTATCATTAAATATCTGTATTTTGGTTATTTCACTTAATTACTTCTTTCCAATATTTTTTCCCGCATAATTTAAGAACAGGAAGATTTCATAAACTGCTCCAAAAAACCCAAAGAAGAAAAATTGGCCCTTTCTAACAGCTAGCAACCAATTCGGAAGAAAAAAAATATGATGCTTCTTCAAACTTTTAACCTTAACTATAGGGGAAAATATAATCATATATCACATTCGAAAATATTTAAATTATTTCATTAGAAAAAAATAAAAGTTCTCAAAACTTAGAAAATCGAAATAGAGTAGTAATTTTTTTTATAACACTCATTAAATATCTGTACTTTTTCTATTTTATTACATTATTTCTTTCCATTATTTTATTCCTACATAATTTAAGAACTAGATTTCAGAAAAGGGCTAAAAAATCTCAAGGAGAAAAATTGACTCTTTCTAACAGTTATAGCAACCATTTTGGAAACCTTGGACCTATGGGAAAGTATAGCCAAATATAACATTCGAAAATATTTAAATTAGTTGATCAATATTTACGATATTTTTTTCCCATGTCTTGATTAGTCTGTGATTCCCGTGTGTGTGAGTGTGTTGCGAGGTATGTTATCTGATACTTCATTCAAAAAATAAATGTCTCTTAATTTATTCAAACGAAAGTATTTGTTGAATAGTCTAATACGCAAACTGTGAAAAGGCCATTTTAAATTATACCAAATAATTAAGTTACTTCCTTTCAAATTTGTACGAATTTATTCAAATGGAGAATTTAAATAATAATTCAGGTATAAATGAAAAACATATTTTCAGATTAAAAAAATTTATGAGTAGAAATGAATTTGTATGAGATTTATTTTTAATGTAATTTCAGATTATATTCTTAAAATAGTAAATGTGAAGAAATTAAATGTTGAAGGTATATTAGATATAGTTTTGATAAAATTGTTGATACAAAAATTATATGATTGATATAAAAGTCATCATATTTAAAATTATTTACTGAATAAATATTATGGGTTTATCGAATAAATATTCTATGTTTGCAACATTGTTATTAAGCAAATAAATTTATTTATTTTTATCAGTGTTTTTAATAATGAAATTGTTTTCTATTTATTAAAAAAAGACACATTTAATTGGAAAAAATTAATCTTTATCAAAAATAAAATAAAAATATTCTTAAAAGGCATGATTTTATAGAAGCTGTACATTTCTATTTCTTGTACTGATGACTTTCTGTTCCACCACGACCAAATCCTAATAACAAAAGAAAAAATGCAATATTTTAGTAATAGACACAAAATAAGCTATGAAAAATTTACAGTTGAAAGAACGTACATCTTAGGAATTTGTTAATTTCTTTTTTGTGAATCATTACATGTAAAACCTAAATATTTCATAATATTTAAGACAATTACCTCCAGGTCCAAACAGAGCTCCATAGCAAGGAGTGTTACAATATGGTTTCCCTTCGTGCTATGGGAAAGAAATAAACATCTTTTAATAATAAAGTAACTAAAATTTCAAACAATTTATAAATCTTTTAATATTTTTTAATTTTAATTAGAAAAAATTATATTCCTTTTTCTCTCAATAGAGAGTGGTCTAATTGCTAAAAGTTACCGTAAAGCATAAAGTAACTAAATGTTTTTTAAGCAAAGATTTTTTCGTATTCACAATTCGCAAAAATAGAAAATTCCAATGACAAACCAATAGATACGGTTGCAGCGACTAGAGTCATATTTTCCATTATTTCTTAGAGGCAAGGGCTCGAAATCATTCCCTTTTACTGTCAGTCTACCATGAGAATAGTTCCCGCCAATTTGTCTGTACCTCTCTGCTGCCATGGAAACAAAACATGCTCCATTTTCGGGAAAAAAAAAAGCTGGAAGAAAAATACCAGCTTTGTTTTACCGGAATGTTATGTCTTGAGAATAGAATGAAGCTATACACACTAAATACCACCAACTCATAATACCTCTACGGTATCTGAAATGGGCATCTCTTGTTACTATAGCAACGGCCGATAACTAGATCACTTAGAGGGAGTTATTCTTGTGTTAGCCACACACTACGTTGAAGAGTACGATTTTTCTACAAGGGATCACATACTGAGCTCTGCTTACTCATTTATGATGCTGTTTGTGGTTCAAAATGCTTCATCGGCGAAGAAAAGGCGCTGCTTGAATTTTCTCCTATGAATCAGACAATGACAAACACATAAGATCTATCAGTTATCCAACTGCAGCATAATATCTGTTCGATGCCGTGGTATAATATTTTAAGGCAGAATGGCTATGTCACGTCACTTGGTCACTCCATTCTGATTCCCAGTTCTTTGGAATATCAGCTGACAGGACTAACTACAATACAATCAGAAAACACCGTGTTCCATTCTCGACTTAACCGGAGATTTGCCGAATTCACTAAAGCTGGTTGGTCACTTTCAAATAGGTATTGGTTACAATGTCTTCCAAGTGTAATTAAATTTCTGGTGCAGGTAAGTTAGGTCGGGGTCTTACGCCTGGTCCCTGTTTTTAAATTACGAAGACTAAATCACTTTCTAATATTTCACTTGATTAAATCAATGGGTAGAATTTAATCTTTCCTCATTGTGAGCTTTAGGTTCTTAGCATAAACTGTATAATTGATGGTCGTTACTTAATACCTTCCTCAACTCTTGTCAGATCATAGCACTTACTTAATTTTTCTTAAACTACTCAAAAAATATTAGAGGAAATTTAGACCTTAAAAGAAAAAAATTATCAACGAATTATTTACCGGAATATGTAATTATACGGCATGCTGAAAATATACAGTAATTCATTGGTGTTAAGACTGTGAATTGAAAGTGCTTCATTTGAGGTAACAGTGCCTAAGTGGTAAGCGATCTTTAGATATAACAGGAAGCAAAAAATTCTTACAATTAAAAAAAGATCAATGTTGATAAATATCCGTGCATTACTGTAAGATCTGAAATAAAATATACTAAATGGGAAAGCAAAATATCGATGTGGTGTCGAGATTATATGCAGAGCGAGATTAAAAAAGGTTAAACAAAGCAAAGTAAATTAATACAACTCCTATAATGAATATCCTACAAGGCAACGATAGCATTTTTATCGAAATAATTGGATTTAATTGAGAGTTACTAATGCAAAAACATTGAATTTCTAAATCTAATTTTCATCAATATCATTTGTTAAAGATATAGGAAAGTCGCAGAACTTTTGTTCACATAATGTTCGTTAATTTGAAATAAATGTTATTTTTCTATATTTGGCTTTAAATTAATTGTTCATACATCAAGCAAAACAGACGACGTTCAGTTAGAAAGTAAATAGGAAACAGAAATCAGGGTGAGAAGCATGTTTTTATGAGAATTCCTCTTGTAAAGAACACATTTCAATAATATGTTGCAAGCAACATATCACCCTAACATGAACATCTATAGGGGATATTAGAGACTTATTTTATAGTTGTTGGTATGTGTATAAATTTTTATATATTTGACCAAATAGTTCTGCAATGCTGTTCGAGATATGCTTGGACTCAGGATTTGGTATCAATTTGATGTTTAAATTCACCATGTTGGAAGGCGTTTAGCTCGATATTAAGTCCAGACAATCTGCTAGCAATATTGCAAAATTTAAAACTTGTTTTCATTTCTAAGTATGGATTCTTATATTAAGTATAATTCTTTTAGAAACTTAAAAAAATTGATTATTTCAAAAATCAGAAGAAAATATCGCATTCCAGAAATGGGAAATGGTCAGATTGGTGATAGAGTTAATATGGTATGTTATGTTACACATGACATTTTCTCATTTTCTTTCGTTTCGCGGATTAGGTACACTTTACGTTGTATTGCTCCATATCTTATTTTCTAATGTAAATAATTATATTCTCATATATTATGTAAACATATTGTCAAATCCACATATCACAATACATTCATATGGTTATAATGCACAGGTGATTTTGGGGACTTATGGATCCTTTCAGACAGTAGAAGCTCTTCAGCACCTCCACAACTGGATTGCAATTGGATATCAAACTAGCAGTTCTATACTTCTCAAGCTCAAGTTCATTTCGGAGTCTCATGAAGTTTATTTTCAATGGATTCCTTCTCATGTAGACATATATATATAATATCCTAGAATTAGCCAAAGAGGGCTGTTACCACGATAATCCTTCCTCTTCAACACTTACCTTTTTACAACATCAGTTCAGTATTAATTCTGAAATTTCGAAAGGGTGGAGTATTCATCCCTGCCATCACTGGTACGCGGTCAAAGCGTCTGGCTCTTCATTCTCCCTCAATTGTGACAGAGCCTCTAGAACAGCAATTTACATACTAGCAAGAGGCCACACTAGAGGTCTCACATAGTTCAAAGGCAAGGAATTCTTTGAGGTCTGCTCTAAATGTAAAACTGAGCAGGCTTCTCCTAATCACACACTGGACTGTTTAGGACTTTCCAGAGAGGAAATGTACTCAACCCTCCCTCTGGTCTTCGATTTCCTTAGGTTCAGCGGTCTGATGCACCTTGTCTGACTTCGTCAGACATTTGGACGATAAGCCACAACAACAATACACTGAAAATAGATAAAGACACTACAAAGAAAAAACCGAAAATATTTCGATTTATTTTTACAAAAATGCTTATTTTACTTGCTTGGCACACAATAAATAAAATTAATGTTTTGAAACCCTCAAGAATGCTATGTTACTAGAATATGGATTTTTATAATAGTGACCTTTGAAGCAATAACACTTAATGGAAAGACTGCCAGGACCCAACTTAGTCTGATTGAAGTCCGTGACAACAACGTTTTTGGGAGCCCTTCTGTTTCACAGCAACAAACATTCTATTCTATCCCGCAAACGATTATTTTCTATTGACAAGGTAAAATAAACTTTCTATTCGATTTGGGGGCCCGGGGTAACTACCCCCTATTCTTCTGCCTTAGTCAGGCTCTGAAGATTACATTTACTGTTTGAATTTATAATACAATTGAATTTATTATTTTTTTTTATCTAATTATACTTTTTAATTTGTTATCCATTTAAAATTTCACAATGTTCTATGTCTTAAAAATTAAAGTTAGTGACCTAAAACTGCAATAGTATATTACAGTACGAGGAAACATATTGGCAATTTCCCTAACGCATTTGATCAATATTTATCTCACACTAAATTTTCTCAAATATTATAGAACCACCACAAAAAGTTTTAAGAAATCCTTTTCTAGTATAATGGAAATGCTTTAATCTCAGAGAGCTGTTTCAGTTTGGTAAAAATATGTGTGGCTTTTGGCTCTTGGAGATAGGGATTTTCGATACATCTAAAACCTTTCATGCTGAAGTGACTCGGGAGTTTAAAATATTGTGTCCTTTACGTAATATTAATATTCTTTACCTTCATGGTAGTAGAATGGAAAGATGCCAGTTCATATTGTGTCATTTTAACCACAGTAATCCCTAAAAAGGGAATTAAGCGCCCATCTTCCCTAACCGATAGGGAATCAAGCTCAGTCATTAACTGGACATGGTCTCATGAAGATAGTATTCGCAGTTAATTAAGATGTGAAATAAATTAGAATTGGAATTAATTATAGAGAATTAATCTTATGTACTATTTCTTAGATTGTTAAAGTAAAGCGTTAAAAGCAATAGGACCAGTTATTATATGAATAAGAAATCACGCAACAAGAATTTTGATGCGACACATATGTCGATGATTAGACATCTTACTTTTCAACAATTCAAAAAATAAATGCCATCAATTACATAAAAACGATATAGTTAGTGGCACAGATGCAGTATAATCCAGGGTGCCAAATTCTGAATTTTATGGCGGTGAAGAAATGTTGCCAAGATGACTTATCGTGACGTTTGCGATGACGTAAGCAGGGTTGTCAAAATAGAATTTTCTGCATAATTCTTATAGGTTTTCCTATCTATGACTTGATAAAAACCAGGTTGCCAGATACATAAGAAAATCTGCCAAAAAGTCACAAAACTCAAGATATGGCATCCTGGATTATACGGCATCTGTGCCTAGTTAGCATAGTTTAATGGTTCTGTGTTATAAGAAGCGGTTAATTAGAAACACATGCGATGAAAGAAGCAAGCAGATGGTTAATTCCACGCAATCAAAGCCTACTTACCTCAGCATGTGATCCTGGTGTAAGAGTCTTGTTGCACTTTTCACATCTCAGGCAGCCTCTATGCCAATCTTTACCCAATGATGTCATGCGCTCGGCTTTCGAAGGAGAAAAACGGAAAATGTCAAAGTAAAGCAACCACAGCAAAATTATAGAACATAATACATAAAATGAACATCATATATATATATTGTGCATTAACAATACACTAAAGTTGTATATAAAAGCCTTTTGAAATAAAATAAAATTTGATATTCAAAAGTAAAATATAAATTTTTTAAAATTTTAAACTTAGTTTTCAGAATAACATTCAAACTATAATACAAGTGTTTATTTATGCATCATTCTTTTCGATTTATAAGGATTTATTGCATAATAATTCTCAGGAACGAAATATTATTACTGAAAACAAAGATAATTTTAAAAAACATAGAAATGGCCTACACCTATCGGTACTCCTTAGTTTGTCTCCAATTTGGCGCCAATTGGTGATGTTGAATATGGTGATAAACTTATTTGTTTTACGGTTTTTGTAAACGTAAATCTTATTTTTATGTTTATAAGTATTTGCAGAATTTGTGTTATTTCTTTTAACTCTATGTATCATTGTATAGTATTTTGGCTACATTTTGTTATGCCAAACTTTGAAAAAAAAATTGCTAATTTTTGACAAGGAACACCCTGAAATATATTTTCCGTATACACAGAGGAAGTGGCATGTTTATCGACAACCTTTTTCGTGATACAGACTCAATAGTATTCACCATAATACCACATATTCAGATTTAAATTTAGCTGCTTTCGTTTGCATAATTTACTTAGAATATTTAACAATTCACAAGGATCCAAATTAAAATTCTGGAAAATTCGAGATTTCTCTCACATGTCTTAAGAAGAATTTAATTAGCCCAGAAAGTAGGAACATATTAGAAGTGACGCGGAAATAGTGAATAAGGAATGAACCTAGAAAAAATTTAGAAATTCAATATCAAAATTCAAGTGATTCCTGAAAAGAAGAAATGAAATACTACAGTTTGATTTCTACACAATGTTCTTATTAACTTCCATTAAAATCATCCGAATTTTCTATTTTACAGCAAAAAATTCGAATATATATATATGCATTATGCATTAATTAATTTTTTAATATAAAATATCTTTTCAAAAATTTGATTTTATCTAAAATTGAACACTATATAAGATACGATAAAATGTGTTTTTAATAGTGGAAATTACATTGCGCTGAACATTTGCATAAAATATTTTAAGCTTATTTTCATATTATCTCTCTATTGGTGTGTAATGTGGAAAACTGAAGAGAAGAGTGCCAACTTCGAAGTCAACCTCGTCAATTGATTATGGTGCATTCAAAATTATGAGGAGCATTGGTTATGTTTGTCGATTTCAGTTATTAATTTGTTTTGTCTGTCTCTTTGTGGTCACTCTTCGTGCATGAAATTTGGTTCGCAGCCCAGTTCGTCGGTAGCAGAATCGTTAGCAACCTTGCCTTCGATTCAACAGCTCACGGATTCAAATCCCACCTTGGGATTGGATGTTTGTAGTGGTTCGGAATCCATGTTAAACCGTAGCTTCCGGTCTCATTAGCTTTCATATGCATAAAATGATCGTTGAGCGAGAAACCAAACCAAGCTAATTCGCGATGGAAGCTGAAATCAGCAATTATTAAGTAGAAGGCCGGAAGATTAAACGTTCAACTATATGTATTATTCATTATTTAAGAACATTCGAGAATTCATTTATTTTACAATTATCAATCATGGAATATAGAACATATCGTCAAAGTACTCAAAATCGATCCCTCGCAGGTTGGATTATACTTCTGAAAGTTGAACAGATTATAAGGTCGTTGGAAAAATAAATAAAAATTTTATAACTCTTCATTGTTATGTGAGTATTTTTATATTTATGATATTTGCAAATAAAAGATAAGAATTGGAAGAGTATATTGTACAATAACTTTCAATATTTTGAGAAATGGTTATATATATATATATATATATATATATATATATATATATATATATATATATATATATATATATATATAAACAGCTTTCTACAAAACTGGAAAACTATGATTTCACAGAATCGATTATAGTAAGTTTCCGCTTAAATTGAAAAACTAATTTCAAAATTCCAGATACCTTTATTAAATTACTGGAGTTGCAGTGAGGAAAAGCGTCAATTTGAAAGATGGTGGGTTTAATTCCGTACACCAAAAACTCTGCTGTGCTATGAGGACCTATATATAAGTTCATTAAGGTAAAATTCTCTGCAGGTTTACCATGGTATAAATTTATAGTGATTAGCAGTTTCGGTTTGTAGAAATTGACGGCTGCAAATGTGTAGAGCCGTAATCTAACCTTTTCAACTGTGAATCTGGTCTATATCTACCAACTGTAAATTTGATCTATATTTTGACGATTATTCTACTGAAATAATCGCCAAGCTTATGAAGTATGTGGACATTTCTTAAAAAATATTTGATCAATTTCTGAAATGATATGAGATGTTTTTAAATAATTGTTAATAAGTAATTTTTAATAAATACTTATGCTAGCATTCTTAAGAATTATGAGTCATTATGCATAAATAGCCTTTGTACTGTTTTTGTAATACAGTAAGAAGATAAGCATAATTACCGTTGTAACTTAGTGGTTAGGGCATCGGCTTTCCGTTCGAATAAATTGGATACGATTCCCAATGCCGCCAAACACCCATCGAGAATACATGCTTATTGAATCTGAGGAATCGACCTGTAGTCGGTTGTTGAGCAGTTACCATGGGTGTAATGGTCTGGAGAAAATTTCCTCTTCTTTAAGATCAAAGTAAAAATTGAGAGACTGGTTCCTCTGGTGGTGCCATCTATCGGAGAAGTCTTAGAGCAAAGAAGTACTTTCACCTTCGTGGTGCTCTGATAAAAACAAAAGACGCATCATTCTGACTTAAATTTGCATAGCCTTCGACTTGCGAGATTGGCTTAAAGATAAATTATTTTGACAAACAGTCAATTCCAAATCTCCTGCAACATTATTTTCTTAAAAATCAAAATGCTCTATGACACAAGTATAGATAACTCTTCAACAACTATCTCTGTAAAAGACGATTTGACTAACTGTGCAGTAATTGAAATTTTGAATCCTTTTAAATTGTTGTTTGGACGTTCTTACTGAATTAATTTCTTCATATGAAAAAATTTCAATGTATTGTTTCCTGCTACAGCGTATTGTTGAAATAATTTTAACGTACTGAAGAACCAAGATTAGCTAAACGACAGATTTTAATACAATCTACTGAAAATAATTCTACGAGCTACTACTAGCTCGTGATCTATGGTTTGACATTCATAGAATTGGATTTTTATTTGAATTTTGCAAATAGGTCAGTTTGAATAAAATATTTTCTTATACAAAATATAATATTTTCAACAAAGAAAGTCTAGTTGCTTAGGGCAACGTTCACGTTATCGGAAGATGGTGAGTTCAAATCTCGGCTTAAGCGAAGATCAGTCATGTTCATTAAAGGCAGCTGGGGTACTACAATGTCCTCCAGGTGAAATGATACCTCTAAGGGTGGCAGGTCAGGTATTCAGGGGTCCTTGCTTCAAAATTACGAAGATTTCCCACCCGGCTGCTTCCCTCAAAGTGGTGGAGTCCAACTCAGGGAAGCATACTGGTGCGACAACAACAACGAATAAAACATAAATAATTTAATCAATGAAGTATAGCAATAAAATTCTCTCTCTTTAACTTAATATTAAATTATCATAGAAAATTTTATCCATAAAAGGATTTTTTAAAAAATATTTTTTTAAGAATAATGAAAAAAAATTCATATATTATTCAACTAAAACCATAGTCGATTACAGTTAAAGTTGGTAAAAATTACAATTGGGATTAATCTGAGATTTTGATCAAGAGAGAAAAAAATGGCCCAGTTGTGTAATATATTTATCTTATTCATTTACACCAGGAGCGAACATTAAAAAAACTGCCATCGACCAATGGACCGCCAAAATGTTTTGGGCAATCATCGATACTAATTTATAAGATCCGCAAAACTAAAATATATTTATTTAACCCTCAAGATCGTCATTGGCGATGATGGCGAGATAAATAAAAAATTAAAAACGGCTCATGACCCAAAAAAGTGTTCGGTGATTTACACTTTCTTAACGCTCGTTAATTCATGCAAATCACAAATCAACAAATGAATTAATTTGTTTATTATTCTTTCGGCCAATATTTGTAATGGGAATATATTTATAGCAATAAAAAACGAGGAAAATTATTAGAATAAAATGTCTTTAGAAAGAGATTCACTGAAGAAAATAGGTCAACTTACCACCATCCCTGAAGCATTTATCATTTTAAAATAAAAGAACTCAGAAAAATTCATATTTTATTCTTAAAACATAAAATAATTACTTACAGTGTTAAAATGAAATTTATCACCATAAAACACAAAGTTGTTTTAGTAAAATAATAATTTTAGAAAACCATATATACATTTCAGGTTTAAAAAATTCAGATAATACTTTTATATAAAATGGATAATAATAATAAATTAAAAGCTTAATAAATAAGAAAAATAAGTAAAATTTTTATGAAGTAATAATATAAATTGTCATGATCATCACAAAGAATAAAACAATTCCTTTTAAATTACTATACGCCAACTAACAAATAATTATTAAGAAATTTAAAATATAATAGATTTTATATTATTATTACAAATCGATAAAATACATACGTCCTATTTTTTCATAGAAAATATTTCAGGATTGATATACACATAAGAAATTTTGTTTGTTGTTGCATGGTTAGTTTCCACACGCGAGGAAATTTCTCACCATTACAAAAATCCAAGCAGGATGTAGGAATTGAACTAACAAACCATTAAATTAAAATACAGCAAGATAAATAGCAAACTAATAGCTACAAAATAGTAACAAATTAAAAAATTTCTGAAAAATTTAAACTTGTGCATCGAATAAATTTAAGAAATTTGCGTTTTTATGCTCCCTTAGTAAATAAAAAAATAATGTTGGCGTAAGCGAGGCAATAGTCTTAAAATATTCAAAAGAAATTTTTACAAATATTGCAATTATTATTTCAGAATTCTATTAAGGTACTAGTAGGATATCCCCTCCATTGGCGACTATTGCGACTTTTTTTTGTCGTCATGTTAAGAGTATGCTTTTTACCACGAGAATTTTTCTCAAAGTTCCAAAAATACACATTTTAGAAAATTTTAATTCACATAATAGTATAAAAAATCTGAAAAAACATTACTGGAAAATGAATAAAAACTTTTCTTTGTTGGGTTTGCCTTCTATTCGAAAGAAGCTGTAAAAGATATAAGTAAATAACAATAATGGACTTACTTGATATGACGTCAAGCTCACATATCGAATGTGCTAGTGATATTATCGAAAAATATAATAATAAATTAACAAAAACATATAAGAAAAAGATAATAATGAAGAAGCAAAAAGAAATTGGAAAAAAAGCACAGTTTACGATGTTGAAAATTTAAAGAAAAATATAATAATACATTAAAAATTTATATAATATATAAAAAAATAAAAAAGATATAAATAGTAAATAAACAAAAAATACGTTTCCTGTTGTGTTTCGTTGTCTTCTACGCAGGAGACAACGAAACGCAACAGCAAACGTAGAACAAAAAGTTCGAATTGAAAGTAAAAGAAAACTTCAAATGCTGTTGCCACTGAACAGAACTATATATATGATTTAAAAATGATGGAAAACACGAAAAAAAAAAAACAAATCTGGCAACAGAAAAATTTGACGACTAACAAAAACTTAAATTGGCAACAGGATGATCAAAACAAAGGACTCTAGATTTGGTGAGAAATTACTTGGGGGGGGGTATCATACTTATACCTTCTATTGATTAAGGAAATTTTTAAAAATATAATTCATCCTTGCCGATTTAAACTAGTCATAAAGTAGATGTTTTGTCATTTCTTTTACAATTTGTTTTTTTCTGCTGTTCTATTGTCCACGTGTTAATGCCTTGAATCAATGGAAAGCGGCTTCACAAACCGATGTTCTGCTTCTTATACAAGAAATCGTTTTATTAACAGAACGAATTTCGACACTATTCTCAAACATTCGAAGGTGAACTTCGCCTTGTTTGCTGCCGCTCAAAGAATGTGATTTGAAGGCAGGCAGCAAATTCATCAACAAGTCGGATTTACAACGCCGTCTCAATACGATGTGACGTAAAAGAAACGTTATCTAACGTCATAGATATTTTAAGCCAATGAGTATCGTAATAACGAGGCGTACTCAAGATCTCAACTCTAACGAAAGGAACAACCACTTCATGGTTAAAAACATTTTATTTAAATAGAGGAAAAAAATAATTGTGTACATAATGCTTTTAATATCACTCGGGGGTAATGTAAATTATTCAAATTTATAGTTTATTTAAGGCCCAGATAAATTATCACAAATTTTTGAAGAAAAGCTTTATTAGCAAAAGTATTGCATTAAATAACATTGTGAGATGCTTTGCTGTAACCATGACAACCGTAAATCTTAACAAAGTATATTACGATGTATGGCATATCGCTTAGGGGGGGAAAGGAAAGATAGGAAATATATATGGAGATACACGTAGTATCATATATATCAGATATATATATATAGTTTAGGGAGAGATATATATATATACATATATATAGTACGTTTTCTGAAATACATGTTAGGCATTTACTCATTAAAAATAATTAATTCGCATAATATTCATATTATGTTATAAAATATATCGTAATGTATTAAATTAAGTTAAAAAAAATTTAATTTTGTCAAAAAATTGCAATATACTCCTTTTAAATTACACTTAATGCCATAAATTACACACCATTCCTTTAAAACTGTATTCTTTCCTATTCCAATTTAAAAAGTATACAGTAATTTTTTATCCAAATTATACAATTATTGACCTACACAGTTGCTAGGTTTTATTAATTTTCATCATAAAAGAAAATTATACAGCCATATAATAATAAATTATGAGATTAGAAACAAAAGGCAGTAATTATTATTTACTAACTAAAAAAAGCACATACTAAAAGCAGACATTTGTGTAAATAATGTAAGTGTAGAGATAATTTTCGTCAAAATTCGCATTCAACAAAGAAGGAAAATCATAACTTATTCAGAATAAATAACTTATCAAATAAATAGAATATATAACTTATCAGAATAAAAATAGAAAAAACATAAATAAATTAAGAATATAATTTGTGGGTTATAACTGTGGATATAATAAGGTTATTTTGTAACATATTATTCTGTTATTTAAACTATAACTAACTGTTATCCGAAACGAGATATTAACTATAACTGTTACTCATTCTGCTATGAATGCACTTGACATTTGTTATAAACGACAGTAACCCAACCGGAAGTTGAAGAAATAGGCTAAAAAAACACTCTGTTTTCTTTTTCCTCGCCAAGTCAACACGGAATAGCAGAGGTAGTTATAGAGAAGATTAAATTTTTTAGGATTGATAATCAATTTTGTAATGCATTTTACGATTCGAATTGTTCTCAGTAGACATTTTCAGCTGATTTAGAACGTTTATGCAATTGAATTCCACAAGAATTTTTACGTCATACGTAATTCGAAGCGAGTGCGCAGAGAAAGTGTGAAAACAACGAATCCCTTTGTTTAGAGACACCGCCCCGTTAGGACACATTCTTTCATTTAATTTAAACTATTTTAAACAGAGTAAATAAATTAAAATAAATATCTGTATGGTTACACACACACATATATATATCTTTAAAAATTTGAAACAAAGGCAACAAATCAGAAGAAATATGCATTTAAACAAGTTATTACAATATATAACATAAAAAATATTTAAATATATATTTTTATATTAAAATAAATTTATTATTATAAATATATATTTTCAAATAATACATTTAATAAAATATATTTTTAATATTAAGATTATTTAAAGAATAATAAAAGTCCTTATATATCTTTTCTTATATTGTATTTATAGATTTTCTGTAAAATTTCAAAGATTTTCGCGTTTTACATTGAATATTTTTCTTTCATAAGAGATTGAGATTTTTCTTGGAATTTAAGCATTGTGACGGTAAAGATAATAGCGAATACTCTCTCTCTCTCTATCTATCTATCTATCGATATATATATATATATATATATATATATATATATATATATATATATATATATATATATATATATATATATATATATATATATATATAGTTAATAGTATAATTTATAAAATATGCAAAGAATATAATATGATGAAACAAAATACAATGAAAAATGTCAAAAGTAGAATATCAGATGGAAGACAACACATTGAAATATTAAAATATCAAATGGAAAATAACACATTGAAAAAATACAATGAAAAGAATTACATTGAAAACACTTTAAAGAAAGATAAATATAAATAAAATATAAATGGAATAAATGGAATAAAGTACCAATATGGTCAGCTTCATCAGGGGGTGTTGACCACATTGGCACAAATTATGGCTTTTCTGCAATGGCCCAAGACATAGTCTTAAAAAAGCCATCACACCCCAAAGCCATACCAAAAAATCAAACCAAAGTATCAAACAAAAATGGAAAGAAGAAACAAGAAAACCCAATCCAAAATATACAAGTCAAAATCCAATGCCACCAAAATACACTCAATGCATAATAATCATTAGATTTAAATCACATCCAATTACAAATCCAAATCTGCAAGAACCTCATCAAACATATAAATTAGTGACTAAGTGTAAACACTATCGGCATTTCAAGCTTCTTATAAGACCTTCAAGGCTTGGGTGACCCTTCTGTAGTATAAAAACTACGCCTTACTTCACTCTTATAAGCAATGCTCTACTAGCCAAATAGTGCTTAATAAAATTAGTTGGAATGTTATTATGAGTTAAAATATTTTCTAGTCTGTTTTTTTGTTTATTTATATTAGTTAAATTATTACATATATTATATATTCTATTAAGTTGATTAAAAATAATATTTTTATAAATTTTAATTGAAATGTTTGAATTCCAAAAAATCATCTTATTAACTTTGAAATTAAAATTATTAGTTTTATCATAAATGTCAGTAAATGTGTAGTTATCTTTTATAGTAATTGAAATATCTAGAAAATCAGCTATTAAGTTATCAATATTGGTTTTTATTAATTTTAATTCTTTAGGATATATATTATTGTAAATTCTTTCGAATTCCAGGCAATTAAAAACTATTAAATCGTCAATATATCTATAAGCAAAAGGTATTTGTATAATAAATGATTTTTCAAAGTAGTTTAAAAATAAATTAGCCAATATACTTGAAAATTTGGAACCCTGGGGAATACCATTAACTTGTAAATAAATATTTTCTCCATAAGAAATATAATTATTGTAAATACAAAATAAACTTAAATCTTTCCAAAAATCTATATCGATATCCAATTATATATATATATATATATATATATATATATATATATATATATATATATATATGTATATATATATATATATATATATATATATATATATATATATATATATATATATATATATATATATATATATATATATATATATATGTATATATATATATATATATATATATATATATATATATATATATATATATATATAATTATATATATATAATATATAATATTTATATATATATATATATATATATATATATATATATATATATATATATATATATATATATATATATATATATATATATATATATATATATATATATATATATATATATATATATATATATATATATATATATATATATATATATATATATAGCATAATTTTCTGAATTCTGTCTAGTTATACTACACACATGAAATTCCTAAATATACTGTATAAATATATATTTTTTAAAAATTAACAATATTAATTAATTATATTTGTTGAAATATACATCTAATTATTAAACATATCTATAAATAAAAAAAATGAACTATAGTTGTCTTTGTGCAATTTATATATTTCAAAGTAAATAAGTTTTTAATAATTACCGAAATACACCGGTTTCTCGCACTTTGGGCAGTTGGGCATGCTGATTGGATACCTTATTAACTAATGAAGTTTTCGCGCGCGCGCGACTGAGTTTTATCACGGGCGCTGACGTAATACAGTTCCGCCTTGGGAAACTGGTATTAATGCAGAGGCGGATATTGTGTGTTCATTGTCTGACATTCGACAATATTTTTTTTTTCATTTCACTTTATCATAGAAATTTTATCGTTTGCATTCACCGCGGTCCGCTTATAATATTTTTGACAAGCGTTGGGTTTTCATTGACAAGCCAATGCCAGACAAAAACTATATTTGTATTTTATCGCGTAAAATTAATTAAAGTGGCAGAAATATTTATAGAATTTTTTTTTTATTTCTGATACTTCTCAATTTTAAAGAGTATTTATAAGAGTGATTTCATTTGAATCTAATAGACATGAAATTCCCTTATATTAAAATAAAACTAACGGTTCAACAGCTTTAGCTTCGTTCCAGTGGGAAATGTGTTTACAACTTTCAAATGAAAATTACGATTTGAAAAATAATAATTTTCCTTATCTCTACGAAAAGAAGATTTAGGTATGGTCTAACTAAAAACGAATGAAATAAGGTATGTAAACTTAAAAAATTTTTCTTTGGTTTCGAAGTATATTTTATTTTTGGTTGAAAATCCTTTTATTCACATTCCATTGTATTTCCAGTCGGCGGTGTCTTGAGAAATTCGAAAATACGTTCGCTACTATGGGCGAAACGAATACTTTTTGAAAAATGAAAAAAAAATAGTTAGTATAGATATTAATTTATGAAATTAAACTTTATAAAAATGTAAAAAAATGGGGGATCCGAGACGATGCCCTTATTTTTTATCAACCTTTGTTGGTCAGTTTTAAAAAGGGGTTTTGGTTTGTTTATCGCTCAACGGTCATATTTTGCTCACGAAGATTAATTAGATAGGGATGTAAAGTTTTAAAGGGGATTCCAAGTCCCTAGAAAATCTAAGGCTGAAGTTAGAATAATATTCTGGAGCTGTTAAGCCGAAGTCCAGACAGTTATCCTTCGGTTGTCAGATCAGAAGGGGGGGGGAGGAGATAAAACACCTGCATTCTCGAAATCAGTAGAAATGTGCAAACGAATGCACAGCGCAATTTCCCCGTGATTTCAAATTAACATTAGTTGAGGTTTAAATTAATTCAAATGCTGTAATCAAAATTTTGATATGAGATGATAAGTTTCATTCAAGGCTAAGCAAATTGAAGATTTATTTACGTATATTATGCAAAGAATTCATGTTTTTCGTAAGAAAATATTAATTTTGAAGCTTCTGTTAGCAAATTTTTCAATGTGTGCCGCTAATTTTTAGATATATATATATATAGTAAAAATTGTATTGCTTTTTTTAATTACGAGAAAAGTAATAAATGTAGTTTTGTTTTGGCAGTGTTCCTATCATATTATTATTTTACATTCAAAATTATTATCATAAATTGTTTTATACATTGTCTTACAGGTAAGTAAAAAACCTTGAACTTATCTTTATGTCTCCAAATTTCGAAATCGTTAAAAGTGCGGCGTGGAAAAAAAAATGGTTGAGAATCAGTCAGCAGTGTCTTTATTTATTAGGTAATTTACAACAAAATAATTTTCGAGTCAACCGTTTCATTGGAAGCATCGAATTTCAATAAATCACACGTAAAAAAGAACAATTTACGATTGGCACTACGGCTCTTGTGGGGCCAAGGCTCACAATGTCTGTATCGGTTTTCTTGACTGAACTCAGTGGCACGACGGCTCCTATGGGGTCAAGCTTTACAATGTCTGTATTGGTTTGTTGACCAAGGACCCTGCCGTGTGATCCATATGTGCCGGTTAGGTAAATAACACAAAATGAGTAGGTGTAATTGCTGCCACCCCTTCCAATGTACTGAAGGATTAATGGATAAAATTCTCTCCTCATAGCTTTGAACCTCGATGCAGTGATCAAAATAAAACATAGGCAGGAACCCTTCTCTACAAATCTGAACATTCATAGTGTCCGGATATTAGTTCCTGAAAATATTAAATGAGTCCAGTCAGGACCATTGATTGCATGAAGTAAAATCAACGGAGATTTATTCTAGTTATCAGTCTGCCGCAGTCTAAACTTCCTATAGCTCGGTAGGATAATTTAGATTATCACTTTCTCGAGATTACTGCCTACAGCTCTTACATAGTTTAGATCAAAGTCACATCAAGATATATTATATTATAATATAATATAATACAATATGTTATAATATAATATAATATAATATATAATAGATATGACATGATACAATACAATGGAATAAAATGTAAATTTTTTCTAGTTAAATTAGAACTGCTAGTCTGAGGCAACCTATTGTTTAAAATAGTGATTATCGAATTTTTTTATCGCGGCACACTTTAAGCGTTTTTAAAATTTGGAGGCACACAAAGAAAAAGTTAAGTTTAAAAGTTGTTTACTTACCTATAATGAATGCACGGTGTAAAATAATTTATGGTAATAATTTTGAATATAAAATAAAATAATGTAATATGTATTACACAAAAATGACAGTACGCTTATTAAAGGATTAATTATACGGTATAAATAAGAATACTTTTAATGAGAAATTTGAGCTTGATGTTTCTTGATAATTTCATTTATATTTGGTCTTAAAAGTGTTAATGCTTCTCTTAATGCATTTAAGTCTCGATCTATTTTTTTTCCACTTTTTCTTGGTTAGCACTGGAAATTCGAATTCACACAAATTAGGTATAGAAAATTGTAATTGTAGATACTGAAAACACTTGGAATTTCTTCACGTGGGGAAAATATTTCACACTTTATGAAAGGTCATAGCTATAGAACATAAAATGTTTTAACTGCATAAAAAATAGTGCTTACTGTAAAAACAAGTGTTCTTTTACAAATACTTTTGCTTAATTTAAACAAATTTACACGTTATTAAAAAAACAAACAAACATAATGATATGCATTTCAAAAAACGGCCCACAAAAGTGTCGCGTCCTAGTAGTTGAGACTGTGTGTGACTGGTTTATAATATTGAACAATCATATAACGACACATAAATATTTAGTATTTTTAGCAATGTTTGGTATATAAGCTTTGTTTTTCTGAAGTTCATCATCAGACATTAATTAAGTTTGTACTATGAAATGTAAGAATTATTTGATGGTTACAGTTACTCTTGATTACGTGACAGAATTACACTTCAACCTGCAAAAATATTTGACTGATCCACAAAAAGGGAGCTTTATTTACATCAATAACACACACAAACGCACACACAGTTTACATTTAATTGTTCGCCTTGATAGAGTTTCTCACTTGAAAATTGAAATACATTTGGTTGGTATTTGACCTCAATTTCAATTAAATATAAGTTTCTTGAAAAAAAATTGAAACAAAACGATTCTCTCGCTATTTTTTTAGGAAAAGTTTAATAAATAACATACATTTTTTCTCATAACTAGGAAGATAACAAATTAAACTGTGTTTTCTAAACATAAATCTCACTATTAATTATCATGAGAAATATTTTATGTTTAGGGGCGAGCATTAACAAAATTTATTGCTAATTCAAAATAATAATTTTTTCTAAGCTCTTACGACTAATAAACAATACACTTTTCCGCATTATATCATCTTTGTCATTCTATTTCACCTAAGTTAAAAATATCCTAGCTTTTAAATAAAAAATAGATAAGGATCATGGGGAGGCGTGATAAAATCTCATGGATATACAAAATTATCTCAATAATTATATATTGAGATAATTTATATCTTATTAATAATTATTTATAATTTATATAATGTAATATTGAGATAATTAAATATCTCAAAATTATCTTAATAATTATTCAAGGAGAACATCTATGTAAATATAATAATTATTACTGCTATCATTTCCAGCAACTGTAATTTTAGAGAACTATGGATTGTTTCGGATAGTCGCAGAGCACTACATCTCAGTGACTGGTCCTCTATAAAGGTTGAAACAAGTTTATCTATTCTGCTGAAATTGAAAATGATCTCCCAAGACCCTGATGTACATCTCCAATGGATTCCCTCCCATGTAAATATCAGTGGCAATGAGACCCCAGATCGATTGGCCAAAGAGGGCAGTGAGGAAGATACGCCCACTGGTTCATCACTTACATACCAGGAACTTTACTCTATTGAAAAATCTAAACAACATTCATTGTGGCAAATTCCACCCACGCATCAATGGTACTCTGGAACATCTCCTTCCTGGAAAACTTCTGGAAATAAAGAGTCCCAACATCTCAAACTGCCTTGGCCAGATTCTTAAGTGGACTTCTAAAATGTTTATCGTTAGAACGTGGTACAAAAAATTATCCCATTTGTAAAAAATGCTGCGACTATCCAGCCTCACCGAAACATATTCTGGATTGTGTTGGACTTTCCCGAAAGGATTTATCCTCAGATCCTTTGCTAGTCATCGACTTTCTGATTGTGAACAATTTATTGGAGTGGATCTAACAAATGTCAGATCTTTAAAGAGGATAAACCACAACACAGAATAATTATTTTATGTGCCAACCAATTTTGTCCGGTACTAAAGAGAGAACGACTTCAAGGATATTACTTACATATATACATATATATATATATATATATATATATATATATATATATATATATATATATATATATATATATATATATATATATATATATATATATATATATATATATATATATATATATATATATATATATGGGTTCTTTTGTTTCATTATTGTAAATAATAACAGATTTAAGTTATATAATAATGGTTTTACTATTACATACAAAAAATACTATTTTCATATTTACACAAACTATTACATACAAAAATATTATTTTCATATTATCAAATCACATTGTCCAATCTAACATCTTAGTTATAATTAGAAATTAGTCCAATATCACTTCACGTCATCTCGGCTCTTCTCGTCGTTTCTTCTCTTCGTCGTCTCTCTCCCTTTTCTGCATGTCCGGCGGGGAACAAAAGTTGGCAGTCATTATAGGTTACATTGTTATAAGTTAAAACTTATTATGGACATGATAACTATTACAAATGTTATTAGTCACAGCTTCACCTTGATCCAGAGAAGGACCGTGCTCGCCCGAGTGGAAAATCCCAACTTGCCTAACCACTGAATGATAGGAATAGAGGAGGATGGAATATTCTCACGATGGGTACTTAAAATTTTCCTAGATTTTCTTCTTTATAAATCATTATTAATACGACTCATTATTGTGAAAAGACTTCCCAGAAGACATAAACTGTGTATCCAAATCTTTACAATAGGCTTTATTTGCCAGACTTTTAACTAATAGGTGTCAAAATATTAATATTTTTGAATTCACAATGGATTAGATATATTACCTCATTTTCCAGGATGGAAAGTTTGAAATTTAATCCTAATCAATGCTGAAAAGGGAATATTATGTTTATATTTTCTATATGTACATCCGTGGTGCAGCAGCTAGATATTTTTCTTAAAGATGGTTCAAGTGTTTTCTATTTTCAAGTGTAGTGTTCAACTCGGTTTCGTTACTAGTCACTTTTGAAGCAACAGAAGCCGTCTGCTTTATATAATATGGTAGAAAGCCTAATTGCCGCATATTTTTGTTTTCGAGAGGATTTTTCATCGGTAGTTAGCCTTATTTAGGTATTAATCGGTTAATTATCGCCAGTTATAGATAAGTATCAATAGGATATTATAGTTATTATCAAATAATATTTTTCCACTATGTAGTGAATAACTTCTTTACAATAACTGACTACTAGAATTTTCATATTTCAGCGGTACAATGGCTAGAAAAAGAAGGCACCTTTATATAATGGGGCATCCAGTGGGTGTTCTAGAGTGACCCCAAAAGGGGGTGGGTCTGCATCATTTCGAAGAGACCAAGCATTAGAACTTCAGAGGTATTATTTCACATGGAGGTCAATGTGACCACGACCTATTTACTCACCCAGCTGCCATTAGAGAATATAACATGTCTTAAGTTGGGCGGGTTTCGATCTCACTGCCTGTCGATAATGAGTACCATGCTCTAACCAACCAGGCCACAGCGGCCTCGTGTAATGATGGTCTTATCAATGCTGATGTAATGAATAGTCTAATCCATAGGTTCCCAAAGTGGTCCAGGTGGATCCCCAGTGGTCCATAGGAGAACACACGGAGTCCACGTAGAAGTGAAAAGAAAACAGGGTTTCACAAGTGGTAAGTGACGGTCCACGAAAAATTTTCTGGTTTTCCTAATAAAGAACAAATATTTTGGCTTGGATTTACCTATCAACGTAGGCAGGTAGCATCATTCACTAGGTAGGTACTCAAAAATATTCGAGACTCAGTTCAAACACAGAATTGAATAGAACAATAGATAATAGTACAAGTGTACACCACATGTCGAGACTGCACAAACCTCCATTTGACGTACTCAAAAGAATTCTTATAAGTAACAACACTGTACAAAGACATATTGATGAAATGAGCTCTGGTATAGAAAGCTTCTTTTGTAATTATCTGCAAACCACTCAGTTTTCTTTTCAATTGGACGGGTCTACTTTGCCTGGTAATGAAGCATTATCATTGGCATATGTTCGATTTGTTATGGATGAAGAAATCCATGAAGAGCTGCAATTTGCAAAAACTTTGAAGTCGGACACTAAAGGCGAATCGATATTTAATTGTCCAGAGGGATTTTTCTACAGAAAAATCTATTCCATTTACAAACATTATTTTGGTGTCGGCAGATGGAACTCCTACCATGTTCGAGCGATATCGTGGGTTTATAAGCCATCTTAAAAGAATAATACCAGAACTAATTGCAATCCACTGTGTCATTCACCAACAACACCTTTCAGTTAAAAATTTGAGTGATGGATTGACCAGTCATTTCAGTTTGTGATTAACAAAGTAAATAAAATAAGAAGCAATGCTTAGAATAACAGTTTATTTGCACTATTGTGCGATTAAAATGGTGAAGATTTCCAACGACTGCTCCTACATACTGAAGTACGCTGGTTGTCGAAAGGTGCATGCTTATCGAGATTTTACTCACATTTCGAATCAGTGATAGAGTTTCTGGAATCTAAAGCACCAGATTTAAAAGAAAATCTGATCAAATATAAAGCGGACATTGCGTATTTAACAGTGTTGTTTAAAAAATTCTGTGACGTTAACTTACAGTTTCAAGGGGACAATAATTTAATAAAAACACAGTATAATTTCGGCTTTTTCTGGTAAGTTGAAATTAATTAAGCCAAATATTAGTCGGCGCGAATTCTCCCAGTTTCCGCACTTTGCACAGATAGAATGCTTTGATGAGGATATTCAGATTTACACTGAACATTTAAATACCCTACATGATGACTTCAAAAATAGAGCTGAAAATATTCTGACGATGGGAATACCACCATGGTTCTTAACCCAATTTGATGAAACAGAAGAGGCGAATGTGGTATTACAAGAGGAGCTACTTGAACTCAGCACCAACGAGGAACGAAGGTGAAATTTAAAAAAGGCTATCAAACATTTTGGCAGCAGACAGAAATCCCCCAAAAATACACTGGGCTCTGGGAAATTACGAGAGAATTTTTGATAGCGTGTGTGTGATTCCCTCGTCATACCTTGTTGAAAGAAGTAGTGCTCTTACCATTCGGTTAACAAAAAAAAAAAAAAAAAAAAGGAGTAGATTGAACATCACAGAACCGGTAGATTTGAGATTACTTCTTACAAAACTCAAGCCACAAATATTGATAATTTGCTGTCAATTTATCAAGTACATCCTTCTCGTTAAAAGTACGAGTATTTTTTATTGTTAATTTACATTTCGGAGTTCATTGTTGATTTTTTGTCAATTGTTGATTGTTTGTAATAATAAATGCTTATAATTTTGTATAACCACAAATATTATTTTAGTAAATAGGACACAAGAAAATGTGCTACTTTTTTTCCTTCTTAACACACCCAATTTAGGGTAATATTTTTAGGAGTTTTGGGAATACAGGGGAAATGTAGCAGCAGGGGGTTTACCGAAAATAGTAAAACTTTGAAAGTGGTCCACGAAAAAAAAAGTTTGGGAATCCATGGTCTAATCAATGCTCGTGTAATGAATACAATGCTCGTGTAATAATAGTCTAATAAATGTTCGTGTAATGATACTCTAATCCATACAAGTGTGTCGTTAACACCCTTTAAAAAAAAGCAAAATAATAATAATAATAAATAAAGAAATACTCACGAGTAGCTATCAGTTGACCTAAAGCCCAAGCACAGACCATTCTTTTTTCATCTAGTCGGACATGGAATGAGACGAAAGAAATTAACAAGATTTTACAAATGTAACGTTAACAAAGGCTGACCATTCACTTTATATTTGGTTGGAAGAAGTTGAAGGAAATGAACAACATTTCACAAACGCGTCACTTACATACTTTTAAACGACAACAAATGAAATGAGTAGCTATTAGAGTTGAACTAAAGCCCAAAGGCTGACTATTTTCTTTCCATTTCGTTGGACTTGGAAAGAGTTGAAAGAAATCAACACTTCACAAAAACGTATCTTTAACAAAGGCGGACCATTCTCCTTCCTTCTGGTTTTATATTGAAAAAATTGAAAGAAATAGTTAAGATTTCGCAAATGCATTTTTAATATTTTTATGTATTAGCTATAAGTGAAATACTCATGAGGAGCTAATAGTTCATTGATATAGTACGGACATTATATCATGCTACTTCTTGTTATTGTATCTTATGACAATTAAAATTTTTAATCATTCATTTAAAACGAAAATCATTATGAAACTTCAGATTAAAATAGATTTCTGATAAATATTTTATTACCGATAACCAACAATAAATACATTTTTCAACAATAATTACACTCTCTTTATATTACGATTCGGAACAAAAGTATTGCAGTGTTCAGAAATAACTATAATATTTCTTTTTAATTCATTTAAAAAAAATTTGCAATCAAGAAAATTTGCAAAACTTGAGATTACTGATAAAAATTTTACTATACATTGTTATATATATAAATATACCGATATGGGCAGAGATATGTTTATACAGATATATACCGATATAGGCAGAGATATGTTTATATTGATATATACCGATATAGGCAGAGATATGCTTATATTGATATATACCGATATAGGCAGAGATATGTTTATATTGATATATACCGATATAGGCAGAGATATGTTTATATTGATATATACCGATATAGGCAGGAATATTTAAAAATATGTTTGGGAAAATATTTTATAATTTTTGGTTTTTAATTCAATTGATAATAATATTTTTGCTCTAATTATTAATCCAATTTTCAAAAAAATTTAAAAGGGTATTTTTTAAATAATTTGTTTTTATTTATAAACATTCCTTGAATTGGGATAAAATTTATCAGAAACTATATATATCCTTTGAATAGATCAATTCTTCCAAACAATAATATAGGATGAAATTTTAATTTTAAGCAACTTACGGCGAATGTATTTATTTTTTACAGGAGACAATGGCTTTTACGAACCTCTAATTTACGAACATTCCCGATTTTACGAACTAGGGTCTGGTCTCAAACATTGTCCTATAGACACATGATAATGTTAATTCTCATTTAGAAAACAAAATTTTGAAAAATCTCTTTTTTGCGATTCCTTTTTACCTTTTCAACCTATTCCTGTGAAGTCACCTGACGTTTCACCTATGGACTATTGTGCCTTTGGTCTGTTAAAAAGAGCTCTTTCTAAACGCAAACCCACCACGATGGATGGACTCTGGAATGTAGTGGAAGAGGAATGGAAAGCAATACCTCTGGAAATTTTACGAAAAGCTCTTCTATCATGGAAATTACGATGCAGACTTATAGTCCAGAAAAAAAGCTATCAGATTGAACATTTAAAAAAATAGTCTTTAAATTTTAAATATTAATTAAACGGCCCCGAAATCATTCTAAAAATGTGTTAATACCCTCTGTATTTTCTTTATCGATTTATATTTTTCTTGGATTTTGTTTCATTTCATAGAACATTGTTGCATAAATAATATGCCTCAAATTAAAATTGCTGCATTACAATTTTCTATAGAATGTTTGTTGTTTCGTTAAAATTTTTCTAAAATTTGCTAGAAAATCACCAATTTTACATAAAATATGCTTGACTTGGTTCACAGATGTCCGCTGGGTAACGATAAATGAATAGCAGTTTCTGGCCTTGTGTTGTGGCAAAGGATTCGTTACTCCATTGGAAAAAAACATATAAAATATGCTATATATAATTAAACTTTTATCTAATTTTTTATATTTTTACATCATAATTTATCAAGAAACAAGATAAAGGGAAATTAAAGTCAACTTTTAAGAAGAAGCTGGATCGGATATAGGTGGTTATGTTTGTTTTTCGCTCAACAGAAAACTTTTGCCTACGAGGGCATATTAGACCGGAACCGACAACGGAACTACTTCAAATATCCAAACTCAAGACGGAGATCGAATCTCCTACCTGTTGAATAGCAGGAGAGAGCGCTAACCATTCGGCTACCAACTCGCCCGAATGCAGGCGAAAATGGAGATAAGTAAATCATCCATAAATTTCGACACACACACACACAAAAAAAAAACCCCAGATGCCCCAAATTACATTTTTGAGTTTTTTTAAATAGGATTCCAATGTAACTTGAAGTAAAATGCATCAAATGATTAAGAACACATGAATAAAAGTGGAAAAGAACTTTCTTAGTTTAAGATCTAGTTTTGAAACGGAAAAATAAATTATTTTGTTTGATTTTTATTAATAAAACGAAAATACGAATTGTTAAGCATAAAATTTATTTTGCTTGTGTTTCTTATAAAGTGCATACTTATTAATTTTTCCAGTCTTTTTAGTATAAATTAAAAAAAGACCAATTTCAAAACAAATTGTATGATCTAAACCTTATTTTTCGATTTTAAGAACCATTTTACTAGTATTTGTGAGTTCGTAAAAAACGAGCATCTACTGTATTTCCAAATGAATCAAAGTGTGTGCTTGGAAGTTTTCCAGATTCCTTAATTTTTGAGACTTAAACACTGTTTAATCCCTCGAAACGTTTTCCTGAATAACATTGCACAATGGATATACTAGAGCCTTATTTTCATGCAAAAAATTCCCTTCTTTCATCTTTTTTATTATATATACAGTGAGTGATCGGCTTACGAACAGTTCGGACTACGAGCAAATCGGACAACGAACGCATATTCTGATAACGAACTAAAACGAATTCCCCCGAACACTTCTCGGCTCTCGGAGCATGAGATGTGCAGGGTTGCCGAACTCAACTGACTAAAATTATATTATTTCATCCCGATATAACCGATCACTCTCTCTCTCTGTAATTAATGATTTTTTAAAAAAGGATTCAAGCATTTTAGTGAAATTATATTGAATAATTTTTTTCATAATATATACAGTCTTAATTTCTCATTCTGCTTACCACAAAATTAACAGTTATAAATTGCAATTTATTTTTTTATAAAATTAATCTTAGCCAAAAGTTAAAAATAAGAAAAATAATTACATAAAAGCACAATATATTTTAATATACATATATGTATATGGTAACGCATATATTAATAAGTATGCATAAATCAAAAAGATTTTTAGAGCTCTTGCCAAGTATTGTATTATTTGAAATATTCGAAAATTTCGCATTTCATTTTCGCAGAAATTACAAAAATCCTGAGCTAAAATATACAATTTGAAATAAGCGTATAATTATAAGCCTTTTTCTTCTAACGATCGTTATCGTGGAATGACTGTAATACGTCATGCCTGCCACACGATTCAAAAATCTTCGCGTGTCACGTGACCTTTGTAATATTTATCTTTAATTCTATTGCCTCACTATCTCTCCCACAAAATAAGAAGCTTGAAGAACGTCTACTGGTACATTCGTTTCTTACACGTAAGTTATGTCTTTTCACATTATTTTTTGAGGTAAAACGGATGTCCGTTCTTTCTTAGTGCCTTCTACACTCAAGCTGAATAAATGTCGTATCGAGAGGTTTCTTCTGTCTTCTCCTCTTTTAGCTTTTGAATTTTTCGTTGCTTTTTCATCTCACAAGAAAGATACTTTGAACTATTCAAATATCACGTGATAGAATGTCACGTGCTGCACCGTTCCGTTGTCTATTTAAGTTGAAATTTAAAGTATTACGTAGTTATTTTTGCAAATAATTAGGAGAGATAACAGTTCCTTTTATTATAACTATTATTTTCACGATTTTTTCTATTGATTATGTTTTTTCAGTACAGCCATCTATCGGATTATAAAAGAACTATAAACATTTTCAATTTTTCTTGAATAATCCATGTATTAAATTCATTTATATAAAATTTTCTTTTTGCTTTATTAAACATTATAAATATAATCATATCACAAGAATGTATCCTCTAAATTAATAATAAATTCTCTTAACTATAATAATATATTAGAATATCCCATAAAAATAATAAAATGAAAACAGTAATTAATAAATAATAGTTATCAATTACTATTTTTTATTTTATTATTTTTCATTACTACTTTATAATTGATATTACATTTCATTGCTTAGAAATACAAATTTTCCTAATAATGCTTTTGAGTTTGCGTCCAGAGTAACATAATTTATTTCTTAATCGAAATTTTTCTTGGAGAATTTCTGTATCACATTGTTTTAAGTATTTTAAACACTATATATATATATATACATATATTATATATATAATTATTATTATTATTTATCTAGGCCTTACATTGTGATTTTTGAACTGGCATAGTTGACTTCTTTCAGTTCTGTAAGGAATTAATTTCAGTCTTAATTTTAAGGAATTAATTTTATCTTAACTTTTTAGAGTTTTTCAGTGAAAATATTTAAAAAAAAATGTTTTTAATACCTACGTTAAAAATTTATTAACAATAAAATCTGTCTTATATTTTAGTAAATTTTTTTAATAGTGCTTTCTATGTAAATCATTGCCTTTTTTGGAACCAAAAGAATTAGAAATTTTCATTCATCAAACAAATTATAAGAAAAATTTCTGAAACATCAACAACGGTTAAAACTTTATAAAATATACAGAAACATTAATTTATTTTCAGAGCGAATTTATATAAGAATGTGTTTTCAGTCTTGTCACAGTAGGCTATAAATCAGCATGAGAACCTAAGATTATCGCGAGGCATTTTTATGTCTATGACATAAATTATTTTTCAAAGGGTTTTTCATTGACAGTGGGCCTTATTCATGTGTCGCAAAGGATGAAACCTGGAAAATTCATCGATGTGAATATAGATAGCAGCTGTGTAACACCCATTTGTTGTTGCGTAACAGAAACTAGGTTTGAACTTGGAGCATTTCATTCTACAGTCTTACCATAGGGCCACAGTGGGTCAATTTTGTAAAATAATTAGGGTGTAAAATATCTTAATTCACCATTATCCTTTGAATGGGAGTTATATGAAACCATTACAATTCAGAACTGATATCTGAATAACTAGCTCTCTGGCCTTCAGCTTAATCATTGACTCCTACTTCGGGTTTGCATTGCTTCGGATTCCACTTTAAATTGTAGCTCTCGATCGAGAATAAGTGGAAAAGTGATCATTGAAAGAGTAAGAAACAAAACGAAGCCACTATTACCACAATGTCCTTACACAGATGGGGCAAAATGCGGAGAGGAGGGCGCCAGCTCATTCGTCAACCTCGTCACATATCCATAACTCAAAGTTATAATTGATTGGCTGTGTGTTAGTGACTTTTCATTCCACAGAAATAAGTCAGCCAAAAGTATACTACAAAGAAACAATGTTTCGAGTTAAATTATTGGAATTAAATTATTGGGACACATATTGGGAACACGGATAACTCCCAAACACTCACCACGACAAGTAAATACTCACGTGTCACATATTGGGAACACGGATAACTCTCAAGCACTCGCCACGACAAGTAAATACTCACGTGTCACATATTTGGAACACGGATAACTCCCAAACACTCACCACGACAAGTAAATACTCACGTGTCATATATTGAGAACACGGATAACTCTCAAGCACTAGCCATGACAAGTAAATACTGGTGTGTCACACAGTGGTAACTCGGATATTGCCAAGCTTTCATCATGACAATTAAAATGTGTATGGAGAAATTGAAACACTTTACTGTCCACCTACCAGATGAATAACTTGCCAAATTTATGTGTTGCCATGGAAACAAGGCGCTTCCATTATTGACAGGAGGAACAAAAGAAAGAAGCATAAACTTTGACATACTGAATGCTTAGACAATACTATCCCCTAAATAACGTCAATTCACGATGCTCTGAAAGCCTATCTGAAGTAGGCAGTTCTAGTTACCATAGCAATCTTGATTAACCAGACTACTTAACGGGGGCTACTCTTACGGTAGACTGAAGTATCTACCGGTCTTGGTTCAGGGAGCTCCAGAGGCACAGTGGATCAGCAAAGTAAAGTATCATTTGTCGCGGTAAGTGATATAGGAAGGGCGACCACATTCTCCATCACTGGGTTGCAGCAACTCCATGGGTTGGGGACGTGTCATCGCTAATCTGTGACGTCCAAAGTCCTTCCATTGGTGTTGTTGTTGCACCAGCATGCTTCCCTGTACCTGAGTTGCGCTTTACCAGTTAGAAGCACCCGGGTTGAGTTTTCTTGATTTTGAAGCAGGGACCAAGAAGAAGACTTCCAGCACTTGGCTTGCCACCCCAGAAGTATCATTTCACTTGGAAGACATTGCAACCATGACTTATTTAATGTGCCTCAGCCGCCTTTAGTGAACTTGACGGATCTTCGTTTAAGCCAGGTTTTGAACTCACTACTTTCCTATCATGAGAGTGATATGGTCTGGATGAGGAAAGCAGACTGCCAGATTTGGTGTCACCTAACCGTGGTTCGAAGCGCTTTGCGATGGGCTTTACTGTACAAGCCGGGTCTCCACTTTGTTTGTCATTGTTTAGCAGTCTGTTACAAAGAAGAAACATGGAAAATTCCCGAACACCCAATCCATTAAATGTTTATTCCGAGGTGTATAAAAGCTCCGCGTGGCCTAGTTTGGAATGAAGTACCTTGTTTGATCCCAACCTCTGTTGAACAACGGGAAACAGATAATGCGATTCTGTCTTCTGATTGCATATCTGTAGATGTGGGTGCTTGGGATTCTCCTAGGATTCGTTTCTTACAACATGAAATATGGCTCAGTTCATTATGAAAGATGCTCCAAATACGAGGTGAGCCTTAAAATGCTTTACTGTCAGACTGCCCACAATGCGGTGTCAAAAGCTAAAAAGTTAAGCATTCAGATTTAAAAGTTTATTATTTATTAAGTATATGTGCATTATTTAACGATATTTATTCACACTAGAAATAAAATCATAACCATTCCTTTAAATTAAATAGAAATATGTAATTGTACATACATAATATTTCTTTTAAATATATATAATAATTCAAGATAATACAAAATCATCATAAATGAGTAAAAAAATCAATTTTAACGCGAAATTTGTCCAAGCACTGCTTTATATAAAACCGCAATATATAGGTAAATAATTTATATAAAAAACATTTTTTTAAGATCAGGCACATACGATTAAGATTAGGGCTTCGAACTGCAACTGAACCGAAAAAAAACCGTTATTTTGAACGGAAGGAAAACTGCAACCGAATCGGAAAAAATATGGCTTCATTTCGGTTCCTAGTATCTTCAGTTATTCTCATACTGTAAGCAACTCATCAGTGTTTTCTAATTTAAGGTGGACTTTAAGATTACCATTACACGTACATTTTTGATTTTCTATTTTGATGTCCACTAGTACTTTTGAGTTCTGAATCACATGAAACTACTTGTGGAAGGCAGATTTGTTGCTGTTGTTACTTATGACACTTGGACAAGCTAAACTCGCTAGACGACGCCTATGCGAAATTCAGTCAGAATGGTGCGTCTTTCTCTTAACCAAAGTCCCATGAAGGTGAAAGTACGTCTTTGCTGTAAGACTCTTCCGATAGATGGCACCACCGTAGTACCTATTTCTTGAGCTTTGATTCTGATCTAAGGAGGAGGAAATTTTTCTCCAGACCATTACACCCATGGTAACTGCTTAACAACCGATCACAGGACTTTCGATTCCACTGGTTTAACGAGCGTGTATATAGAAGGCAGTTTTAATTTAGTTGAATAAACTGGAAGCATAGATGATTTTCTAAAAAAAAAAATATATCAGTCTATATTTTTAGCATCTACGGATATTTTTCCCCCTTTTTGTTTCAGATTTTCTTCGGGTCAGAAAACTGACTCGAAATCTTGTCGGAACGAGAACCGGAACTGAACCAATATTTTTAGTAGAACGGAAACGAAAGAAAATTATTGTTCAAAGCCCTGATTTAGATTAGGATGCGGTGGGGGTTATATTGTCCACTTTACTCATATCGCGGTTAAGTGGTCGACTCATTACGCACTTAAATTTCGCCATCCCCATTGAGTTAGGACTATTATTTCTTTGGTGCTTTGGCGTGGCTTATGAATTTAAATTCACCAATTAGTTCTTTCAGTCTTTGTAATAGTGACTGCCCCCAAACAACTACGCTAGATGGCACTGAAACTCGTTTCTAGATTTATTTTGAGGAAGGATTCCCCTTAAGAATATATTTTCTTGCAAATGTAAGCGATTTAACTTTTTTAAATAACCTTGTCAATGTGGCGCTATCTATTGAAAACGTTTGGAACAGTAAACAATATATTCAATTTTTCAAATGCACAGAAATTTCATATCTTTTTAGAGCAGAAATTAGAAAATATGTGTTGTCACTGCATATCGAATGTCTTACTTTTCACGGTTAGAATCCCGCCCGATGGTATCTTCACCTTGACGTGGTGGGCGGGCTTGCGTGCTCCAGCAACCCAGAGAGCTATGCCGGCGGTAGCTTAGCTACTGGTAGGGTCTCCCATGCCGGACAGGTCTTCGTTGGGTAGGAGCCAGACTAAAAGACATACCTAGGAGAAGGAAAACTCCGATCCAAACCCACGTAAGGAGCTAAGTCAGCCTTCTACCTTTGGTGCTCCGGTCCACTCGGATAACAGGAGCTGCCCCTTTCCCTATCTACGTCATAAGCTTAGACGGCTCTCCTCTTCTCGCGAGATTCACTTACAGTGGATCCCTTCTCCCGTAGACATTGCGGGTAACGAATTGGCTGATGCCCTGGCAAAAAGAGCATTTGCTTACTCCGGCGTCTCTTACCTATTCTGAACTATACCCTAGACAGAAAGGCCTTGTTCGGTCTGCATTTGCCATTCCCCCAGTGCACCATTGGTACCAGGGTAATCGTCCCGGCGGATCTCTATCCCTCCGGTGCAGCAGACTGGAACAAACTACAATAACTCGTTTTCGAAGTGGCCACCTAAGATCATTGACTTTTAACAACAAAGAAAAGGAATTTCCAATTTGCGCTAAGTGTTCCAAAAGCCAAGCCACTCCGGATCATATCCTTGAGTGTTTGGGACTCGATAAAGAAGATCTTCTGGAGCGACCATTATTGGTCATTGATTTCCTGAGAGTGTACAATGTCATAGACTTGGTCTAGCGCTGCTAGACAACAGGGATCAGCAACAACAACAACACGGTTAGAATAAAGTGAAGGCAAGAATATTCAGAATAAGCACTTTTATATACGTTATATAAAATTAATAAATTCATTAAAAAGTTTAAGCATATAAAATGATAAATTTTATGTGACTTTCATAAATTACAAATTTGAAACTAAATTTTTAAAATTATCTTTAAAGAAAGTTTTATTTGTGAGATGAGATAAAAATAAAAATTCAAGTTTGAGATAGGTACACTCATTTTAGGTAAATTCCTTGATTACTTTTAACAAAGTACAAGTTGAAATAATTTTGTTAACAATGAATGCTGCATAATTACAGAAAGCGTAACATAAATAAATTATTTGATACAGCAGTAATAAGAAGTCGCAATTACGAATAAGCAAATTACGCGTCTAATGTATCCTTAATTACATTTTCTCAGCTACAGGAAAAAAATTTCGAACGTTATTCTCATATATACGAGGTTACTAGTAAGGCCATTATTTGGTTGTCATTCATAATACTATCTTTTTTTTTATCGTATTTATATTTTTGCGCGTGAACTTTAACTTGGATAAGACCTAAAGTTTAAAGCGAATTTCCAATCACAACAAGCATCTATTCCGAAGGTGGTATACGAACCCATGGACTGTTGAACTGAAAGCCTGAGCTTTTAACATCTGTCTATCAATTATCATCAGGAAAGCCATCACAAAGAATGCGAGAGAGTCCATGGCGAGACCTTCAAAGATACTTGTAGGAATTAATGGAACTGAAGTCTCTTTTGAAACTCATGAATTTTAGCGATATTACATTTCTGACTTCAGTAAATTTCTTTATTTCAATGAGATCCTCATTGAAATGACATTGATTTCTGAAAAATTGATTGTTTTAATATAATAGGAATTTTAAATGTACTTTCCTTGAAAAGATTACTGGTTTCAGAATACAGCTCCATTTTGTGCTAAATTTTAAAATTAAGAATATATATCACTCTTAATTACCTAATATTGCGTATATATTTCAAACATTAGTATATTTAAATACATTACATTATTTTACATTTTTACTCCTTTTTGTAAATATGTTTCTATGTATGCATATTTTAATTACATTTGCTCTTAGAGTAGTGGTAGCCTAGTGCTTAGGGCATTGGCCTTCCATCCGGAAGGACGGGGTTCGATTCCCAATGCCGCCAAAGACCCACCGAGTGCATACGATACGATATAGTTCATTCTGTGGAATCGAAAGTCCTGAAGTCGGTCGTTGAGCAGTTACCATGGATGTAATGCGTCTGTAGAAATATTCCTTCCCCCTCCTCCAAATCAAAGTCAAAATTAAGGGAGTGGATCCTTTGATGGTGCCATCTATCGGATGAGTCATAGAGCAAAGTCGTACTTTCATCTTCGTGGTGCTCTGATTAAACGAAAGACTCACCTTACTGACTTAAATTTGCATAGCCAACGGCAAATCAAGCTTGTCTTATCCAAGTGCCATAAGTAACAGCAACAACACATTTATATTTAAATAAATAATTTTTTTTTAAATTGCAATGATAATTTATAAATTCAAATACTGCCAAAGCTGTACATTTATGGTAATTTGTTAAATAATGTATTGAAAAAAATATGCGCAATTTGTGAATGCCGTATAGTATGTTCACCTTAATTACTTTAATTGAGCTCAAATTAGGTCGCTAAAATATTTATTAATTTGAGTAGTAATTAATTATGTCAAAAACAGCAAGTTTTTATATGGGATTATATCCAGAGCCTGTGTGAGACAGGGGAATAAGGGGTAATTGCCCCGCCCCCCACATCAGAAGGTCCCAAAGAGAATAGAAAGTTTATTTTACGTTGTTAATCGTAAAATAGAATCGTTTGCCCCATCATATAAAGTTTTTGTTGTGAATAGAGGAAGCCCCAAAAGAGGTTTTGCATAGGGACCCAATTATGCTAAGTTGGACTTTGATTAAACTTTTTAATTAAACAATGTTGCTTATTTTATTGTAATATATATCCACAGAATTTTACCGGTTTCCATTGCATGTTTGTCGCTATTTAATTGAAAATAACTGCATGTAATGGAAAAAATGGAATGAAACTTATAACAGGATGTCAATTTTTGGCTAAATTAAAATAAAAATTATGTAATATTGAGATTGCAGGGTTTCTAATTAGTTTTGAAACATAAAAGACAATGATTTGAAATCCCTGTAAATTTGCTTTTGCCACAAAGTGATTGATTTCATTGATGTAACCTTCCATCCCAGAGCTCTCGCTTCTCGCTTCAAGAAAAAGTGGGTGATTCTTTTCTACCCTTTGAAATTGTCATTTATGCGTAACCCTTGGAGGTATAAAAAATAATAATCATAATTCGGTTTCTGGTCCGGCATCTCCCTACTTTCCCACATTATTATTATTTTTTTTAAAATGTAGATATTTACAGTTTTTTGAAATAGTATTGATTTGGTCTATTCACTGTATGTGCTTACACTTTTTCCAATGCGTCACCTATAGGTAATGCGTTGAAGCTCGGATGAAGGAAACCCGATTTCTGTATGTGAAAGTTTTATAGTTAAAAGAATTTTTTCAAGTCTACACATGATTGTGAATATACTTTCGATGGAGTGGCGTGAATGTGGACAGGAGGGTGCCAGCTCAAGTGTGACCTCGTCACTTGATCGTGGCTCAAAATTACGTGGGCTTCGTTGATGGCGAGTTTTCTACTTATATGTGACTGACAGAGCAGTAGTGGCTCAGTAGTTTCAAGCCGGTTCCAGTAAACATCAGGGAAGCGACACATCATTAGCCGATGACAATGATTGGGAGGGTGAGCACGTACTATCCATCACTAGGTTTCTGGAGCTCCGTGGGTTGAGGACATGTCCACTTTAATCTGTGACATTCAAAGTCCTTTCGCTGGAGTGGTGCAGATGTGGACAAGATCCATTTCAGGTGAGACCTCGTCACTTGATCGTGGCTCAAAATTACGTGGGCTTCGGTGATGACGAGTTTTCTACTTATATGTGACTGACAGAGCAGTAGTGGCTCAGTACTTTCAAGCCGGTTCCAGTAAACATCAGGGAAGCGACACATCATTAGCCGATGACAATGATTGGGAGGGTGACCACGTACTATCCATCACTAGGTTTCTGGAGCTCCGTGGGTTGAGGACATGTCCACTTTAATCTGTGACATTCAAAGTCCTTTCGCTGGAGTGGTGCAGATGTGGACAGGATCCATTTCAGGTGTGACCTCGTCACTTGATCGTGGCTCAAAATTACGTGGGCTTCGGTGATGACGAGTTTTCTACTTATATGTGACTGACAGAGCAGTAGTGGCTCAGTAGTTTCAAGCCGGTTCCAGTAAACATCAGGGAAGCGACACATCATTAGCCGATGACAATGATTGGGAGGGTGACCACGTACTATCCATCACTAGGTTTCTGGAGCTCCGTGGGTTGAGGACATGTCCACTTTAATCTGTGACATTCAAAGTCCTTTCGCTGGAGTGGTGCAGATGTGGACAGGATCCATTTCAGGTGTGACCTCGTCACTTGATCGTGGCTCAAAATTACGTGGGCTTCGGTGATGACGAGTTTTCTACTTATATGTGACTGATAGAGCAGTAGTGGCTCAGTACTTTCAAGCCGGTTCCAGTAAACATCAGGGAAGCGACACATCATTAGCCGATGACAATGATTGGGAGAGTGACCACGTACTATCCATCACTAGGTTTCTGGAGCTCCGTGGGTTGAGGACATGTCCACTTTAATCTGTGACATTCAAAGTCCTTTCGCTGGAGTGGTGCAGATGTGGACAGGATCCATTTCAGGTGTGACCTCGTCACTTGATCGTGGCTCAAAATTACGTGGGCTTCGGTGATGACGAGTTTTCTACTTATATGTGACTGGCAGAGCAGTAGTGGCTCAGTAGTTTCAAGCCGGTTCCAGTAAACATCAGGGAAGCGACACATCATTAGCCGATGACAATGATTGGGAGGGTGACCACGTACTATCCATCACTAGGTTTCTGGAGCTCCGTGGGTTGAGGACATGTCCACTTTAATCTGTGACATTCAAAGTCCTTTCGCTGGAGTGGTGCAGATGTGGACAGGATCCATTTCAGGTGTGACCTCGTCACTTGATCGTGGCTCAAAATTACGTGGGCTTCGGTGATGACGAGTTTTCTACTTATATGTGACTGACAGAGCAGTAGTGGCTCAGTACTTTCAAGCCGGTTCCAGTAAGCATCAGGGAAGCGACACATCATTAGCCGATGACAATGATTGGGAGGGTGACCACGTACTATCCATCACTAGGTTTCTGGAGCTCCGTGGGTTGAGGACATGTCCACTTTAATCTGTGACATTCAAAGTCCTTTCGCTGGAGTGGTGCAGATGTGGACAGGATCCATTTCAGGTGTGACCTCGTCACTTGATCGTGGCTCAAAATTACGTGGGCTTCGGTGATGACGAGTTTTCTACTTATATGTGACTGACAGAGCAGTAGTGGCTCAGTAGTTTCAAGCCGGTTCCAGTAAACATCAGGGAAGCGACACATCATTAGCCGATGACAATGATTGGGAGGGTGACCACGTACTATCCATCACTAGGTTTCTGGAGCTCCGTGGGTTGAGGACATGTCCACTTTAATCTGTGACATTCAAAGTCCTTTCGCTGGAGTGGTGCAGATGTGGACAGGATCCATTTCAGGTGTGACCTCGTCACTTGATCGTGGCTCAAAATTACGTGGGCTTCGGTGATGACGAGTTTTCTACTTATATGTGACTGACAGAGCAGTAGTGGCTCAGTACTTTCAAGCCGGTTCCAGTAAGCATCAGGGAAGCGACACATCATTAGCCGATGACAATGATTGGGAGGGTGACCACGTACTATCCATCACTAGGTTTCTGGAGCTCCGTGGGTTGAGGACATGTCCACTTTAATCTGTGACATTCAAAGTCCTTTCGCTGGAGTGGTGCAGATGTGGACAGGATCCATTTCAGGTGTGACCTCGTCACTTGATCGTGGCTCAAAATTACGTGGGCTTCGGTGATGACGAGTTTTCTACTTATATGTGACTGACAGAGCAGTAGTGGCTCAGTACTTTCAAGCCGGTTCCAGTAAACATCAGGGAAGCGACACATCATTATCCGATGACAATGATTGGGAGGGTGACCACGTACTATCCATCACTAGGTTTCTGGAGCTCCGTGGGTTGAGGACATGTCCACTTTAATCTGTGACATTCAAAGTCCTTTCGTTGGAGTGGTGCAGATGTGGACAGGATCCATTTCAGGTGTGACCTCGTCACTTGATCGTGGCTCAAAATTACGTGGGCTTCGGTGATGACGAGTTTTCTACTTATATGTGACTGACAGAGCAGTAGTGGCTCAGTACTTTCAAGCCGGTTCCAGTAAACATCAGGGAAGCGACACATCATTATCCGATGACAATGATTGGGAGGGTGACCACGTACTATCCATCACTAGGTTTCTGGAGCTCCGTGGGTTGAGGACATGTCCACTTTAATCTGTGACATTCAAAGTCCTTTCGTTGGAGTGGTGCAGATGTGGACAGGATCCATTTCAGGTGTGACCTCGTCACTTGATCGTGGCTCAAAATTACGTGGGCTTCGGTGATGACGAGTTTTCTACTTATATGTGACTGACAGAGCAGTAGTGGCTCAGTACTTTCAAGCCGGTTCCAGTAAACATCAGGGAAGCGACACATCATTATCCGATGACAATGATTGGGAGGGTGACCACGTACTATCCATCACTAGGTTTCTGGAGCTCCGTGGGTTGAGGACATGTCCACTTTAATCTGTGACATTCAAAGTCCTTTCGTTGGAGTGGTGCAGATGTGGACAGGATCCATTTCAGGTGTGACCTCGTCACTTGATCGTGGCTCAAAATTACGTGGGCTTCGGTGATGACAAGTTTTCTACTTATATGTGACTGACAGAGCAGTAGTGGCTCAGTAGTTTCAAGCCGGTTCCAGTAAGCATCAGGGAAGCGACACATCATTAGCCGATGACAATGATTGGGAGGGTGACCACGTACTATCCATCACTAGGTTTCTGGAGCTCCGTGGGTTGAGGACATGTCCACTTTAATCTGTGACATTCAAAGTCCTTTCGCTGGAGTGGTGCAGATGTGGACAGGATCCATTTCAGGTGTGACCTCGTCACTTGATCGTGGCTCAAAATTACGTGGGCTTCGGTGATGACGAGTTTTCTACTTATATGTGACTGACAGAGCAGTAGTGGCTCAGTAGTTTCAAGCCGGTTCCAGTAAACATCAGGGAAGCGACACATCATTAGCCGATGACAATGATTGGGAGGGTGACCACGTACTATCCATCACTAGGTTTCTGGAGCTCCGTGGGTTGAGGACATGTCCACTTTAATCTGTGACATTCAAAGTCCTTTCGCTGGAGTGGTGCAGATGTGGACAGGATCCATTTCAGGTGAGACCTCGTCACTTGATCGTGGCTCTAGGTGATGGGCGAGTTTTCTAATCCCGTTAACTTGCAAGTAGCAGTCCGAGGCTGGCCTGCAGCCACTACTGAATGTACAGTAATCTCGCCTATGACACGGTTATATTAGCTCCGAGCTATAGGAAAACGCGTTGTACGAAGTATTCTCTTAAAACGCGCTCGTATGACCTCATATAACGCGTTATGTACAACTGATTTCACTTTTAACTTTTCTCGTTAAAGGGGGTTTAAATCGAATGTTATAGAAAAACTATGTTATGAACGAAATGTGTGCGTTTTATTAAACTCAAACTAAGAATATTTTTTAAATAAAAATAAATTTACACAAATGTAACTAAAAACAGTTCATTTCAAATAAATGAAATCATTCCAAAAACAAATTTATTACATGATCACTCGCTGGAAGTGCTTTCTGAAAAAATGTTCACCGACATCTATTTTTTAGCAGAATGTTCAAAGGTCAATAATGTAATTTAAATTTAATATAATTTATATTAAACTTGTATGAATTTTGATTGTAGATGTGAGTGCATGACTCACTTAAAATACTTCTGTTATATGCATTTAAGAATGATTTTATGTCTGAAGATTTTTGTACACCATTTCAGATATCATGGCGTATTACATCGAGAAAAAAGCTATCCGCGAATTTGACTATCTACCAGAAGAAATCAAACTGGAGAAAGCAGAAGGGACCATCATCCTAGACTCCTTCAAGCCATCTGATTATGAACAATTGTTCAATATATTCCAGGAAGTGGTTGAAGAAGGGCAAACATACCCACAAGAGTCTGTGGACAGAGATGGATTTGAGAAATATTACCTTTCGCACAATGTGTACGTTGCCAGAGAACCAACAGATGGAAAACTCGTTGGCGCGTTTTACATCAAGCCAAATTTTCCTGGACGTTCTTCCCATATTTGCAACGCGGGCTTCCTTGTTCACAGCAGTTATAGGAGCAAAGGTATCGGGAAGATTTTGATGACCAAATACCTCAAAATCGCCAAGGACCTGGGCTATAAGGGAAGTTTTTTCAATTTAGTGTATGCATCAAATCATGGATCTGTCAAATTATGCGAAAAATTGGGCTTTATCAAAACCGGTGTGGTTCCTAAAGCTGGGAACTTAAAAGGACTGGGTTATGTAGATGCATTTCAATTTTATTACGATTTATCTTCTTGAATAGATGCGTTGAAATATTTTATTTATAAAAATAAAATAAAAATTATGATAAGTAATGTGGCAATAGAAACTCAGAGTTGAAAAGAGATTTTGAAAAGAAAGAATGAATAAACACACACATGACACTAAAAATAATTGTTATAAATGGTGTGAGAAAATGTAAATGCTTTTTTATTTTTTAAATCTTTTCTGTGATAAAAGCTATAAATTTTAGAATAAAAATGGAGATAATATAACAATGCATTAAAATATATAGAGTCATTTACGTTTTAGGCTTGCATTTTCCAAAAATTTACTTTCTGTAAATAAATAATAATAATTTTAAATGTAACCATTAGAATTTATGGAAAATTATTTACTAAATTAATGAACTAATTTTAAATTATTTTGAAATATCAATTTTAATATGAGAATGAACATTTTCCTTATGTGATTGTTACATTTTACTGCACGAATGTAGCTCTATGTAATACAAATCATGTAATTTCTAATTATGTATTATTCTCTGCCAAATGTATTATTCGCTTTTCTCACGTTATAAGAAAGTTTTAAATACTTTATATTAGATTTTCTTTTACATAAGATTAAAATATCTTTTTTAGTCTTCTGTTTTATGCCAATTTTATTTGTCATTTAATAATTGAAATAATCCAGAATTATGGAATCAAACAATTAAAATCTGGGTAATTAAGTATAATGGTATATAATAAACTTATACAAAAATATGAAATTCATATAAAACTTGAGGTGTATTGTTCATTTGGAAAAAATAATGTCACAATACTTCTTTCATTGGAACACTTTTTATAAGGGGGCTATCTTAACGATCAATAGTTTCGAATCGATCGATTGATAATAAGTAAATTAGCGGAGGAGTTTGAACTTTTACAATTAAAAAAATAATTTGCCTTCTTGTATTACATCTTTTTTTCACTGTATGATTAGCCATACAACTTTTAAGAGCTTTTGTGGAGCTTACAAATGGGAATACCACCGACCTTTTTTTTCTTCCATGCAGTCAACCAGAAGTAGAAGTTGATGAGGGAACACCTTGTCTTTTTCCATCTTTCGCTTTTCAACAGAAGCTGCGACCTCTGTCCACAAATGCATTTCTTATAACAATACATGTGTAAAATCCAACCAATACATGTGTAAAATCCAACCGACCAAGAAAGAAATGGCACCAAACAGCACAATTTTTCGCCAAAAATAGAAAACTGCGTACCAAATACATGTTTATCATTTTAATAAATCATTTATGTTTCGTTAAATAAGAATTCACTCCTAATAAACCCTTCATACAAGAACTTAGTTGGGGGGTTCAATACTGCTGTTTTGATTTCTATCAGAATCATAAACTGCTAATGTAAAGAATTAACAGCTATTGAATGGTCTATAATGGTATTCTTTTTTTTTCAGGTTTTCCATAAATACATTTTTTTGTCTTGCTATTAAAATAATGAACTTAGTTATGTTAGTTATTTTTGCAAAGAATTTTTTTTTTAAATCATATGTTTTACTTTGTCTTAATTTTTATTATATGTGCACTGGAGAACAACATGAAGCAATTTATTATCAAATAGAGACGACAAGGTAAAATTTTCCAACTATCCGAATCATTTCTAGAATTTCAAAATAAATTAGATTGAAGAAGAGAAAGAAAATGAAAAAGAAAAATCGAAAGAAAAAAAGGAAAGGTAAGAGAAGGGAGAAAAGCGAGAACGAGAGAGAGAGAAACGTGTCACATTTATATAAGGAATTCAAAAATATTCTTTGGAAAATTCCTGGATGTTCAGACGTATGTACTGAAGGTATAGAAGTATGGATTATGAGTCAGGCCTTTGATTTCAAATTACAAATGAAGATAAACTCCTTGGAAGTGTTGATTAAGAAGATAACCTTAATGTCAAACTTAGAGTCATTAAATAATCACGGCCGATCCATTTGGAAGACCGTCAGTATGTTCAAGGACAAACCATAGTATTTTCCCCCCATTCAAGGCCGAAATACAATTGCATACACAGACGAACAAAAAACAGAAGCAATTGCTGAAGTTTTTGAAACACATTTCGCCACTAATGACCTACACGACACTGAACCGAAGATCTGGTTGCAAGCAACATACTCATATTTCTCTCCAGACCACACACACAAGTCATACAAAGAACAACCCTTTCGGAAGTAAAGGCAATAATCAAGAAATTAAAGGATAATAAATCCCCAGGAATTGAAGGAATAACAAACAAAATGCCAAACAAAACATTATTCAAAATTACGATGCTTATTAACGAGATATTAAGAATAACGTATTTTCCTCAAAAAATGGAAAATTGCAGTAATGGTACCAATATTAAAACCAAAACAAGACAACTACCTTCCCTCAAGCTATAGATCTATTAGTCTACTGCCGTCTCTAAGCAAAATAACCGAAGCAATTATTCTAAATAGACTTGATGAATTTTTAGAAAACAATAGTATTCTTATCCCTGAAAACACGGGTTCAGAAAATCACATTCAACAAAGCATCAACTTATGAGATTAGGGGAAATTATCACCCAGGGATTTCAACGTAAAAAAAGTACAGGAGCAGTTTCTCTTGATATTGCCAAAGCTTTCGATCGAGTTTGGATTGGTGGACTTGTACACAAACTCATTAATATTGGTCTACCCGACCCACTCATTAGGATACTAATTTCATATCTTTTGGGACGAAAGTTTCAGGTTCGCATTGGTACTACATACTCAACACGTAGACAAATCGTACCCAGCGTGTCACAAGGGTCCAAATTGGGACCAAGACTCTTTCTTATCTATGTGAACGACATTCCAACATCAACACTAACTTCCCTTCACCTTTTTTGTCTTCCGTCCTACAATGACCTAAGTACCCATAATAGATTCCGTTCTCGCTCATTGCTCAGATATTTTGCCCAAAGTTTCCTCACCAACCACCATGAAATAAACTGTAAATAGAAAGTTTTTCTTTGATAACTACTTCTTTGCATGGAAAAAAAGAGACTACAAGAAAGATAAAAGGAATATTTTTTGTTACATCTCATTCCGTATGTGAAAAAGGAAACTATTAAAAATAAAAATGATGATGAAAAATGCATATATAAGTATGCCTACTAAATGTATATAAAAACAGATAAATTTTTTTAAATATATATGCATATGTAAATAAATAAAATATATAAAAAAGATAAAGATAGAGATATATTGTACTGCAGACCAATTTATACCTTGTAAATTTTATAGCGTGTATAAATTCTTGTAAATACCTTTACCTGTTCTTATGTAAATATTCTTATTTCTCTCAATTTATTCCTTTACTATTTCCTTTATTATTTTATTAGTTTCATTTAATTTAAATATATATTTCTCATAAATAATAAATTAATCAACAATAACTTTTTATATTCTGAAATAAATTTTATGAAATAACCATAAAATTTTAAATTTTCCATTAAAATTTCCATCTCATTTTAAGCCAATCAGATTCAACTTATAGCTCTCCAAACAAGAACCAGCTATGTAATGAGGGTAGAGGATCGCCAGATCCAGGGACCTCTGAAAACTGCCAGCCGGCAACCACTTTAAGTTCTTTTCTGTGTATTCTATTTTAATAATTTTCTTGAAACGTATTATCATGAATACTAATTTATTTTTAAAATTTTGTTTCTAATGACAAAGCAAAATGCAGCAATATTAGTTAAATATAAAAGAAAGTTTGTACAACAAAATTCTAGAAAATGTGTGATAGGATACAACAAAACGAAAAATGACCGAAGTCATTGCCTTAGCCTTTGGCAAGAAAACATGGAATTTCGGAGTCATCCTCAAGAAGTGCTCTAAAGCGACGAAGATGGGCTCTGTTCATATTTTCCTTAAGATCACAGAGTAGGCAAAAAGGTTGGAGAATATTTTCAGTGCGGTGAAAATGCTGGCCTAAGTAGTCATGATCAGTGAGTGAGTAACCTAAAAGAAGCCACTGCATCTCAACATGGATAATCTGGCAAACTAGCTAGGTCGTCGATTTTCCATTTCTTCGACTGAATTTCACCTATTATTTTCAACTATTGTCTTTGGCTAACAGATTGTTTGATATTTAGTTTTATGGTGTGGTATGGCATAGTTGAATATTTTGGTTATACAAGCGTTGCCCCTTTTCGTGCGAGGGAGTCCGCCTGTTCGTTTCCATATATTTATTTTAAATTAAACATATATTTAACTTAAAAGGACAGTTTATATTTATTAAACACTCATATATTTGTATAAATTCTGGGCACAAATGCCATATAATACAGGATGCCGAATTCCGAGTTTGGTGATTTTTTTGACAGATTTTATTATGTATCTGGCAACCTGGTTTTTATTATGTTTTAGATATGGAGACCTATAAGAATTATGCTGAAAATTCTATTTTAGCAACCCTAGTATTTACATCATCGTGAATGTAACAATACGTCATCTTGGCAACATTTCTTCTTCGCCGAAAAAAATTCAGAATTTTTCATCCTGGATTATACGGCATGGCAAGTTCTGTTTAAAAATTTAGATCATTCTCTAATTCTTCATGCAATAAAACGAATTCATGTTCAATGAGAAATAGTTTTTTATTATGATATCACTTTATTGTAGAATATGACAAAATAAATTTCAACAAACCTTTCGCATGATATTTACATCAGACTTTACAAAAACAAATCATTCAGTGCTTTTTGAAATACAAATGCTGTTGATTACAATAACTAACTGCCTACAAAGCCTCACAATGAAGTAAATTTATAAATGGAGAGAGCATACACATGAAGTTACTGCCATTCAAATGAGGATTTAGACCACTGATTCTCTCAGTATTTTTTATTAATTTCATAATATGGTATTTAATGTAAATAATTTTGCAAACTTTTAATAGATTTGAATTTGTTTCATAAAATGTATACTTTAAAAAAATAAATTAGATTTCACTTAGAGTTATAAGGAAAAATGTTTTCTGTTTCTTGTGTTACATAAGTGAACATGCGATGAAAGAAAGCGATAAAAATTTTCTAAACTGTTACAGTAGTCTTTGGATATTTAAAATTTCTTCTTCAAAATACGATAAAACTCAATAGTTATGTGTTATATGCTGTCGGTGATTAAAATCCAAGATTTCGAGAAATCAAGTTTTCTTTCTTGACTAGTTCATTTGACTGAGACGTTCCTTTCGTTCCAGGATCATTCAAAAATCTGTTCCACCTGTAACAAAAATAGGATAGTTTTTTATAATTTAACACATTTGACTCAACTTAACCTAAATACAGTTTTATCATATTTGTAAGAATATGAGCAAAGATTTTTTTTAAACCATCAAGCCAAAAATTATCAATAAAATATTAATTTCCATTTATATAAAATCTTCTGTTTGGTATAAATCTGCTACAGATAAATCACTAATTTTGAAATAGTAAAATACTGAAAAATTGAAATGCCAACAAAGAAACAACAAAGCTTGTTGTCCCAAGCAGTGAACATAAACAATCAAGAAAATATGAAATTCGAAATATTCGCACTCATTCGAAAAAAAAGAAATAATAAATAAATAAAATTCTATTTAGAGTTAGAGAAAAGTGTTAATTTTTTTATAAGTTGATTGCATTATATATCACAAACGTGGCGATTTTGTTGGCGATTATTTTAAGATCTGTAAATAGTTGCAGCATTTTTTAAGTAACGTTAACTACAAAGTAGGAAATGAATCACTATAAATTAGTTGACCAAATATTTCCAAAATGTTGGTTTCTAAAATCATAGTGCAGTCTACAATCAAAAAAGATTTTACTTATCTCATAAATCATCAATTTTAAAATGACATGTACACGTGTCTTGTGGGTCGCAATTCACTGCATTACCAGCTGGTGTTATTCTTCCTGCAAACTAACAAAGAATCTCAGAAAAAAAGGAGAGAATTTTGTTGGTAAATAATCACATGCAATCACTGCCTACTATCATTCAACCACAATCACCAGCGTCTGATTTGTTTACACGATTGTTCTCTAGACCATGGCTTCCCAACGTGTGGTCCGCGGACCCCTTAGGGGTTCGTCGGCGTTTATTAAGGGGTCCGGGCCACCTTTGAACAGCGTGTATGGATGTGGTCTCCCTGCTCGCGTGGGCCGTAAGCCGGCGAGGCAGTAAAGCGAGGAGAGCAAACGACCTTGAACGAAGCGACGATGTGACGCGTAGAACCTTTTACCCATGATCTTCGGAAATGGCGTGAGCTCAGCCGACCAATCAGAGCTGCCTCGTATGCTCTCCTCGCTTTACGTGTGGCAGACGGTCGCCTGCTTTTTCTCGAGACATCATTCAATGATGAATTTCCGTGAGTGCATCATTTGCTTTTTGCGTAGTTTATTACTTCCACCATGAAACGAGGATCGAAGCCGAGATCATTGAGGAAGCCAGCAGTTTCTCCATCGCCTTCACAGCAAGGAAAGCTCCTGGTTGAAATGGATGATGAAGGAGGAGCTACATGAAGAACAGTCACATGAAGCACCACAGCCAGATTTATTATGCGAAAACACCACAAGTTCCCGAATAGTTGCAGTACCCCGTGGAAGAACAATAACTAAAAAGGGTAAGTACAACGAAACTTATTTAAAAATGGGCTTTATCGAGACCGAGTGTAAAATTTGCGCGCGAGTCCTTCCGAACAGTTCGATGGTTCCAGTTAAATTGCGTCGTCATTTTGAGGGTACTCATCCGGACCTCCATTCTAAGGAGATCGATTTTTTCAAGAGGAAAAGAGCTGAATTAGCTGCTTCTCAAAACTGCATGAAAAATCATGCAAAAACAATTAATGAAAACTCACCAAAAGCTCCTTTCTTATTAAGTTATCGGGTGGCAAAGACAGGCAAAGTTCATACCATTGCGGAAACCCTCATAAAACCATGTGTTAGCGATATTGTTTCTTGTATGTTAGACGAAAAGGCAGTAAAACTTACTATCAAACAATACTGCCCTGAGGCGGATAGTTGACATTTCAAATGACGTGAAAGAATCTGCTCGCCTCCAACACAATTCATTTCCTCTCCAAATAGATGAATCCACAGACGTTGCGGAATTAGCGATTTTGTTATGCATACTCGGAATGTTTCGAAGAGGATCTCTTATTGTGCTAACCACTATATGCCCGTACAACAGGTGCTGATATTCCGTTTATTGGACGATTTTTTAGGAGCCAACGAAATTCCAGGGTCTAATTGCATCGATGTGTGCACAGATTATGCAAATGCTATGACGGGTCCAATGGTTCGAGCGGTAACAAAAATAACAGAGAGCTCGAAGGATTGCAGTAATAGTCACTGAGTTCTCCTCACACATGCTTTAGCTACGAAAATAATGACTGCATTCTTCAAAAAAGTTTTACATGAATCTGTCGGAATTATTAATTACATAAAATCACGGTCGTTGAAGTCAAGATTTTTCAAAATACTATGCGAAGATATGGAAAGTCTTCATCATTTTCTGCTTCTCCATACAGAAGTATGGTGTCTGTCACGTGGGAGTTCACTCTCTTGATTATATGAATTACGTTTAGTATTCCTAGCTTTAGTTTTAGACTACCATAATACCAAATTAGCAGAGATTATTAACGATGAAAACGGGCATTGTGTATACTTGCTCATTTAGCAGATATTTTCCTCAAACTGAACAAAATGGTTACTTCACTGCAAGGGAAAACTATGACAGCAGTCACTGCAAACGACAAAGTTCGAGCATTCAAGAAGATAATCAATTTTTGGGCAGAGAGTGTGGAGGAGGGGAAGGTCGAGTGTTTCCCTTTTCTCGACTATTTTTTGAAAGACAAGACATTGCAGCTTTGGAACAATTTGTTTCAGGAACTCCTCGAACATCTCCTAAGCTTGACGTCATCGTTGGAGCATTAATTCCCAACAGCTCAAGATGAGAAGATGCAGGAATACGAATGGGTGATAACCCATTCGCTGTATCCAAAAAGCCGAATATTCAATCGTCGAATGAATATGAGTTGTTGATAGAAATTTCCACAGACTCAACCTTGAAATGTACTTTCGATAGTAATGGTTACTCACACTTTTGGATACGTTTGGAAAACAAAAATTCTACCCCCTTGTTGAAAAAGCAAAATGTGTTCTACCTCCATTTGCCACAACATACATGTGCAAATCCGAATTTTCGATCTACGCCGCCACCAAAACTAAGTACCGAAGCTGTCTAGATGCTGAATATGACATCCGTCTCCAGTTGTCAAGTACTGAGCCCTACTTTTCAAAATCATGTCATCAGAAGCAACCTTCACATTAAGATTCCATTATTATTCCTACATGACTCATTTCTAGTAAAGAACGCATTGTATTTCGTCGACGAGTAGGAAATGTTCCTGAACTGCAACTTTTTTTTGGTATTTGTTTGTATTTTCTATAAATTAATAATTAATTTAATTCTGTTTGTATAGATATTTTTATTCTGAAAACTAAAATGTTGTCCAATGAATGTTGCTTTTCATTGCAATATATTTCCCTCCACTCAATTAGAAATATGGCCAGCATAGTCTGTTGAACAATGTGAATAAATCGAATAGAAAAGATATCTGAATACAGTGTGGGAATTCAAACTAATGGAAACGTAATTAGTTTTAAGTCGTTTCCATTCATCATTAATTCAAAGATTCTTGATTGATCGTGGGGTTATTGAAGAAAATGGCACTTGCATTATAGAGTTTTCAATTCCGATGGGCTTCGTGCTGAATTTTGCTAGTTATTGTACACTTGACTGACAGTGGTCGGCCGCGGATTTTTGCCTGAAAACTGGGTCCGCCTGCTAAAAAGGTTGGGAAGCCCTGCTCTAGACTATCCCAAACGCTGCTTAGAATCATTGTCACAAAAAAATTACCTTTTAATAAAATCAATATTATTGGAAATAATATCATTTAAAATTTTTCAAGCCTTTATTGACTCTCGAGCACACAAAATTCATCGGCGCACTTTTGACATAGAAACATATTGCAAATTGCAATGAAGTTTCTTTGTTCCTGCTATAATTTGGCACTCACGAATTATCTTGTGGGTGTCATTTTCTCCCAAAAAATATATCGCCAAGTGTTGTGATTTAGCGTTAAATGCTATAGTTCAGACACCATACTCAAGATTTATATATTTTATTATACTTAAATCGCTTTTTATATTTTAATGAGTGCAATTTTAAATTTACGATTAAAAATTGAAATAAAAATTAATAAGAAAATATTTATAAATTTGGTTTAATAAAGATAAAAGTTTACGACTCTGTTTTTTCCTCTCAGATTTCAAAAAAGAAAGTTTAAAATTTGCAACATCTGGCGACATATATTTTGGGAGGAAAATAGTTGTCAGAATAATTCATATAAGTGCTTGTAATTCTCATTGAATTGTATTAAATTAGTTTTGCAAGGTTGATTCATACGAATGTATATTCGAAGGTTCCAAGACATTTATCTTGAAGCCAGAAATAATTATTAAGTTACAGTTTCCTTCTTTTAGTTTTTGTTTCACTCGATCATCTGTATGACAACAAAAATTATCCTAAATTTTGGGAAAGAAGGGCTACTGAACACTTATTTTAGACTGTTAAAATCCAGTTTCTCTTAAATTTACTAGTACATCTATATTGGAGATTTTTTTATTGGAATGATCTTTATCTTTTGTTGTTGTTACTTATGATATTTGGACAAGCCAAGCTCGCTATGCCGTTGGCTATGCGAAATTAAGTTAGTAGGGTGCATCTTTCATTTAATCAGAGCACCACGAAAGTGAAAGTATGTCTTTGCTCTAAGACTCCTCCGATAGATGGCACCACTAGAGGATCCACTCCCTCAATTTTGACATTGATCTGAAGGAAGAGGAAATTTTCTCTAGACCATTACACCCGCGGTAACTACTCAACGATTGACCACAGGAATTTCGATTCCACAGATTTAACGAACACGTATATCGCATGTACTCGGTGGCCTTTGATGACATTAGGAATCAAAACCCGCTCTTCCTGTACGTCAAGTACTAGGTTACCACGGCATCATCTTTATCTTCTATACCAGGGGTGGCCAACCTGCGGCTCGCGAGCCACATGCGACTCTTTGAAGGATTATTTGTGACTCTCCATAAATGTACCCGAGTTCACTCTTTCGATAAAAGTACTCGAGAGAAGCTCTACAATTAAAATAGAAGTCGACGCCGATGACTGAATTTCGGAAATGTCAGAATCGAAGTATCCCGATTTAAAAAAGGCTGGTTTTCGAAATACTTCAATACTCGAAACAACGTACTTATGGGAATCATTTTATTCCTCTTTAAAAATCGCGAAATCCAAACACCGATCAATAATAACTAATCAACATATCAAAGAATTACTAAATAGTACCGTCACCAATGAGTCGCCAAATTTTAAAAAAATATCAAGAGACGTAAAATAAATGTGTTTATATTTTTTAATATTTAAATTCATTACACATATTTTGTACGTTTATTGATGATTTAATTAAATATAATTTATGTAAAAAAAATTTATTACCTTTTTTGCATAGCTTTTAAATATGCATTTAATTGCGGCTCTCAAAATATTCCAAATTTTATAAATTGGCTCGGACTATAAAGGAGCCTGGCCAACCCAATTCTAAACTATTACAATGCAAAACAGATTTGAATTAAAATCTACTTATTTGTAATTATCTGGAATGGATGTTGAGTATTTTACTTTATACGATACCAAAGAAAGAGAACATTTTTATATGAATATAAGTATATACCGATAATAAATAATAAATTATATATATAACCGTTAACCTATCAGATAGTATATCACAGAACAAAAGCATTATTTTTAATACCAAATACAAATATTAGAAGGCACTCAAATTCAAAATGACTTAAAATTTGGAAAAACTAAAAATTAGATTATTTTCCCGTCTTTCCTATAAAAAATTTTAAACTTTTATTATTGAATTTTTAACAGTGCAATACTGTTATTAAGTCCTTCTAATAGACAACAGTTTAAAATATTGCGTTGAAGTTAATACTAGCTTCGTTTACAATTTTCCGGGTTGGGGTCCTATTTTGGAAGATATTTAATTGTTTAAAGCAATAAAACATTGAAAGTTGTAATTAAATAACATCGATTTGTTAAATATGCGGATATGTTAAATTCGTCCCTTCTTCCATCGCGTAATTTGCCATTCATGAGGAATTTTCATAGATAGTGGGTCGCAAGAGAAGAAACCCGGAAAACTCCCAAGATGACCATGACGCGCATACAGAAAGCCATTGATCAAGAGTAGCCGGCATCGAGCACCAGCCAATGTTGAACCCAAAATCAGTACTATTCAAATTTTGTCAAGGCTTAACAACAAACCAGTTTATTTTACTTGAATATAAATTTTGCAGTTAAATCTCTCAAACTTTTTCTCTTATTTAACCACGAGCTTTGAAGCTGAACAAGAAAAAAATCAACATTGCTTAACAAAGTACCACATTTGCCCAAGATTAAACACTAAACCAGTTGTTTCAAATTCGTAAATATGTATGCAAAGGGCTAATAAACTTTCATGAATGTTAGGAATTATCACAGTAAAAGATATTATCTGTATGTTAAGGCCTAATAAGGTTTCATGAATGTTAGGAATCAAAACTGTACAAGATATTGTCTGCATGCAAAGGCCTAATAAGGTTTCAAGAATGCTAGGAATGTTTGCTGCACAAATATTGTACAAAAAGTAACTGTATGCAAAGCCTAATAAAGTTTCATGAGTATTAGTAATCATCACAGTACAAGAAATTATCTGTATCCAAAGAACTGATGACGAATGAATATCCTTTGTAACTAACATCAAATCCTGATAGTTTGTTATCGCAACACTAAAAGTATACCAAAGTTTTAAAAATTTAAATTCATAATTTTAAATATACAAAATGTTTTATCAACAACATAATCCAAAATGATCGTTTATTTATCCTTTTTCGATGTATTGTTGTAACAGTCTTTGAATCCATAATATTATCTCAACTAAAAGAAAAGTTTGCTTCCATAAACAATCGCTTCTCTCACAGTATATTATTCTAATCTCGAAATCAGACAAATATTCTTTGTATTATATACTACAGAATTGACTCTCATTATAAATATCAGTTCATCAATTTTTTATTACTACACACACACACACACACACACACACACACACACACACACACACACACACACACACACACACACACACACACACGCACACATATATATATATATACACATATATATATATATATATATATATATATATATATATATATATATATAATCTGGATTAAACTTAATTCCTTTTCTTAATTGAAACTATAATGTTATTCATTTACTCGACAAATCAAAGTGAGTCGTTGTCAGAATTTGAAATTATAACTGTGTTCTGCTTAATTTTTGGACTTTTTGTTTGTTGTGTTTGGGCTTTGTGGTAGTCTGTGCTGCCTAATGTAGCCTAAGTTTTCTTGTGAAAAGTTTCGCAGGCAAATATTATCGGTACGAAATTTAGCTGACCTAGTTTGCCTATGCAGCAATTTTATATAATACATCTGAAAATCTTATTACTTGACTAAGTCAGTGTTTCGGCTCTGGAACTAACTTTCATGAACAACAAAGTATGCTGATAAAAAGTTAAGTCATCTTTCGAGTTAGGTAAATAATTGAAAATTAAATGGAAATGAAATAAATCTTAATTATATACAGTAACTTCAAAAAGTATGCATATGTGTTGAAATAATCATTCAGATTTCTGAAATAAGTCAAATTACCAGAGGGGCTGAAGATCTTTCTTGGACCGTTCGTCAAGAATGGTGGGTGGACGGGCTTGACCCGGCTCAATGGATCTCCTCCTGTCTTCATGGGGAGGAAAGCGGCCGGCCTTTTCAGCTGGCTTGGTTCCTGGTAAGAAACAGTCTTCTGATTGGTGGTGGGCTGTTGATATTGATAGACATTATTCTGGGCAGGCGGTGGTGCTTGTGGAGGAGAAAACTGCTTCTGTGGCTGTAATCCAGGCCGTTTTTCAAACACTGCTGATTTGGCAGTTTCTGAAACAAAAAATAAAAACACTGCATTTTTGCTTAAAATAAAACAGTATATTGAGACGCAAAATGAATTAAGATGTATGGAATATGTATTAAAAAATAAATAAATAATAAAATGGTATGTCAGTTTGCCTGTACAGATGATTTCAAAGAAATATTTAACTTTATATATAACGCGCGCGATAATTTTTATTATCACAAGAAGATAAGATTGGTTATATTTCTGGAGTACGCTCTAGGATGATGCACCATGAGGTGTGAACCATAAGGTAAAATGTCTTCCGCATAATATTAAAAAGTTAACAAGTCTGTACAATGAATATAGCTGAATTTTGATCGTAATTGATCGCGCTTCACATAAAGGTTTGTGAATGTAAAATTACGTAAAACGAAAACTATCTCAGGCTTTCTTTAGTAATTCTACATAAATATCAATTGGTGACTAACAAACATAAGTGTGATTCACCATTCAGATCTATGAACTGATTACTGGTTTAAACAATAAGCATGGAATCATTCGAAATGTCATTGGGATAATAAAAATAAAATCCATTGATTAATTGGGAAATCTGAATTCCACAGTATGAATGCATTCTTCTACAATTAATATAATCAATTTCGTGTGTATTTTCTATAACTGTCATTGGAAGTTGCCTGTTCAAGTCTCCTACATCGTCTATTGAACATAATCATTAAATACCTATGGATATTTGCATATAAATATTTGTTACATCCCTTTCATTAGACTTAGTGAGAAAAATCCTAAACTTTACTCATTACATAGATATGGTGAGTGATATGATATATAAAAGTTATTGGATACCAGATAATAGCTCTGGTGAGTAAATTTAAGGTCACACTTTCAGGTTTTTTCCTTCTCGCAACAGTATTTTTTTCAATCTAAAACCTAGCTTTTAAATTCATTGCTGAGTTAATTTTTCCAACATTTTTTTTCTAATGCCCGATTGCCATTAAAATATACCTATTCAACGTTATAATGGACGATGTTTTTAGCATCTATAGAGCATTCAGTGGCTTCTTTATCCCTTCACTTCGCCTCGAAAGTGAAGGGATAAAGAAAGACAAACACAGAAAGAAAAAGAAACATCCATGCCCGAACCAGGATTCAAACCCGGAACCTACTGCATTTAAGTTTGGGAAGCTAACCTCTCCTCCATCGGGCGGCAACTTTTTCCAACATAGTTACACAGAATTATTCATATCCCACTTTGACAGTATAGTTTCCAACAAAATATATAATATAACTATGATCTAAGTTATTCAACAGCTATTATAGTTTTTCCAATCCATAATATTAGAGTGAGTCTTTTTTACTGACAACAAAGTCATTCTTATCCCTAATTATGACGAATTGCAAGTAATGTGAATTAACAATTGGTTCCAACCTATTGTGGATCATGCTGAATGAACATTCGTCACATCCATTATATTAACTTATTTTTATAAACAACGGTGGGCACTGGGTGACTAACCCTTCGCTATAACAAGGCCGTAAACTGCTACTCATTTATCGTTACCCGGTGGGCACCTGTGAACCAAGTCACGGAGGCGAGTAGCGTTACCCGCGTCATACCACCACAAACCCGTTTACAGTGTGGGCCTCATTCATGCATCATCTCATAAAAAAGGATAGAGTAACACAGAGAGAAAGAAACATCCATGCCTGAACCGAGATTCGAACCCGGGACTAACAACATAGGAGTCCAGAACGTTAACCACTTAGCCATCAGCCGGCGTCATCCTTTTTATGATCAATATTCATTAGCCAATAATGTTTCATCATTTACATTTTTGAGGTAAGGGACTTTATTTAAAATTATAAAATAAATGCTCAAAAACATATGTACTTTAAAATATTTAGATAAATTTTTAAGAAATAATTATTCCTGTTTCTTTTAATTGAAAATATGTAATATTCAAACAAATTAAAGCAAAATGAGCGTTAAAGAGACTCAGAATAATAAGTAAATAATTTTTTATGAATAAAAGAATTTGGAATACAAATCTTCTATATTCTAATGTTTTTATTGATAGTATCCTAAAGACATTTTCAGATGTCTGTTTTACTAGGAAGTAAAATTAATATAAAAAATTAATCTTGATGAGACTAAAATTCATCTCTATTGTTGCTTTAAGGTTCTAATTTCGTGTCTCTAAGGTCATTAATTTGGTGCCAGCTCTGAGAATTCAAAAGTCGAAGAAAAGATGACTTACCATCATTATCCTCCTCTTCGTCTGTACCAGTGATCTTTTGTAGGGTGTGGAAGAATCGAGAAGGGATGGCCTTACTGTCACGGAGCCCTGTGAATCGCATTTCTTCTTGGAGTCCACCACTTTTCCCTATAAGAGACATATACAACAAGTTTGGTTACTGTTACTTAGACAAGACAAGCAAAAAGGTTTAAAGTTCATTATACATGCATATTTTGTTACTTTGACCAAATTTTCATATGATTAATTCGGGTTTGTATCTACAATAATTTTAAAATTAACTTCCTATCCTCGAAAATTGTGTGACAAAAAATAAAATACATGTAATGGAATTTATCATTGGTTTAAAGAAAAGAACAGATACTTATTTGTGAGGAAAATTTTATTTTAAATTATATAAGTTCATTCAAAATTCACTCAAAAAACTTTTCGAAATTATATGAACTAGGGATTAAAGTTTTTTTGTACGAATCCTGTAAAACTTTAAAATTCTGACATTAAATCCTTTTTCTTTTTTCTTCAGTTCATATCCCTAGAGTTGAACTGAAAGAGTTATGAACGTAATAATTCCACAATTGAGAGAGTTGAGAACGTATAATTCTACAACTGAGAGAGTTACAAAAGCTTAATAGCACAAAACTGAGACAATTAGGAACGCATAATTCCACAATTGGGAGAATTAAGAACGTGTAATTCCACAACTGAGAGAGTTACGAACTTATAATTCCACTAACATTCATAACATACATAATTCTTTAGGTAAGTTTTTCTTTTTTTCGCATTCTTCATCATAATTCTCTAATGATTCACTCAATAATTCTACTTATTTTTATTAATTCATTGTGGGTTCAAGTCGTTTCCTTTTCCTAACTTAAATAGTTCCTCCTTATCTACTTTTCCTTTTTCAAGAAATAAAAACTTATCTCATTCAGCTAAAATTTTAAACTGTGATTTTTTGGTGTCAAAAAGTGACGCATGGAATGATAAACAAACCATTTCAAATAACATAATTATTAAAACATTTCTTATATTATGATTATAAGAAATAGCTTTTCTTAAGCGTTTAAAAATTATATTTAATGATGTAGTTATTCCTAAATGGATAAATATGTTTTTCATTTCAAAATTTAAAAAAGTTTTTATTATTTAAAATCTTTCTCTCTCTCTCTCTCTCTCTCTCTCTCTCTCTCACACACACACACACACACACACACACACACACACACACACACACACACACACACACACACACACACACACACACACACACACACATAGATAGATGAAACCCAATATATTAGTTCCTAACTAAGAATTTAAGAATATTTGGCAAAAAATTTCGTTAATATGTTTTTTCGGTCTCTAGCCGAATTTAGAGCGCATTTTCGCTGAATTTGAGACCATTAATAGATGGGAAAATAACAGCTTCTTCATCTATGATCATCACTTGGGGTTACTGAATGACAGTATTTTCACGTGACTTAATATTTTTTTGAAATCAGTATCACACTTCCTCGAAGATTCTACTGATATATATATATATATATATATATATATATATATATATATATATATATATATATATATATATATATATATATATATATATATATATATATATATATATATATATGTATATATATATATGGTTGGGCTTTCTATTCAACAAATTGTGCATTGGATTCCCTCTCTTCAGATTTGGATGTTATAGTGGCTGGTAATGCACTTCAAATTGTTGATCCCGGTATAATTAACTATAGTTTGCAAAAAATAGAAAAATAACCGTTGTGTGACGAAGCAACGTACTGCCATTATTACAAAATTGATGCCCAAAGTAGAAAGGAATCGAACACTTATTCTGAAGTCTTGAACACTAACTATACACCCCCACTTTGGCTTGTACTCTTTAAGAGAATATCATCAAGGTGAATCGCGTCTTACAGTCTACCATTAGTAGTGTAATGTCTCACCATCGGCACTTTCGATTTTAAGATCCTATTTTTTTTTTTATTTTTATTTATTTTTTTTTTTATTTTCAGAGAGACTCTTGTTGTACGCGAAGCAGGCGAGAGAGATTGTCGCGAACCCATACATGACTCCTTGTAAAATTTGTTCTTTTTTTAATTAAATGTGTATGTTTCAAAATTGGAGTCATTTATTTGTTTGTTTGTTTCATAACAGTAGGCTTGCAAATGGACACATTAAATACCTCTCTTTTGATAAAAAAAAAAAAGAAGTCTATTTGACATGTTCGAAATGAAAATCTGTGCAAACCTCTCTGGACTACTTGGCGAACTGTGTGGGTCTTGACAGGGAGAACATATTTCTCTAGTTTATGATTATTTGAACATCTTTGGGCTCGTGGATTGTTCTAGCCTGTAGCTAGATCGGGTATAATAAGTCTACAACACACAAGACAATATTCTCGATTTAGCCTTAGAGATATTTGAAGGTGATTTTCCCAATTTAATCAAGTTAAAGAGGTCTACAAAACTGACGTTTCCGAAATTCTATTTTAACATTTTTGAATCTGTTCTGATGTATCAATTTTTGGAATTGTTCTGTTGTATCTATTCAGAAAGGTTCTGTTTCTATTAATTTTTGTTCAGAGAAACATTTTTATCACACCAGTATTCTTTAAAGTTAAAAACCATTTATAATTCATTGTTTAAAAATGGTAGCATTAAATTCCTGGAGTAGAGATGATTTATAGTTTTCTCCTTACCTTTGCCGTGGGGATCCTCATCTGTGTCTGTGATGATTTGAAGAACCCTGAATGCCTTGGACTGGGCGACACCCTTGCTGGAATCAAAGTCCTTGTCGTCAAACTTATGATTCCTGGGAAGAGTGGCTGAACGGGAAGGTGCACCAAGACTGAATTTAAAAAAAAGTGTACGTTTAGGTTGTTTAAGAAGTTTATGACATGTAACACAAAATACGTTTGTAAGAAAAGTTCTTGTGGTGGAAAATTGTTTCCTTGGAGTGCCACAAATACAGGAGTAATTTTATGAAAAATATATGGCTATATATTTAATTGAATATCGCAAAATGTTTACTTATATGAATACCTTATAAATGGATCGTTATTACTCATAATCAATGAACAAAAACAAATTGTTTCTTTTATGAGGTTGCTGATAGACTGGTCAAAGAAGATAGTGAAGATGAAACGACCAATTAACTATGCTCTTTTTTTTCAAAAAATATACTCAAAAGAAGTATGCAAATTCAATTTAATATGGAGCATTCCACCTGCTCATCACAGGTACGCAGGGACATCCCCTGACAAAAGTGGCTGCAGCTCCCATATTGCTTTCGCTAAGCTAACAAGTGGCCACCTCAAGTGCATTCCCTCCTTTGATATTGACAGTAACATCCCCGCCCCTAGTTAAAATTGTTGTGGCCATCCAGCTTTATCGGTTCACATTCTGGATTGCATCGGACTTTCTAAGGGGGACTTTAATCTCACTGTTAATATATTATTTTGGTAGACAACAACCTTCTAGGGCTGTTTTGACGAATGTCAGATCTTTCCAGGATAAACAACAACAATTTTTGCTTTTAACATTCTGTAATGTTTCCAAAAGCTTCATAACACTTCAGCCTTCACAATTAGAAACATAACATAAACTCAAATTTGAAAGAATTAAAAAACAAGTATAAAATTTCCGCGTTTATTTTTTATTCATTTTTATCAAACCCACTAAACCAGAATAGTTTTATTACTAAAAGGCAGTCAGTAACTAACTTTTTTTCCATTTCAACTGCAAATCACAAAAGCTGAAACAGCAAAAGTATATGGAGTAATTGCCAATAAGCATCCTTTAATCAAAATGGGAAGTAATTTGAAGTAAGCCAGAATTTAAATAATTGCTTTTGTATTGATCTTTCAGAAAAAAAATACCGACCTTTTGTCTGCAGCGACAAGCTCTGCCTGCACTTCCAAGGCTTCCAGAGCGTTCTGCATAGAATACATGTCCAGTGGTGAATTGTAGGTGGGCATCACAATCACTTGCTTTGGAGGCTCGAATTTCGGTAAGCTGTCGACGGGATTCGTGTTCTTGTCGGCATTCGCCATGCGTTCCTCGCTGTACTTCTTCTTCCTTTCGAGCCTTTTCTGAAGACGGGCATTCAGCACTTCAGACAGGTTTACGCCCCCAGGAGTGTAAGTGAAGGGCTTTTTGTCTCTCTTCATTGAAGTCAGAAGGGCGGCTGGCATGTTGGCGTACTGATTTGCCATCATCTGGGGCTCTGGAGAGGAAGTCGTCGTGTTCTGCAATTATACAAATTTATAGAGATTTAAAATCTATCACCAGTTCTACAACTCTTGTGAAAATACTATAGCGAGGATAACATTCAACCCCATAGAAACAAAACGAGACTCAACTTTGACAAAAAGAACCAAGAATGTAGCGACTTATTCCTTAACTGGTGATTCAAGAACTATTGTGTAGTGATGGTTCTGGTCACGTGAACTTTAAGTATCCTGTGTCAGTTTCTTCCACTTTGAAGGAAGCATTATCCCATCAATGGGTTATGCCACGGCAATGGTTTCTCACCATTGCAAAACCGCCACGGCAATGGTTTCTCAGACGACTAAAGCATTCAAAATATTGTTTGTGTCCAAGATTGACCCACAAATATGTGCGTGTGTTCGACTTCTGTTAATAAAAGCTATTGTGAGGCTGGAACGGAGCATTGAGCCTGTTAGCGCTACAATACCCAAAGTCAAGTAACATAAAAATTTCTATGCTACATCGGCAGGAAACATCGACCTATGATCACCAGCATAGAAACAAGAATCAAGCTGGAGATATTGCTCACTATGGAGTCTCTGGAATGACAGATGCAACATCTACCATTTCAAATATATGAAATAGGACGGACTGTGGCTCACCCTGTAACAGCAGTAGTGCTGCAAGTCAGCTCGAGATGGGTTCTTGAGATTTCCTATATTTCCCTTTAGCTGTACGCACTTTCTCACAAAGTCCCCTTAGAGGGCACGTGATCCCAGGCTGCCTATAGTATTGAATTATCTAGTTATAGTACGATCCAAGCTCCCATCCCGAAGATGTGACTACGTTTTTCAACTTAATTATGTGAAAAAAGACTTTCAATAAATGCGGAATATGATACATTCTAGTTTTGGTGTGGGGGTGGTTTCTCTGGTTTGTTCTGGTTATGATTTAACAGTCTCTTGGAGGACTTTTGCCATACCAACAGCGAAATATAGGATTAACTCATCTGGACCAGTTTTCTGTTGCTGAAACCGTTGTGCTTTCCATAGCTGACTTGGAGAATCCCAGTGGTTACGCAGTGATGTTTTTTTTGCTACGCAGCGGACAACTACAGTCTTATACTCGTTTCGTGTGAATAGGCTGTCAATTTGCGATGTCAAAATCAGTGATGTATAGATCTCAGGCCGACCAATGGCTGAGTGGTAAGCGTTCCTGACTCTTGAGCTGTGGGTCCCGGGTTCGAATCCCTTTCTTGTGTGTTGATGTATGAATGTGGCCCGCCCTATAAACGGGTCTGTGGTGGTATGACGCGGGTAATGCTACTCGCCTCCGTGACTTGGTTCACAAGTGCCCGCTGGGTAACGACAAATGAGTAGCAGTTTCCGGCCTTGTTGTGGCGAAGGGTTAGTCACCCAAATGCCCGCCGTTATACATACATATATATATATATATATATATATATATATATATATATATATATATATATATATATATATATATATATATATATATATATATATATAAAGATTTCAACGTGGCCTAGTTGTAAAATTGCGCTAATCAGAGCATAAGACTAGAGTTCAATAATGGTTAAACAGTTTCTGTTGAAGAACGGGGGATTGATGTTGTATTTCTGCCTTTTGCATGCACATTTTTCCTGATTTCTTCGAATACAATACCGGAATACGGCCCATCTCTATAAGGAATCCTCCTGGAAACGAACTTTTGCGGAGGATATTAAATCACCATATAACGACATTCGATCGTTAAACTGCATACTAAGCAATGCCAAATCAGAGACAATATAAAAGTAGATGGTGTAGCTAAATTGAATTCCTACAAGCATTAAATCAAAAGCAATAGCATAGAAAATGCAGTAGAAATATCTGATTTTAATAAAAGAAGATAGACATTATTTTTCCGTTGGCAACTTCACATTGATTAAATCGAGCATTTTTAACTTCAATTAGCAGTGCAATTAAATCTTTTGAAATTAAGTGAAAGTACATGACCTATTACGATGTCATTTATAACAGGAAATTACATAATTATTTGTGACGACGCATTACTATTTTATTAAAATAACACATTTTAAATTCTCGATTTTTTATAAGCTGATCATAGACTTACACTGAGTTTCGAAAGTATGCAATCATGATTAAAATGTGAAAGTAAATGAATTATAAACTACACATATACAGGGTGATTATAAAAAAACTTTGCCAACATCTGCACTTCTAGCGTCCATTCTATTTAACCGATCAAGATGATACTTCAAATATAGTTCTTTTGAGATATGCGCTCGAGATTCTGTGAATGGCAACACAGTGGCCCTCACGGTTACAGTTATAGTGACAGAAACTCGAAATTTTCGAATGGCAACGTCTACTTTTTACCAGCGCAAAATGTTCAGCACATGCGAAAACCCTAAATAGCGTTGAAACGGTACAGATATGTCCGAAAACCGACGTGTTATACACATAGAAACAGTTCTTCAAGGCGCACGGAGGAATAATGCATACGACAGAGACAAGACACTGCTCAATGATGAGAACACATAGAGAAAAAAATCTTTATTAATTTCAAACATTTTCCACATGAGTGCCATCACAGGCAATTACGCATTGCATGCGGGAGACGGTGGACAATGTCGCTGCACGCAACATGGCACGAGGGATGTTTCCAATCTCACGCCGTATAGAATCCTTTAAGTCCGACAATGTTTGAGGATTGCACAGATAAACTCTGGATTTGAGATAGCCCCAAAACCAGAAATCCATAGGTGTCAGATCTGGGGATCGCGCAGGCCACGGAAAAGGATAATAGCGTGAGATGATGTGATCACCAAAATGCTGATCCAGGAGCCATTTAACTGACCTCGTTATATGTGGAGGTGCGCCATCTTGCATCCAAACAATGTCATTGAGTGCATTCAGCCGACGCAACTCCGGTAAGACATAATTTTTCAGCATGGCTGCATACCGAGGGCCCGTTACAGAATATGTTGCAGGGCCAGTCGGGGTCGTTTCCTCAAAGAAGAACGGGCCCAGAACAAATGTAGCTGTAATGCCGCACCACGCAGTCACTTTGGCGTCAAATAATGGTACTGGCGCCACAGCATGAGGATTCGTCTCTCCCCAGTGCACACAATTCTTTGTGTTAATGCTGCCATTTAAGGTGAAATGCGCCTCGTCCGTCCATAGTATGTGAAGTGGCCAGTCGTTATCCGCATTATATCGTAACAAAAATGCATTTGCGAAGTCAAGACGTTGTTGTGGGTCACCCGGCTCCAACATCTGGACGCGCTGGAACCGATAGGGAAACATGTGAAGTACCGAGCGCAAGAGCTTGCGGACCGTTGAGTTCGGAATATCCAACACGCGCGCTATGCCTCTTGCGGTTTCTGTGTCCTGCAGTCACTGTATGGTGCACTTCCATGACAACGTCCTCAGAAACAGTTGGCCGTCCGGAGCGCTGTTTGTCACAGGTGCAGCCTGTATCTTCGAATTTCTAAATCACGCAGAGCTTGCAGAATACATGGGCCGCGTCGTTGTCGATGATTGCGGCGATACACACGCAAGGCTTCCGCAGCGTTCATCCCATTTTGGTAATAGAGTTTGATCAATTCACCGCGAACTTTCCAAGGAAGACTCATATCGTCGGCATGTGCGAGTTCCCGAATGACGACTTCGCATACCCGCTTGGTATTTTATAGGTTTCCTACGCTGAATATCTGGCGACCGGCGTTCTGTGATTGGTTTCTTGACTCTGTCACATGCAAATTTATTGCGTGCGCCCAGATCGTGTTTTATTGGCCAGTTTTCAGAACTCTTTTTGTGTTTGCAGAACACGTCCGTTTTTAGACATATCGCTACCGTTTCAACGCTATTTAGGGTTTTCGCATGGGCTGAACATTTTGCGATGGTAAAAAGTAGACGTTGCCATTCGAAAATTTCGAGTTTCTGTCACTATAACTGTAACCGCGAGGGCCACTGTGTTGCCATTCACAGAATCTCGAGCGCATATCTCAAAAGAACTATATTTGAAATATCATCTTGATCGGTTAAATAGAATGGACGCTAGAAGTGCAGATGTTGGCAAAGTTTTTTTATAATCACCCTGTATATATATTGAGCAAAAATACTGAATTATAATGTCTCAATTTGTCTTTGTAATTGGGAATGATAGTATGCGGATCGGGAATCTAGATTTCACAATGGAGTGAAGTGCGATACTTCACAGTAACTAAATTGTACCAAGTGTGCTACTTAATATTTGGTGGTTGACCCTTGAGTCTCAAGTAAAAGAAGTTGAATAATTCAAGTGGGATGTCCATAGTCATAATGTAGTATAACCTGGCTGGCGTATAAAAGTTTCAGTGTAAAAAGAGTCGTCACATAATATGCAGTCATATTATGGTCTGACAGTAAGTTCACTAATCACGATTGACTATGCAGTTTTAAAATGACATTTCTTCTAAATTATGTGACCAATGCCTTATAATGTATTATTTAAAATATATAGTTTTAATGAAATTACCGATAACTAACTTTATGGTTTTAAAAAAGGGTCGTGATAAAATGCAGCTTCAAGAGGTGAAGGGCCTAGAGACACCCAAGACTGAAGTCTAACTTTGCCTCATGCCTTGCGTTGCATTTAGCTGAGCACAGTGGAACGGCCTTCACGCCTTGGTGATCTTCCCAGGAGAATACTCTCCCGACTTACTTCCAGCTATCCTCGAGCCCTGAGGCTGTGCTCCATTGTTTGAAGGTGTTCGGGCTCATGGACCTGGTTTTATGTTGTTGTTAACCAGGAGAGATAAGCTACAACAACATGGTTTTACAAAATTAACCATGATAAAGTTCATTGCTCAATAAGTCACTGAGTGAATTCTTGTCCATGAAACTTCATTAAGAAAAATTTACCATGGATAAATTCAAAACAAATCATTAAATGAATTCTTGGACTCACCGAAGTCGGAGAATTCTGCGCACTGCTGTCTTTGCTGATGGGCGACGCTCGATAGTCCACGGGGCTCTCTGTGGTCCAGTTGTATCCCCACGGGGATGGCCGGGTATTGAAGCCGCCGAATGGTCGAGCCTCCATTGGACAAATATACCTGCAAAAGTGCAACATTTTTGAAACAAATTTTTGGATTTTATGAAACTATGTCATAAAGAATATAGTTTATTTAAAGAATTATTGTAAATTTGGAACACTAATTTTCTGGCACAGATACCGTATAATCCAAGATGCCAAATTCTGAATTTGGTAATTTTTTTGGCGGATTCTCTTATGTATCTGGCAACCTGGTTTTTATTACGTCATAAAGCTGGAGACATATAAGAATTATGCAGAAAATTCTGTGTTTTGGCAACCATAGTTTATACTTCATCCCGCAAGTCACAATATGTCAATTTGTCAACATTTCTTCATCGTCAAAAAAAAAATTCAAACTTTTGCATCCTGGATTATACGGCATCTGTGCCAGTCTTTTTTTTTTGACATTTTCTGAAACTATTTTCTTTTTATTATTATTTTACAATTCTTATTTTTATATTATTTTATTTATCATATCATTTTCTCATAATAAATTTTTATTACTTTTCTGCTGCTTATTGACAACTAATTTGAATATTGCATTAAATCATAAAACATTACTTTGATTTGCTGAAAGGTAAATTGCTTACCATTTAGATTTTTGATTTTTTAAGTTAAAAATAATTATTTCATTTTATACATAAAAGCAAGTGTTCAAATTTCATTCCACGATTTTGAATGCCTTATTTTCATTTTAATTGAATGCCTATATATTATATTCATTTTTAATAGTTTATTTTGAATAGTAAATTTTTTAATTGTTAAGTATTTTTAATTGTTAAAATTATTTTTAACAGTTAAAGATTTAAAGCAAAATTATTGGCTTAAGCTCAACTCATTTAATAGAAAATACAAATTGTTCTGGAAATATAAATACGAAGATAAGAATTTCTTTTTACACATTTAGTAGTAGAATTATTCATACAAATTTTTCATTTAATTTTTAAAATTATTTTCACTTTTTTACTTCCATCAGACATTAGAGGAATAATACCAAAGAGCCTTGAAATGGATTGCATTTATTCGTAAATAAAATAGAAAGTCAAAACTTGGATATATTTTTCAAATCAATCAATAAAGGTAACTTCAGTTTCTGTTAGCATTTGGCTCTGTGAATCTTAAGTTTCAACGTTATGCATATATTAGAGAATATACTTAATAATTCTTATTATAATTTGTACAGGTTATAATAATCCATTTTTCTCCGTGCAGAGAAAATGGATAATTTCATTTAATCACACAAATAGATTCTGTCAAGAAATATGAAGTTGAGAAAGAATATTATGTGCTTTAAATCATCAGGTTACATCTTTCCGTCACAGATGCCGTTATAATCCAGCATGCCAATTTCTGAGTTTGGTGATTTTTTTGGCGGATTTTCTTGTGTATTTGGCAACCTGGCTTTTATTACGTCACGGAGATGGAGATCTATAAGAATTATGTGAAAATTTTTATTTTGGCAACCCTAGTATTTACGTTCTCGCGGGACATCACGTCATCTTAATAACATTTCATCGTCGCCAAAAAAACTAAGAATTTGGTATTGTGGATTATACTGCATCTGTGCCCATCTTTTCAATATGTGATAGAGAAGAGAGTGTGTAACCTTATATAAAGTCTTAAAGCCTACCCCAGAAATTGCAGCTCGATGACCAAGCTTCGTGGATCAAATATCTATAAATATAGAGCGAGAGAGAGAGAGAAAATCAAACAAAATTGGTGACCTCTCTATTTACCTTACACCATAAACTTTGTTAACTTTTTAAAACAAAAAGCAAATAAATGTATTAGAAACAATATTCAATCCTAATAACCTTTGTTTGCTCAAATATTTATTTTGTTGATATTTTTTGAAGAATTCCAAATAAGCATTTTTAAAAAAATCAAAGTAAAAAATTTCACTTATAAATTAGCATATTTTTAACCATTAACTGGTTATTTCTTTCGTTCCAGTTGAGATTATGACTACACCATTATATAAGAATTCTCATTGGTTTAAAATATCCACGACGTCAGATAACGTTTCACCTCAGTATCACACATAGTATTGAAAAGGAATGGATCAGTTTTACTGTACGATCACCCTTGGCGCGTATTTTGGCGCCAAATTTGGCGAGCATTTTTATTGGCAACCCAGCAAATTAGTATTTTGGTAACCCTATTTGTCATTAATTTCTCATGAATATTTACCGATTTAAATTCATTAATATAAAATTTAATCAAAAAATTTTATGGATTATTTAACATATCAACTTTATTATTTTACCACTAATGTTTGAAACCTATAAATCTGCGGTTTTTGTTAATTTTGTAAAATTAGTTGAGCATATTGTTAGATACCAACAATGTATGAAAGATTTTTGACTATTTCAGCCATCGAATTCCATTTTTTCCTCCTGCCGTTTCTCCCGATCGGAAATTCATCATTTGACTCTTGGCGACTTTTTTAAAATTTCGCCAAGGGTGACCGTACGGTAAATTTTTACCGGCGTCGTTAATTATGACTAGTCGCCTTATTTGCTGCCTATCTTCAAATCGCATTCTTCGAGTGGGAGCAAACAAGAAGTTCACCATCGAATGCAGAGAATATTGTTGAAGTTCATTTTGGTAATAAAATGATTGTTTTTTATATAAAGATCAAAGCATTGATTTGAGAAGCCGTTTACAATTAATTCAATCAATTAACATGTTGACAATAAAACAGAAGAAAAAGCAAAATGAAAACGCCAAGACAAAACATCCACTTTATAAATCGAAAAGGACAGTTTAGACTTGTATGCTTGATTCTTGAGATCCGCTTGTAAGTCTTCGTTGATAATAGGACAAATAGCACAGTGACAGATGTACAACCACAGAAGAATAACGAAGAAAACACCCAGGGCCATGGTGGGAATCGAACCCACACTCCTACGCTCTCAAGCGACATAGAATTCTATTTATTTTATTATTTATTTTATTACATTACATATATTCAGACTTGTATGCTTGATTCTTGAGATCCGCTTGTAAGTCTTCGTTGATAATAGGACAAATAGCACAGTGACAGATGTACAACCACAGAAGAATAACGAAGAAAATACCCAGGGCCGCGGTGGGAATCGAACCCACACTCCTACGCTCTCAAGCGATTAGCGGTGATGCTTTAGACCACTCAGCCACGGAGCGCCCCATAGAATTCTAAATTAGAAACTGCAATATTCGTAAACAATTTCTTTCAAATGTTAAGACTCATGCCTTGCTTACGCCATCATTAAAAATGTTCATTTTTAATTTTGATTTCGGAATTGCCGTGTTTTCGTGGGGATTGCCGAAATTTTAATTACGTACTTCGAGAAGCAAACTTCGAAACGTGAGATTCTAACATTTGTTAACTGAGAGTCTGATCCCAAAAGAAGCTTCGTCTTCAATATACTGTTTTTCTTAAATAAAGAAGTGAAATTTAAATTGTCTGCATTATTGTAACTTTAAGGGAAAGCAAATCGCGCGACACTTTATTTAATTATTCTCAGAATAATTTGCAAAGTATAAATGACCGAAATTTTCTGATTGCATTGTTGGTTTTTATGATCTAATTGAAAATAAATATAATAATGAATAGAGGAAAACGGATCAATTTAGTGCTAATAAATCATGAGCCAGAATAAAATGTTGACAGCTATTACCTTTAAACTTAGCTGCTGTGAACGGATTATTTTTATGAATTTTCCTTGGTAAATTTAAAATAATAAGTTTTTTCACGCTTAGCTTTTGTCAGAATACTGCTTTGTATATAATTTTATATCCTTGAATGTGTGTGTGTGTGATTTTTATTGAATGATAATTTTCATAATTTCTGGTTTCTTACACTTTATTTCCAAACAGCACTCCAGATTTTCAAATTGATTTTGGATGAATTCCAGCTTTTAGAAACTGGATATACTTTTGTAAGTTAGTTGTTAAATCTATTTTTGCAACTGCAGATGTTAGGGGTGTAATTAGTATGGGTGTATTCGCAATTTTTTTCTTTGCTGATTTTGAATAATATTTTTCTTTTTTCCTATTTTGGAATTGCTTAGGAAATTTGTTCTATGACAACATCTTTTATTTTTCCTATTTTGGAATTCATTTTTTAGAGAATCTTGACAGGTTATTGTTATTATTCAAAGAATTGAAAGCAATAGTAAAATCTTTTTTAAAAGTAAAGAGATTCTTGAATTTGAAACTTGAATGATGGAAGATTCACTTTTGGGGGGGGCATGAAAATAGAAAAATATGTACTTTTTTGAAGTTATAGGTCGATGAAATGCCATAGAAAACGTAAGCAAATTGTTTTGAATAAATTATTAAGCTGAACATTTGTTGGATCTGTTTTATCATTGATAAATTTCCCCTGAGTTTTCCTCATAAATTTTCCTTCTTTCATAAAAGCAAATATGTTTTTTAAACATTTCCTTCCACAGAAATCACATTTGACGTTACCAATGAAACTGAAAGAATTTCTGATAAAAATATCTTTTTTAATATATCGATAGTTATATGAGAATTTTTTGAGCTTTTTTCTTTTGGTGAGACTAAGTAAAAATGATTTCTGTAACTGTTATAATTCAGTTATATGTTACCTGTTATATTTAGAACTGTTACATATTAGTTTTTCGATTTATGTACTTGTTATTAGGAAACATTCCTCCAATTAAAATTAATGACAACCTGCAGGAACATATACATTGTTGTACAAGAATTTTGCTTAATTGCAAATAAAAAATAAGAAAAAAATAACAAAAAATAAATGTTTGGTAATAATATAACACAGTCTTGATTTTTAGCCATTGTGTTTTGTGTTGGTAAATTAAGTATTCACCTAAGTACTTGGCAGTCATAATCTTTTCGTACGAAACTGAACATAGAATATTTAATGTTTCCTGGAATCTTCGTCTCCATTTGTAATTTGTTGTTTTCCTGTTCGTTAAATACTCCATATTGTGTTTCAGCTATTTCTTCATTATTTATTTCATTCCCATATGTCACAGATAGTGAAATTGAATTTTCTTATGTGTGTGTGTATATATTATGTACACCGGCATACTTGCCTGTACCTAGATCACAGTTGAGTTAAGTAGAAGCAGGTATCAAGCAGAAGACTCTCCAATACTTAACATGCAACCCCAAAAATATCATTTCATTTGGAGGACATTGCGACTATTCGTAGTTTTAAGATGCCTTTAGTGAACACGAGGGATCTTCGCTTAAGCCGGGATTTAAACTCACTACCTTTTGATTAAGAATGACACCCTATCCAACCACAACACAGCGACCTCTATTTATTTTTATTCTCAATGCTTTTTTTTGTTGAAAAAATAATCGTATGCGACAGTCAGACATTATTGACAAGCTACTGTTGAAGATGTGTTTTATGAATCGTTTCAAAGTAATTATTTTTTACTCTAATTTCGCTCACCATCAAAACGTCCTTTGGTCAAAATTTTTTCATTAAGTGACATTAAAAATCACCTATTACAAAAATATTAATATTGGGAAAAGGTATATTAATTTTGGTAAATGTGCATATTTTTTAATTCTTTAGGAAGAGAACTTTCAATAATATTCTGAAATAACATTCACCCTCCATATATACGAGGTTTGTCCAGAAAATACGTATAAAAGTTGAATAATAACTTTATTTTACTGTTTTTAGTCACCGCCAGGTGGCACTACTGCTGTAACCAATCCCATCAACGCTCAGTTCGAGTCAGACCGCTCTGTGTGTAAGTAGGAGTGTGCGGCTGCTTGTTGAAAGTTACCCTTTTTCACCTGCCGTCGGCATGGAGCTCTCTCTGATTGAGGAACAGAGCCAGAGAGTGAACGGAAATTTATACGTTGAAGTTTTGACACGTCTCAGAGCTCGTGTGGCCCAAGTTCGACCGGATTTGGCAAAAGGGGGCAGGTGGATGCTTCATAACGACAATGCGCCCGCTCACACGTCTTTCGTTGTGCGCGACATTTTGGACCGAAGCTCAATCACCGTGACAGAGCACCCACCTTATTCACCCGATTTATCCCCTTGTGACTTCTTGTTCCCTAAATGCAAAATGGTGCTTCGGGGGCGGCACTTGGGAGATGTGGAAGGCATGAAAGCAGAAACGACACGGCAACTGAACAGCACCACAACTGAAGACTTTCAGCAATGTTATCAACAGTGGAAACGGCGTTGGCAGAAGTGTATCTCGTCTCAGGGTGAGTACTTTGAAGGAGACCCTATTGTAATACCTGAATAATTGTAAAATAAAGTTATTATTCAACTTTTATACGTATTTTCCGGACAAACCTCGTATATACATAAAAAAAACTGCAAAGTAACCATTCTGGACTTTAATTCATCAGTTGGCGAATTCAATTCCCACTACAGCCGAGTATGTTTGTAATGAATCAGAATCCATTTTAAATTATTGTTAGAGTGGAAATAAACCTCATAAAAAATTGTAGAATAACAAATAAATTAAACCAGTGTGTGTCAAATGGTTTTCAAGTTGGTCCCTGAGCTATGCAAAGCTCATAATATTTTTATCACGATAAGAAAATACAGGAATCATTTTAAATTTCTATATGTAAAAAAACTTCAGCTAATTTTATAAGAAGAAAAATTAAATTTAAATAAATGCATTTATTTATTAATATAAAGTGTGTTAATTAAAGAAATTAATTTAAAATAAAAGAGTCGAAAATTTTACAAATATAATGTGTATTAATTACAGCAGGATAATTAAGCCGCCATTAACGCCCCTCATTTGAAAGTCGCAATGATGTCATTTGAACAACGCAACATTTTGTTGCGGAACTTTTCTCGATTCTAGAGGAAACGTTAGTACTTCCCCCCCCCCCCGATTTTAAATAATCATATTTGCGTTGCCGTAGGGGCTTAAAAATATTGACGGTATCGGATCTTGCTTCTACCTTTCGAAGATGTAATTTTTTATTTAAAAAAAATGACAATATTTACTATTTTTTAGATTTTTTTAAGAAATATTGTTTTAACTCTCTATAGTAAGTGTTTACGTTTCTCACCACACGCTGGCTGTAAGTATATTTATTGGAATTCGAGTGAATAGAATACGACTTTGATATATAAAATCTTCGAAACTAAGAATTGGCTATGCGAAATTAAGTTAGTAAGATGCATCATGGTGAAATTACGACTTTGCTCTAAACTCCTCCGATAGATGGCACTACTAAAGGATCCACTCCCTCAATTTCGACTTTGATTTAGAGGGGAAGGAAATTTTCTCCAGACCCATTACACCCATGGTAACTGCTCAACAACCGACCTCAGGACTTTCGATTCCACAGAATGAACTATATCGTATCGTATGCACTCGGTGGGTGTTCGGCGGCATTGGAAGTCGAGCCCCGCGCTTTCGGGCGAAAGCACTAGGCTACCACGGCGCATACAAAGCCAAATACATAGTAATAGGATCTTCGTAGCGATGAGAATGCCTGTACCTATTCCTGAATTGGGCTCTACCAGTTCGATAACAGCAGCCAGGTGAAGACTTCGTAATTTTGAAGCAGGCACCAAGCAGAAGACCCCCATTAACTGGACTGCCAACCCCAGAGGTATCACTTCACTTTGAGGAAATTGCAACCACGCCCAATTTTAACGTGCCCAGCGGCCATCAGTGAACACGACATTCGGTTAAGCCGGGATTTAAACTCACTACCTTCCAATAATGAGAGACAACCCTAGCCAACCAGACCACCGTGGCCCGTGGTAGGCTAGTGGTTAGTGCATCGGACATCCGTCCGGAAAGGCAGGGTTCGATTTCTAATATCGACAAACACATACCGAGTACATGCGACATACACTTGCTGGTTAAATCTGTAGAATCGAAAGTCCTGAGGTCGGTAGTTGAGCAGTTACCATGTATTTAATGGTCTGGAGAAAATTTCTCCTCCCTCCAAGCCAAAACTGAGGGAGTGAGGGATCCTCTGGTGGTGCCATCTATCGGAGGACCTTCATGGTACTCTGAGGCACTCTTCTGACATAATTTCACATAGCTCTCGGCTAGCGAGTTTGGCTTATCCAATTGTCATAAGTAACAACAACAACGCATGTCTACTTTTCTCTATGAAAGAATTAAAAATTCCTTTTTCGTTCTAACTCTCTAATTCCCAACATAGAGTTCCAGTGGCTCAGTAGCTTCACGCCGCTTCCCGTAAGCTCAGCAAAGTGAAGCATCATTTGCCGCGGGCAGTGGTTGGGAGGGTGACCACGGTGTACTCTCCTTCACTGGGTTGCTGGAACTCCGTGGGTTGGGGACGTGTCCACGTTAATATGTGACGTCCAAAGTCCTTCCGTTGGTGTGGCGTGGATGTGCAGAGGAGGGTGCCAGCTCAGGTGTGACCTCGTCACCTGACCGTGGTTCAGAATGACGAGGCACCTTAATAAGTGCAAAGTCGTACTTTCACCTTCATGGTGCTCTGATCCAAACGAAAGACGCTCTCTATTTCACTTAATTCGCACTGGCAAAGGCATAGCGAGCTTGGCTTGTCCAAGTGTCATAGGAAAACAACAACAACAAACAATTCCCAGCATTGTTTGTTGTTCCCAGCAACAAATAATTCCCAGCTTAATTTGTCATCGATTTCCTCAATCTGATAGATTGGAATGAGCATCCAAATTTTAGAAAATATCTACATGAATAAAATCTTAAGTCTGTCCACTTATGTTTTAACGTAAATCGAATTGAGAACGGTTGCAAGGACAGGTATGAAATTTATTCTGTTGGCGTTTATTTTTGTGAACCTTTAATTCAACGAACACTCAAGATTTTTCGAGCTTGTGGCTGCTCCCTAAAATGGTTATGTAGACACAATGATAAATTTAACTCTATTAACAAACATGGATTTTAAAAAACGTTTTTACGAATAAATTTTTTTTTAGTTTTTTCCTTTTATTCTTTTTCCAATTTTTTCACTTCTTATGATTGAGAAACTTGGATTAACATATTTATTGGATAATTATAAACTTGTGGATAATTTGATGCATTATTCATGTTGAAATCCTGGACTTTTTAAGCAGTTTAAGTGTAAGTTTTTTCTTTTTAATCTAATTCTGTTGTTGTTGTAACTTATGATACTTGGACAAGCCAAGCTCACTATGTCGTTGTCTACGCGAATTTAAGTCAATAGGGCGCGCGTCTTTCGTTTAACCAAAGCACCCCATAATTGAAAATAGGTCTTTGTTCTAAAATCCTCCGATAGATGGCACCCACCGAAGATCTACTCCCTCAGTTTTGACATCAATCTGAAGGAGAAATTTTCTCCA